>CM031240.1:893734200-894334200 GCA_018340775.1 Taxus wallichiana var. yunnanensis | reverse complement strand
TTACGAGTGTATTGAAATTAAACTAACTTAAAATAAGAACTTTTTGAATGATCTATGATGTGTAGAAAACCTACTACAAATATTCTCTCCTTCAGATCCACAGGGATGGGAAGAAGAGGATATGTCACCGAGGATTGCTATGAAAGATTCAAACCCTCTTGGAAATTAACTAATTACTTGAAAATGAAAGGAAATTGATTTCTAATCTATTTGATATGATATAACAATGATAAATTACATGAATGAAGGAAATTAAACAACACATCTAACCTGGAATTCACAGAACAGAGGTAAATCTAGTTGTGTAGTAATTGTCCCCTCAATTTGTCTCTTTCTTTCTCCAAGTGTTCATATGAGTCCAAGGGATTGGGAATGTAAGAACAACAACAAGAGGATGGCGCTTGAGCAATGAAAACTTGAAGGTAGTCTGGGTGCAATACAAGTAGAAGAGATATAGCATAAGAGATTTGAGCTTGGCTATGCAATTCCTAGCAAGATTGTGGCAGCAATACAATACAAGATACACAAAAATTCTCAGGGCCTTTACTTGAATACAAGCATGGAATATATAAGATTTGGGTTGGGATGTGCCTTCATGCAAAAGGAAAGAAGAGGCAAGTTCAAACTAATTAAATCTATTTAAAAATAGAAGAGGGAAGGAAAACTAAGCCATCAAGACTATTTTTAGGCAATTTGGTTCACAAACGCACCCTAAAAGTTGAGTTAAGTGAAGCGTCATGTGTCAAAAACATGCATGAAGAGTTCTAGAAAAAGTGTTTAGGACCACCGCCCGCACAGGGAATCGGTCTTAGGACCGCCGCCTTGCTCGGGAGGTGGTCCCAAGACTGCCGCCCTTCCTGGGAGGCGGTTCTGACACTAAGGCCAAAACATGCACAAAAATGAGCGGGAAGCTGGAAGAAAGCGTGGAAAAGCTAAGGATGTCTAGGCTACAAATATACATTCGAATGGGTTTAGGAACTCAAACACCTTCTGAAAGGACATGAATCATGATTGGGGACTTTTGTAACTATTTTATGACAATGTAGCACATGTAATTTTGGGTGCGTAAATGACTTTAACGTTGGTTGGTTTAGTTGTGGAAGGTATAAATGGCGTTTTGGTAGGCAAGTGAGTAGAAGACGAAGTCTATTCTTGATACTTAAGCTTTCTTATGGATATGATTTTAGTGTCACGAATCTTGAGAGTATGAAAAAGTTGATCAAATGAAGGAGAATTCTATAAGAGAACACTCTCTTGTAGGGGTGGTAATAGACTTTGAATAAATAATTCCTAAAGCTAAGAGTCCAAAATATGTTGGCTAGGTGCTCATTTGAGCCTTGTTTAAGTTGTGTTAGTTAGGTGTAAGAAATCTTAGAGTCGATATTGATGGAGAAATGAGTAAGAAATGTTTCAGCTAGATGTGTAAAAGAGTTTATGGAGTGAATAGTTAAGTCATATAATTAACACATCACATAATCGTGAAGACTACGAGGAAAGAGCTTAGCTAAAAGTGTATGATCATTAGCAAGTTCAAAAAAAAAAAGATGAAATGCTCTAAGGTGTTCTTATGGGTCACCATGCCCATTAAAAATGGGAAGCTTAGGGGTAAAAAAACTAGGAGGAAGCGGGTAAGTAGAGATGGTAGGTGCAAATGGAGTATGTAATAACAAGGTAGAATCTAAATATGGTGATGCATGCAAAGTGGCCTGTTGTAACTTACGAATTTGAGCTTGAAGATCGTGATAAAGAGAAGTTAAGTCTTGATTGCCAACAGATGAGACTTTTTGTACATGAGAAACTAAGGGCGGCGTAAAATGATTGGTAGGAGTAGGAACAAAAACAGAATAGTAGAAATGGGAGGAAGAGTAGAAGTAGGTGGTTGAGTGGTAACAAAAGTGGGTATGGTGGCAAAAGCAGTGAGTTCCGCCAAGTTAGTAGCTTCCTCGTGAGCAACATGTAAAAGTAAATCTAGATCTTGGGGATGCTCAAGTAAGGTGATCATTGATGGCCTTAAGGTGAGCTTCAGTAAATTCCTCATGAGAGTGAGCCATGACAAAGGAAAATAAACCCTAGATTGGTAAGGAAGAAGGAAGAACCTAGAAGCATGTATGATCAAGTCGGGTTCACCAAAATGATTAACTAAAATGAACTAACTATGTAGTATAGAGATAGTTAATCTAAGCTATGAACAATCGTGAACAAAGTAAATAAATGCAAAGAAAGAAGTATGCAAGCAACTTAAACAACTATGCAAAAGAAAATGCTAACGCTAATGTGCAAGAAGGAAGAGGAAAGAATTCAGTTGAATAATAGATTCCTGCTAGAGAGTGTCACAGAGGTGACTAGAAAATTTAGGAGCAGGAATGATCATGCAAAAGTCCCGAAAAGTATGAATATGGAGGATCTAGTTGGACTAGAGTGCCAGAGAGGAGGACCAAGGTGCCTACGGATGCTGCAGTGTAATCTGGGCACTCTTATTTGTGTAAAATCTCTAAAAGCGGTCTTCATTGTCTGCGCTAGATGTCACCAATAATCCAAGATGAAAGAAAGACTTGCAAGACCCCAAAATAAACATCAAACCCTAAAAAAGAATAATGCATATGAAGAGGTCGGACTGACCTCAGCTACCATAATGGTGGACTTACTAACTAAGTGTTGCACTACATCTCATACCCAATGTAGTTTTATGTGCAAGTGTGTGTGTGAACATGCCCTATGTTGCTCTTGTGTCAATCACACTTTGTGAAGTAGTGAACAATAACTATGTGTAGAAAATGTAATAGAATGTGTGCATGGAATATAATAGAATCCCTCCCCTTATGAAGTGTGATGTAGATGTCCTAGCCTTGTGCCTTGATGATGGAGCTATGTGGATGCTGATAGATGGATGTAACTCTAGATGGAGTGATAATAGTAAGTAATGCTAGGTCCCTCATTATGGTCTCATAACTTTATATTTATAGGGTTCTCTTGATCTAATTTATTAATTATCCCCGAAAGGGCTGACCACAAAAAAGATAAAAATGCAAAACGGCTAGAAAGAGCCCAAAAAGTGGCGGGAAAGTGCAAAAAAGACTGGGGCACCCCTGGTTGGACCAGGGTGCCCACAGCACCCTAGAACTAATATGGGTGCCCAGTCGAGGATAAAATAATGCGGGATGACAGAGGCTAACTCGGCATATGGGTGCAAGAGGTCAGTAAAGAAGAAATAAAATAAAACAAGATGGCCAAAATACAAGGGTTAATTAGTACTTTCTTCACACAAGAACCTTCTAAATAGTAGTACGAGACTAGGATAAATAAATGTCTAAAGTGCATGATTTTGTGACTAAACTTACGTTAAAGTGAGAGTAGGTTGAAGAATGAGTTGGTGTTGATAGGAGAGTCACTATCAATGCTATGAATGTATTTGGTGATCGAAGTGGAAGTGATCCCAACAAAATTGGATCAAGGGGAGAGGAGAAGCTCCATTGTAGGACTAGTGCAAATCATACAAGTAGTGTCATATCAGAGTTGATCTAATGCATTAGTATTAGGATTGATAAGAGCCAAGATGATGTCACAAAGCATTCAAAGTAATCTAGAGAACTTTCTTAGAGAAGAGCTTGTGTTGATGAGGGATTTATGTAGTTTGCGATAGAGTGGACATGGAAATCGAGATGAGGGTGTGTAGACCCATTAAATAGGTGTTGAGAAGTGGTGATTGCACTTTTGCAAGTAGGCCGGTGAAAGTGGCTTGATAATTTTGGGAGAAGGAGGCCGGTGTTGATTAGAACTTGGTATGTGAAGGAGCAGATATGGACGGGTAAGTCGTAGAGGCAAGCAATTCGGTGGGTTGGTGCAAAACTAACTCCTAAGTAGGGATAGTGAAGGAGAACATTTGGTAGATTTCGGCGGAGTAGTGAGATGGTGAGTAACTTTGAAAACTTGGTAGGTGTGAAAGAATAAAGTGGTGTGACCCATTCGATTCTTGATAATGAAATATTGCGGTGATTTTTCAATCATTGTTGAGGTTATTAGTGGGTTCTCTAAGTTAGGAAAATGTTATGTAAGAAGGGCTCAGAGAAAAGTAGGGTAGCTTGTGCATCAGTCAAATCTCTTTGCACTTGTAGGAAATGAATAAGGGGTATCCCATTAGGCATCAAGGAGGGGTGTTTGGTGAAGTATAGTTTAGAGTGAAGGGAGCTACATTGGAAAAAGTGTTGAGGGATTTGACACTTTTGGTCCTACACACATGGGGTTTGCAAACAATATGTCAAAGAAGTCAAGTTGTGTTCATGTCGGTTATGAATTAGCCAAAGTGTTCGCGTGCGGTGCATGTGTGGAGTACATTTACGGTTATGTCTTAGAGTCCTACTCTAGACTCCTTTTCATAGACAATATAAGTCTAACATGGTGTTGAGGGCGTCACTAGTTTTAATGGGGGAGTGTATAAGGGGGTGATTAAAGTGACCATTCTCCTAGGAAGAGGTGGACACCTTCTACATAGAACAACATGCAAGGCACTTCCTAGGGGAAAATTGGCTTCTTGCCAAGGTAGATGGTTGATGTAATGGGAGTTGGGGTTGGCATTTCCACGCACATTAGTCCTTCAAAAGAAGTTGTACGGATCCGAAATAGTGAATTGTCCCTTTAGACTTAAGAGTTATGTGTGGTGTTGAGTTAGGCAAATGCAAAGCGAGTTAGATATAATAATCTTGAGTTGCACAATGCAATGCTAAGGTGAGCAATGTGAGTCATATTGGACTCTCCAAGAGTGCAATGCTTAAGGGCTAGAAAGAGAGTAAAAGTTATGCAATGTAGAAGATTAGATGAATCTTGAGTTCAACCTAAGGAGGTCTAAAATTTTGAAAGAGGTAAGGTGTTTAAGGTGGGCAAGTTGGTTTCACTAAGAGCTATAGGAGGAGTCTAATAACAATGAAAGAGATTGAATGTTTACACAACTGGATGGATCAATGCGGAGGTGGTGAATTGTTCTAAAGACTTGAGGATCCACATGGTGGTATGATAAGATGTCAATATGAGTTAGGAATGGTTATTTGAGACACATGCACTTGAGGACCATATGGTGAGGAGTTGCATTGGCATACTATGGAGTAGATTCAATTTTGGCTAGAGTTAGAACATGGTTAACTTATAGTGAGCTAGTGTAAGGTTCCTTGGAGTGAAGAGCACGCCCAAAGGAGTGGTAGCGGAATTGGGAAAGTCGTGGAGGGTGGGAAGAGAGGACAAATTCCTATGCTAAATTGAAGAATTCATGTAGGAATGCCTTACAAAGACTTGGAGAAGAGACCTTGCATCGGTGACCTCCACGAGCCACACAATGGTCTTAAGAGCCAATAGGGAAGTTTCAACAAAGGTACCCAAAGAGCTACACTTGCACCAAGTGGAAGAGGGGACTCGGTAGACTTGGGAATTGTATGGGAAGGGAAGTTGAAGGGGCCTTAGAGGTAGACTCTAACCTTGCAAAAGTTTTTCCATGCCGAGAAATTCATTATGGATCTCTGAGTGACTTTAAAGAAAAGTGACTTAGGAGGATCTTGGAGGTTGAACATTTTTTTATGAGTTCAAGTGTGCGAGAAAAGCTAAATGGTGTGCATTCAATGGAATGGAGCCATAAGGAGACTTTGTTTCACTTCTAGTTTACCACAAAGAGAAAGAGCATAAATTTGCATGCGAGCCTACGCCATTCCGGCACACACAGATAATAAAACACCACCCCACACTAGCCTATCACACTAAGGCATAAACCTTATCATGCTCACCTGAGGCATAAGAGAATTTTAGTTCCAGTCATGCTTGGCTTGGACATGAAGTGTTCACGCAACAATAAACTAGAAGTAAAATTATTAAACTATCAAAACATAAACATTAATAATAAGCAGGATACTCACACATAATAAATCCATAACACTTTGCTCCTCATTCATATAACATAACTACATCACTGCATATAAGATCTCATTAGAGTTTCTAGGAGGATCTCGATGAAAAAGGAATACATGAGTGATTGCGGAAATTGAAGTAACTAACAATAAGATGCAAAATGATCAAAAACTCACAAGTGCATGAAAGTGTTGTAAATGAACTCCATTAACCCCAAATGATCCCCATCACAATGGCTCAAGTGTAGTGTACAAATAGGAGTGTTGTGTAACTCCTAAATGGGAATCTTCCCAAAATAGGAAGGGTAATTACATTCCCTAAATATGAATGTAACTTCTATGATAGAATATGACGCACTATGACATGTAAGACATGTCATAGTAACTCCTATGACGCAAAGGACACCTAGGCAAGATAAGTCAACAAAGTCTAAGAATTTCTACGTAAGAAAATACGAGGAAAATAATATCCTACACCAACACCCCCTGAAGCGTAGCTTAGTAGGTGGAAAATAATGTGGTTCCTCGTAATAAGCCTTGATGAGGTAACCATACATAATGAAACTCTCACAAAGTGGAGTAAAAGGAGAAAACCCGTGGGAAAAAAATCCCCCAAAAGAGAGACAAAGAAACTCACTCAAGAAAACTAGAGAAGAAAAAGAAGAAGTTAGTCCCAAAAACTCGGCCTGATGAGGTACCCAAGTATAATAATCATCCCCATCGTAGAGAGAGAGAAATAAGTGAGGAAAATAAGGTCCCCTAAGAAGAGTGTCGATGATGTGGTCCTCCATGTAAAGATCAAGATAATTTTCTGAAGAACAATGTTCCTACCCTTGGGAAGGACAAAAATGGAGCACTAAAAGTTGGCCCACTCCACAAAGGAAGAAGAAGTCTACAGTACTATAATATTTGAATCTAGTATGCAACTGAAAGGTGGTATAGGTCTGAAAAAGTGTGCACAAAATACAATGGTAATGTCGTTGTTGCACATGTCAAAGAGATAAGATGGTGGGGCCCTAATAACCTCGCAAAGGGATCCACAAGAAGAGGTGGATCATGAAACATCTCTAAAATAGTGGAAGTGACAAATTTCCCAAGGGGCACTCCCAACGAGAGAGATGAAGGGATCCTCAAGAATGTGTGATGGCTCAATTAGAGCATATTCCTGCAATGCAACACAAAAGAAAATGGTAATGCCACTGTAGTATACATGTCAGAGAGAGAAGATGGTGGGGGCCCAATAACCCTCACAAAGGGATCCACAAGAAGAGGTGGATCATGAAACATCTCTAAAATAATGGAAGTGACAAATGTCCCAAGGTGGGCACTCCCAACGAGAGAGATGAAGGGGTCCTCTAGAATGTGTGATGGCTCAATCAGAGCATATGCAATGCAACACCATTAGAATATGTAAATATATAACTCAGTTTGGGCTTGTACTCGTCCCAATGGGGTTGTTTAATGAGAGAAATGTCTGACACGAATGTATAAGCATCACAACATGAAGTAGGAAGAGAAGACTACTGTGAAGAGTTGTTGGAAGTCCAAGATGAAGCAACACTGCACTCAAAGGTATCAACTAGTGTATATGGAGTGTCATCAACTGAGAAATCAAGATGTAATGGAGCACAAGAGGAAATGGTCACATATGTTGTTGGAAGCACAATAAACTAAGAGGGGGTATGAATCATTCCTTACAATTTTAATTTCAATTTCATATCACTCACATAAACCATTAATCAATTAGCCATCCATTAGTGTGTGCACAACAACATACAACATTCATTCAATTAACCATGAGCAAGAGAAGCAACACCATAACACAAGATGTAAGTGGGAAACCCTCAAGGGGAAGAAAACCCACTGAAAACTTTTCTTGATATTACACACAACAAAGACTCAAGTGAATATTACACATCACAAGATATTTCTTTAGTGAGGCACCAACCCCACAAGGAGCACCAACCCCTAAACCCTTATTTATATTACTCAAAACAAGAGACTTGCATGAATATGAATCATCACACAATATTTTGATAATAATATCACTGATGATATGATGCAAGAACTCAGCTGATGGTGATCACAAGATTCAGCTCCAAACTCCTTCAAACCCTTGCTCAAACCCTAGGTCTTCAAACTTGCACAAACTTGCACTTTCTTCACTTATCAATACATAAAACCCTAGCAAAAACTATTAAAAATTCCTCAAACTTACATGCACTCTCTCATCTCTCGAAGTTCAGCTTAGTTACGCAAAACACTCTCACCTAGGTCGCACTTTCACACACACACTCAACTAGTTGCAAATTACACCTAAAACATCACTTTTATAAGCTCTCCTTGATTCAAATTCAAAATAGGTAGGTTTCCCTCCTTTGGTTTAACCGTGCCAACTTAAAAACATCCCATATGAATCACTCTGCAACAATAATATATTACCCATGTAGGTCGGCCATGCCAAAAACCATCCAACTTGCACAAAAAATCCTCAAAACCCCATCACAAAAATGGCAAAAATCCTCTAACACCAAAAATATTTTTATTCAAGCTCTAAAAAACAACCACATGTGTAATATGACATTTAAACATCATCCATGGTCACACTTTACTTTAACCAATCAAATTATTTCATTTAATTGGCCCACTGGCTCATTACCTTCACAAAACAGTTGTTTCCAACAACTTGAGTTTACCTTTGATCCTTAATACCCATCAATATAATATCAACTATGGAATGTTACCACTCAATGTAAATCACAGAACCTTTAGGAAAATTATATGCATATTAGATCTCATGAAACAATCATATGTTCAAACCACAACAACTTTACCCTTTACCAAAACATGTTGCCCAAAACCCAGTTTTGCAAACTCAACTAGTTTACACCCTTGTTAATACTTTGAAGACCTATAATTCCTTAAACATATTAAAAATTCAACCCTATTAAATTTAAAGGTGGTATAAAGTATCAAACATCCATTTGATTCTCCAATCAACTCAATCTTTGAGCAAAAACATTTCTGTTCTGAAAAGCAATAAACCTTCTTTCTCAAAAAATGGCCTGGAAACCACATAAAATAAACTCACAATGAGACCAAAATTATACCATTGGAAATATCTCTTAATCCTATTTCTAGAACATATTGGAACTCCTTCCAAATCTAAGTGGAAGGCCTTTAACCAATCTCATCTCTGCAAACTGCTTGAAGTTGCCCCAAAATTACCCTTCGACCAGTAAACATAAATGAAGCATACTTAACCATTTAACTGCATCACCATGACCTAAAAACATCATTGAAATCAATAAAAACTCACATAATCACCATAATGATAATTTAGTTTTACGACTCCTTTGACAACCTTGTTCGAAGCCCGAACTTCTTTAGAAATTGACATGTTTGAGTGGGCTCCACTCATCACCATAACCTCTACCATACCTTTTTGGAAACTTGGAGGAGTCCTATATAATATAAAATCATCATACATGTAATTTCAATCAATTCTGGTCACTTACGAGCAATTTATCTCCTACTTACTTTTGAGTTAGGGTTTCAAACACATAAGAAGCTATTTACCTTAATAACATTTGTTCATAAAATGTGATAATGAAATGACCTAGTTATTATTTTTGTAACCTTCAAGACTCAATGTATAACCATCCTGAAATCCACAAAGTCCCATACAAATCACACAATTCGAGAGAGCATCGAAGATCGATTCGAGCTAGAAATGACCTCCTTATTGACCTCGTTTCACAAAACTTGATATGACTTGCAAAATACTCATCATTCAAAACTGAAATTGTTCCCACAACATCATTAAAAATTATACTAACATCTCCAATAATTTTCATATCTCGGATAGAACTACATCTCTCCATCCCATCTCATTTGCATAGCTACCCGTTAGGGTTTTTACCGTCTAAGCTAGGACAATCGAAACAACATCATAACTCATCATAGAAACTCTCCAAAAGGCCCTATAAAAATGGGTACATCATGAATTAACTACCTACATGCATCCATGAGCTCATATAGCTCCTGACTTAATCGCATACCTCCTAGAGCCATACTTGATCCAAATTAACACCTAAATCTTGGTCATTCACACGTATCTACACACTGAAACCAGGTGAGTGCCTAAACACTCTCTAATAATTCTCTTCATGATTCCAACATGATTCTCAACCCACCAAGAAGCTCCAACCTCTATGCACCATCACCTAGGTTAGCTAGGTCACCTAAATAGGCTTGCAAAAACAAACAATTCTCACTAAATCAACATATGCAATCAAGACCATACTTGAACCATCATGTCATCATCATTCGAACATCATATGACCCTACTACATCTTCTACTTTTTCATTAATGGGGTTTTCTTGGCGAAAACACATAAACCACAACATGTCAACATCTGTCTTAGAGGAAAGTTCTCGATAGAACACTATCATGCGGGGAGTAATGTAAGCATGAACATGGGAGAAAATGAGCTCTACGGAGGCACAATGGGGAGAGTGTTATCAATAGAAAGATCCTATGGTGAATGGTCAATATGGGACTCACAACTAATAACGGTACATAATAACACTTAGAATGAAAGGTATGTGAAAAGGGAGAGAATTTATGGTGTCACATTTAGAGTGTCTAGGGAAGTGTCGCTCTCAGATGGTGAAACAAGGTTATCATGCAACTAATGGTATAGGAAGTGAAAGGGAACCAATTGTGTTCAAACAAACACAATATATCCCTAGAAACAATAAGACCGAGAAGGCCATAGACCCCATCATTTTGGTTAAACCACTCATCCTTCTATAGAGGCTCATCAAGCTCAGGAACAAGACCATGGAGGTAGGGAAACAAACGTGCATAATGCAATGATTGATAATGTCTTCCTTCCAAGATAGAAAGTTCCCAGTCGAGCATAAAAACAGAATGGTGAAACTCCATAATGTAGATAAACCCCCAAAATTATCCCAAATGGCACTTTATAACTTAGTGTGAAAAGTACAAGTCCCAAAGTGAGTTGTGTAAGAACCCCAGAATGTGGCACTTTATAAAGTAGTGTGTTTATAAAAATAAATAGAACCATCATGAAGAGTGCGAGAAAACATGCACTTTTGCCAAAACGGCGCTCAAATCTAAGCTACTAGTCAAAAGTTATAGCAAAAACCATTTCTCGCAACTAATGGCTTCTTTAATTAAAATTATGTAAAATAGTTTTTAAAATGCCAAAAAAGAGGGGAAAAGGGGTCATGCGTATACTCGTTGGAACCGAGATGAGATGATAAACATCAAGGGATGTCGGTCTCAGCCAAAAATGCGTCAGCGAGCAAGATAAGGGAGAAAGTGTTTATGCACGAGGAGTTTGGTCACTACTGCAAAGGGCCTTGCCCTTCATCTTTGACATGCAAATAATAGGAAGGTAAATAAACATCATAATAACTCATCTACAATATCAACGAAATTTTTTGTATACAAAAAATCAAAATAAAAACAAGGTGGTGGGTTTGAACATGTAACACAAACCTAAACCACTTGATCTCCTAACACACATGTGCTTAGCAATACAAATTCCCACCACAAGCCTTGTTCAAACTTCCAAGATATTTATAAACAAAAGAAATACCTTGAATGTGCAATGGGTAGCAAGGCACTTCAACCAAGGTCAATATTTACAGAAATGTGAGGAGAAACCACCACATGGCGTGTAGATAGAGAGATCTCAGCGCATGTGTCAGGTTTTCGATCGTGTCAGCAAGAGAGGATTGTGACACGAGAACATAACTGGGAACGTTATCGTGAGGGAAAGTGAGAGGCAATGTATGTGTGCCGACTGTGGGTTTCAAGTAAGGGTCGTCGACAGTGTGCGGTCGAGTGGACGAAGCTGAAGTCCTTCTCGATGTTGAGGTGACATGGTTATGCTTAGGTCTGAGAGACTCAGGGGAAGCCAATGATAGGTGGATCCGACTATGTCAGAGGTCAAGCTCCTCCAAGTTAAGCATCGAGAAAAGGACCTATGGCATGGGCCCGTAAATCAACCAGAGGCACATGGTAGATGCAGACTAACCAAACATGGGTTCACACTGCTCGATGAAACGATCCAAGAGCACATAACTGGGGGAAACATCAGGACAGAGCAGGCGCACAGGGTCGCGAACGGAGTAGGGGCGATCAATGACAAGCACCACGCACATTCAAGCATATGGGGAACAAAAATGGAGATGGTGGGCTGAGCACATACCTACTAGGGTGAGTTTTCAATGGTGGTTGTCTTTTTGACTTCCCAAGACGCACATGAGGTGGAGGAGTTCTTGAGTAAAGCCATGTGAGTTGTGGTCAAAACTAGAGCATATAATAGTCAACGCCAAACGCTGAGATGAATGAGGAAGAGCCACGAAAGTGATGAGGCCGATATTTTGGTGGTGGATGGCGGGTTTAAGGAAAGGGTTGAGCTAGCTAGGAAGCGAGCAAACCTATCACAAGATGGGTCGAGTTGGATTCAGAGCATAGAGACACCAAGTAGCATAGCAACATTCCCTACGAGCCAAGAAAGAGTCGATTTGAACCCATGACTCGGTGGTGCCTAGCTAGATAGGAAAAGACCAGTTTGAGTTGCCTCGATAACTAAAAGTTCTGCAAACACAAATGCCCAACCTTTCCATAACAACACATAAATTGCGAACGAAATTTAAACCACAATATGTTCCAATATGGAGTTAAAACCTTTGCACATGAATTATTAGTCACCCAAATGAAGTATTCGAAAACCACAAATAACTCAATAATGGAAAATGTTTCATCGAATCAACTTTAATACCATATTAGAGTTTTTAGAGGATCTACGATATGGTATCAAATCGATTTTGGTGAAATGTTTGCCATTCGAGTTATTTGTGGTTTTCTGACAATCGCTCATGCATTCATTTTTCATCGTAGATCCTCTCGAAACTCTAGTATGGTATTAGAGCTGATTCTTGAAACATTTGCCATTCTTGGGTTATTTACAGGCTTTTGAATACTTCGTTTGGGGTTTACGTGTTGTTGTGGAAAGGTTAGGCATTTTGTTTGCAAATTTTAGTTATTGACCCATCTCGTGATTGGTTTGCTCTTCTTCTGGCCAAATTGACTCCTAGCCTTAAACCCATCGTCCACCACCAAACTCTTGGACTTGTTGCTTTCGTGGCTCTTCCTCAATCATCTCGGTGTTTGGCCTCGACTGTTATATGATCTAGTTCTTACAGTAACTCACACGGCTTTGCTCGATGACTCCTCCACTTTGTGCGTGTCTTGGTAGGTTGAGACTTTGGTGGTGGATGGCGGGTTCAAGGCAAGGGTCGAGTTAGCCATGAAATAAAGCAAACCAATCATGAGATGGGTCGAGTTGGCTTTGGAGCGCAAAGACACCAAGTAACGGACCTGCATTCCCTACTGAAGTTAGGCGAGTCAAGTTGAACCCACAACCCTGACTCGATGGCACCCAAGCCGAGACGAGGAAAAGACCAGTCCAAGTTGCCTCAATAGCTAAAATTTGTAAACACGAATGCCTAACCTTTCCCTGATAACATGTAAAACTCAAACCAACAAAACCACAACACGTTCCAAGATGAAGTTAAAACCTTTGTACATGAATTATTGGTCACCCAAATCAAGTATTCGAAAACTACAAATAACTTCGTAATGGAAAACCAGGGTTCATTTTAAGAGACCTCTTGGAAATCGGAGGTGGAAAATACCTGGCGAATATCCTCGGAACCGGTTTCGCGGGAAGGCGAATTTTTGGAGTCGACGACAAATTTTTGCCTAATTTTTAAGTGGTGTGACAGAAGGCTACGGCGCGCGACAGGAGATTTTTGTCACGCGCGTGGCTGAGGTTCATTGACGCGTGCGTGACAACAACCTTGTTGACGCGTGACAACAAATCTTACATCTGTCGTGTGTCTGCAGCCTCCGCCCTCTGGTCACGCCACAACAAAACACCTGTGTCACACGTCAACAAACTCTCTGTTGCACGTCTACTTCCTCCACACTCCTGTCGCGTGTTAACAAACTCTCCCTATTGCGCGTCAACAAACTCTCTGTCGCGCGTCTGCACCCTCCGCCCTCTGTTGCGCATTTATCGTACTTGATAATACATGTCCCGGGTGGTATGAGTGAGCTAGTAGTGTTCTGACAAATAATCGAGGATTATATAGGGGATAGTTTGAGGGTAGGTAAGCCGATCCCTAAAAAAATTAAACTGTAATTTTTAGGCGAATAGGTCAGCGACCGCGCCAAAAAATTCACCTTTTCAAATTTTTCAAAAATGGAATATTCGCCACTAAAATTATCCCTATGGAAAACATTTCACTGAGAATCAACTATGATACCATATTAGAGTTTATGGGAGTATATACGATAAAAATGAATGCACGAGTGATTGTGAAAATCACAAATAACTTAGTAATGGTAAACGTTTCACTAGAATAAGATCTTATACCATATCAAAGATCCTCATGAAACTCTAATATGGTATCAAAGTTGATTCTAGTGAAACTCTAATCAAGTTCTCACTCGAGGATATCTCTATCTCATGGTGTTCTTTGTGTCGTGGTATATCTTGATATATCTTACATTCATCCCTCAAGGGGTATATATACTAATAGGGACTTTCCGTTTGTAAGTTGGACAAGAGTTATAGATAGGTTTTGAGTTCGGTTTATATTAATTAACTATTATGTTGAGGGTGGCGTATATGCCACATGTCACTATATCTTGTCTTCATTTTTGCATGGAAGATACGCGTTGCACATAAGTCGACACTCTACATGAAAAATCCTTATCACTTTGAGGTCAAACTAGTAGTTATTTCTTCCTTATCTTCATGTTATGTGCTCCACTAGTTATCTCTTTGTCATGTACACATGTTGTACTTTAGTTAGTTATAGTTGACTTCTAATATCCTTCGTGTTGTTGATATATTCCTTCATGGAACTTATTGTAGTTCCAACCTTTTCATGTGCTTCCCAAAATTTTCATACGATCCACTCCTATCCTCTTATCTTTACATGCATGAAATTATCTTCATATTCCATCGTGGGGAGCATGGATTTATCTCCATATTCATTTAGCTATTCAAATGCTCTAAAATTGTGTCCACGAAGGGCTTAGCCAAAATGCATACATTTATAGCCTTATACAATATTGGGTTTGACATTTACCCCACACTAAATTGGTTTTCCACCCTTGGTAACCCCTTGTCACGCTTCTTCAAGAATTTCAGACACCCATTTCCTTAATCGATCTTCACGCACCTTCCATTAATCTATATAGCTTTCTACAAGTCCCAACTTATCAATTCACGTGGTAAGTCTTTTAGGGATTTAGCATTCTTTTGAGGGTCTTATGACTTAGTTGTAAATTTTTGTAATATTTTCTTGGCATCTATGTTTGCATTATCAAGTGCACTCTCTTCTTTAGTAGTTTTTTTCTCAATTCACACGGTGTTGATTGATTTTGTCTTTCTTTGTGGTAATCTCCTCCATATTTTTTATATCTTTGAACAATTTATCCATGTTATCCTTATCCATGTAAGTGGTATAAAATTCTATACATTTTGTTTTTAGACTTATGGGAGTATGCGCACATCAATTATTTTAGGTTGCTTGATAAACCCTATAAAAACCTTGTTTGCATATGTGTCCTTCTTTGCAATCTTGGAGGATAGGTATGCACAAGTCTTCAATTTTTCTACATAGAGATCTCATACTTTATCTTTATCATCCTTGCTCTATTGTGTGCAACTCCATCCTTTTTCTTCCCTTTGCTTAAGAAGTAACTTAACCAAATCTTCTAATTTTTACATACCTCTACCTTGATCTAGTATTACTCCTTTGGCTAGCTTGATTTCGAGTGGGGATGATACGCTTGTAAAGGTTCGGTGTCTTCAAAATCATCATGTGTATGTTTTTCTAACAACTCTTTATTTTCCTTTAAGATTGTTTCTAGTTTTTATTGGTTTAATGGAGCTATTTTGTTAACTCGTCTACTTTCTCCCTTTGTTTGTGACTATCTATGGTGTTTGTGAGGTTTTATTATACCTCTCTTATAAGTTTTAAAAGTGCATCCCCTACATGTGTATCTAACATCTAGAAAGTCTCTGTGAAGGCCACTCCCAATCCTTTTATGATGTCATTTAGAGTTTTTGTAGGCATTGCATTGAGATTTTAAACTACTGACTTATTTGTACTTATATCAAAGTAAAGGATATTTTCTTCTTTGTCTTTGTGGTCACAATTGTATCCTTAAGGTAATTCTGGTATAAAATTTATTCATTCCTATTTCATGTTTGTAATTTTGATTAGAGTGTTTTTTAATGAATGTTTTTCATCATACTCTAAATAGTTTTTCGTCTTCCTCTTCTTCTTCTTGTATACATTTCCCTTATCCATACTGCAACATTGTTTATATTTCTCTTCTTCACTACCTATGCACACATATTATGGGTTCTCTTCCCTCTCCTCTCCATCCTTTGTCTCCTCCTTTTCATCATTTTCTCCTCCTCACCTTCTTATTTGAATTAATTATCTCTACTGAGTGTCATTGGAGGTGATTTTTTTCCTACATTGAATTCTTTGGAGTAATTTTTGCTTTTAAGATTGACTTTCATATCATGGCACTTTATTTGGGAGAGGGTGCCCTTGGAGGTATTTTGACTTTGTGATCCTTAGTTTCTCCCTTCTCTCCTTCCTCGGGGTGCACATATCTTTTGGATTGACATTGGTATCGATTTTCTATTTCCATTTGTTCGGTGTAATTTTATCCTACAAGCCTTCATCCCCACCTTGTTGTTTTCTTTGAGTTGTTTGTTTCCACCTCAATTGTGGTGTCGATGGGTGCGAAAGTTCTCATTTTTTCAGCCATAGTGGAATTTTCCTTATCTTTCTTATCGGTGGAACATCATCCAGATCATGCTCCTCTTCTCCTCCTCGCCTCCCATGGCGTGCTTGGGTATTGTAGTAGAAATCTCTAGTGAACTTATCTTCTTTTTTATTTTGGACATTTTTATTGTCTTCTTCCTTGGCTGGTGTGTTTCTTCATCCGCCTCATTATTATCCTCTCGCGGACCACATTCCTTTCCTTTAGCTTAAGGTAGTAAAACAAATGCATTATTTCGAGTTGTTTACTACTATTATTTGTAGAGCGTCGCTTTGACATATATTTATCTCCTATGTTTCTATTTATACGCTTGTTTGGATACCCATATTTTGTGCATAAGAGTTGTATGTCTGCATCTATGCATAGTGCGTAAATTTGTAGCTTATTTTCATCCTTGATGTGATTAAAATAACACACCGATCAGGGGATCATTTTTTAAAGTTCCCTAAACATCCCTAAATGGTGTCAGTGCAGAAGATCATCTCGAGAGCTTTCCAACGACTATAAGAACACGAAAAATGGACATCGGGAGCTCTAGATATGTTCGGTCAAAGTTTAGACAACGAGAAAGTCAACTCTAGTCAACTAGTCAATATTGGACCAATCGCACTATGACACGTGGCTTGCCACCACTCGTCGAATTCACTCGATTTGCCTATCGGGAGACGACAAGTGGAATATATGCTATTGACCGAGTTAATTAATTTCGATACCCCATGGTATGGGTCGAAATTATATTTACTTGGTAAGTCCACTTAAACACCATTCCAAATGCCACGTATATATATATATATATATATATATATATATATATATATATATATATATATATGTTCAAACATTAGTATAAAATGCCCATACTATACTTCCACGTGGAAGGAGGATGAAGCGGTTGTTAGGGGGCATTAAGCCATGTGTGGATGTTTCCACGTGGAAGAAGGTGGTGAAGCGGTGGAGATGGGGGCGGTTAAGCCTAAGGTGGTCCTTTGACCACTATAAAAATGCGTGGAAAGGCTTAATAAAGCCTAAAACATTATCTCATCCGCCAAAAATGATGCCACTGGGTTTTGAACCCAAGACCTCTGCTACCCAAACACATCCCGCCAACCAACTTGCCGCCAATCTCGGATGGGATAGAATTGAGTTTGCGGGTATATAAAGAGTTGTTATCTCTGTGTTGAGGGGGTCAAGGAGGATAAGGACCAGATCTCTGAAAACGCCATTTTTGAAGGCCTTGCACTCAGATTGGGAACTCGGAGTAAAAAGATGAAATGAAGGGAATTATCAGAGAAGATTCCAAAAATGTAAGATTTGATATTTTTTTGAGTTTTAACCTGTTTTTGGAAGCTTTGAATGCAGTTTTTAACGAGGATCTACAAGACGGCTAGTTGGAAAACACGAATTTCAATGCACTACAGTCCGAATTGTGACTTGGTGTAAACATGAAAAGTATTCGAATTCAGAGATGATCTCATATATATGATTTGTTTTCATATAATGTTTTTAAATCTCCATTTTAGGTATTTTTCTAACAGTTGCGGGAGATCACATTGTGAAAACACCTTGTAGGAGCCATGGATCATTCTTGGGGACAGTTTTGCTATTTTTCAAAGTTCTTGGGACATTGATCAGCTCATTTGCAGGTTGTGATTCATTATGGTTGTTTGTAAGAGTTATTGTACTTAAATTTCAATATTATTAATGGATCGGTTCAATCCGAACCTGGGACGTAGGAATTTCGAACCCGTAAACAATCTCGTTTGTTATCGAGTGTTTTCGGTTTTCGATTATTTATTTTCTACACAAGTTTTCCGCACTTCTATGGATGCATAATAATCAGAATTTAATCAATTTGTGGAGTTTATAATACTTAAATTTGGTTAAGAAAATCACGATCTTTGGAAACTTTTAAAAGTGAAAAAAATACAACACACGTTTTCAGATCAAGTTTGGTATCAGAGCAGTTAGATTGCGGATTAGCTTCTAATTGTGTTTGAAAATTTGGCTTCAGTTTCAATATTGATTTCACTTTTCAGTGTGCAGAAATTTTGGGGCTTGTTAATCTTCTTTCGCAGTGTGCAATTTTGGAAGTACAAGTTGTGTTTGCAGGAATCGGGAATCATGGGCAAGTCATCCAAACAGGAGCAACTGGATGAGCTTGAAGCCATAAACCGCCAACTCCAAGAAGAAAACTCTTTCTTGAGAGCTAATTTTTATTCCTTGGAAGAGGAAATAGTGTGGTTAAAATCTGAGCCACAATCCTCTATAACTAAGAAAGAGGAGTATGTCAACAAGATGCTTGAAGAGAGCAAGAAGTTGATGGGCTTTGTTAAAGAGTTGTAGGAAGAAATACGAACCAAGGATGCCCTCTTGGAAAAGCTAACAAGGTGAACACAAGAAGGAAATTCATTCCAAAGCAGATGTAAGTACTATGACTAAGGAAGAAAGAATGCACGTAAGTTGTTCACATTTTAATTCTTCCTCTCATTCAGTTTCAGATATTCCTTTGGGTCAGTTTGAAAAACACACTAAGGGAATTGGGTCTAAGCTAATGGTTAAGATGGGATTTAATGGAAAGGGCCTTGGTAAAAATGGACAAGGTGATGCTAACCCAATACAGGTAGAGGATTAGCCTTGGTTTGCAGGTTTGGGTTATTCTAGTGGGAAAATGGAAATTGGAGAAAGTTCCAAAAGATCTCTGAAGGAAGACAAGCTTCCAACAGCCAAGGATCTATGCCACTAGAATTGCAAGATTCCGCCATCAGGAGGAACAATGAAAGGTGTAAGAAAATAGGTAAAAGAGGTAATCAGATTCCACCTCCTTCCACTTACACTAAAAATAGCACTAAGGGAAAATCAAATCCTAAAACTTCTAATACACTCTTTCAGTTGGAACAATATAGCTTTGGTAGGCAAAAATATGCTTTCCCTTGCACATTTTGTGAAGGTACTAATCATTCTGTTGCATATTGTTGGAAGAGGAAAAATTTGATTAAGAAGTTAATGCCTTTTGTGAATGATAAGGCAGGTGCTAAAGACCAATCTCACCAAGGAAAGGTGAGAAATGGCAAGAATGTTACCTCTCCTAAACAGGGGAATCATTCTCGTAGACAGAGTTCTGAGAATGGTAAAATGGGTAAGACTCCTAAAAATAGGGAAGTTAAATTTTGTTCCCATTGTAATAGGAATGGTCATGATGTTAAGGTTTGTTGGTTTGTTCCTAAACAACAAAATTGGAAAGTTGTTAAAAAGAACAATATTGTAAAACCAACCGTGCTAAACCTAACTAAAACTCATTGTGGTATTGAGAAGGTAAAACAACCAAAACGGAAAAACCCAAGTGATTGGTTTGGAAAAACACTCCTCAACTTTATATTTGCACTACAGTAAATTGTTGATAGTAGGCAAGCAAAATGTTTTTCGAGCTATATTTTAGGGATTCCTATTGATTGATAAGGATTTGTTCCTAAGTTGATATTTAAGCTTTGAAAATGAATGGAAATAATGAAGAGAAGATTTGAGTGATAGGTTCATCATACTCATGTTTTGTTTTCTCATATTGGTTAGTAGTTCCATTGTTGAAAATAGTATGCAAGGATAGGCATCAGTAGCATGTCTAAATTTGAAACTTGCAGTTGTAATCAACATAATCACAAAGTGTCAGTTGAACACTAGCTTCCGTTATAGATGGGTGTTATTATCTGAGTTATTATTTGTGATGGTGATACAATGTTTTGGCAGCTTCACGTGGGTTCAGTTGTTGACTATAGCTATTTTTGGGCGTTGATAGTCTATTATATTCTGATAGTGAATACTTGCAGTTGTTACAGTTTCAGATGGGCAGTGGGCACTAGCCTAATTGTGGGCAGTTTAGATGTCTTGTATACTGATCTGTGTTATGGAATTGTAATTTTTGGTAATCGGCCGTATCACAAAGTGATAGTTGAACACTAGCTTTCCATAATAGAATGGGTGTTATTATCTAGTCAGTTATTTGTGATGGCATTACAGTGGGGTATGACAGTTCACAGTTGTGCGTAGAGTTGACAGGGTTGCAGCATTTCAGTTGAACACTAGCTTAATTGGGTGTTATTATCTAATTGGGTGTTATTATCTGATCGGTTATGTAATTAGCTAATCAACTATTTGCATTTTTATTAACCTATAATGTTATTTCAAGTTCTTGTATGTGTTTGTGCAATGCAGGAAGAGATAGCATTATTTGTGGGTTGATACACAACTTTTTGTGGACAAAAAGCCTTTCTCAGTGGGGAGGTGTGATCAGGGGATCATTTTTGAAAGTTCCCTAAACATCCCTAAATGGTGTCAGTGCAGAAGATCATCTCGAGAGCTTTCCAATGACTATAAGAACGTGAAAACGGACATCGGGAACTCTAGATATGTTCGATCAAAGTTCAGACAGTGGGAAAGTCAACTCTAGTCAACTAGGCAATATTGGACCAATCGCACTGTGACACGTGGCTTGCCACCACTCGTGAATTCACTCGATTTGCCTATTAGGAGACGACAAGTGGAATATATGCTATTGACTTAAAGTTAATTAATTTCGATACCATCGTGGTATGGGTGAAATTATATTTACTTAGTAAGTCCACTTAAACACCATTCCAAATTATGTATATATATATATGTATATGTATACATATATATGTATATATATATGTATATATATACATATATATATATATATATATATATATATATATATGTATATGTATACATATATATATGTATATGTATGTATATATATATATATACATATATATGTATATAGTACATATATATGTATGTATACATATATATATATAGATATGTATACATATATATATATATATGTATATATATATATACATATCTATATATATATATACATACATATATATGTATATATATACATATATATACACACACACACACATATATATATATATATATATGTATACATATACATATATATATATATATATATATTAATGTTCCATTAGTATAAAATGCCAAAGATACTATACTTCCACGTGGAAGGAGGATGAAGCGGTTGTTAGGGGCATGAAGCCATGCGTGGATGTTTCCACATGGAAGAAGGTGGTGAAGCGGTGGAGATGGGGGCGGTTAAGCCTAAGGTGGTCCTTTGACCACTATAAAAATGCGTGGAAAGGCTTAATAAAGCCTAAAACATTATCTCATCCGCCAAAAATGATGCCGCTGGGTTTTGAACCCAAGACCTCCGCTACCCAAACATATCCCACCAACCAACTTGCCGCCAATCTCGGATGGGATAGAATTGAATTTGCGGGTATATAAAGAGCTCTTATCTCTGTGTTGAGGGGGTCAAGGAGGATAAGGACTAGATCTCTGAAAACACCATTTTTGAAGGCTTTCACTCAGATTGGGAACTCGGAGTAAAAAGATGAAATGAAGGGAATTCTGAGACGATTCCAAAA
Source organism: Taxus wallichiana var. yunnanensis (assembly GCA_018340775.1). Classification (NCBI taxonomy): domain Eukaryota; kingdom Viridiplantae; phylum Streptophyta; class Pinopsida; order Cupressales; family Taxaceae; genus Taxus; species Taxus wallichiana. The sequence continues at coordinate 894,311,935 of CM031240.1, read as the reverse complement.
TGTAAGATTTGATATTTTTGTTGAGTTTTAACCTATTTTTGGAAGCTTTGAATGCAGTTTTTAACAGGGATCTACAAGACAGCTAGTTGGAAAACATGAATTTCAATGCACTTCTGGTCCGAATTGTGACTTGGTGTAAACATGAAAAGTGTTCAGAATTCAGAGATGATCTCAGATATATGATTTGTTTTCATATAATGTTTTTAAATCTCCATTTGTAGGTGTTTTTCTAACACAGTTGCAGGGAGATCACATTGTGAAAACATTGTAGGAGCCACAGATCGTTCTTGGGACAATTTCTGCTATTTTTCAGAGTTCTTGGGACATTGATCAGCTCATTTTCAAGTTGTGATTCATTATTGGTTGTTTGTAAGAGTTATTGTACTTACATTTCAATATTATTAATGGATCGGTTCAATTTGAACCGGGGACGTAGGAATTTCTGAACCCCGTAAACAATCTCGTTTGTTATCTGAGTGTTTTCAATTTTCTGATTATTTATTTGCTACACAAGTTTTCCACACTTCTATGGATGCATAATAATCAGAATTTAATCAATTTGTGGAGTTTATAATACTTAAATTTGGTTAAGAAAATCATGATCTTTGGAAACTTTTAAAAGTAAAAAAAATACAACACACATTTTTAGATCACACATAAAGTATTCATTGGTGAAGGCAAACGACAACTTCTCCCAAGGGGACATTTCTTCATTCTATATTTTAAAACATGTAAGAGAATAATGTTGCATCATTATAAATTATGCTTCTCCATTCAATACTTTAGGCAAGCGATTGAAGAAACACACACTATTTGGCCTCAAAGGAATTTCTAAATATCCTTAGCCCATTATTAAACTTGACTTTGAGTGCATTGTTAAGGGTGGTGGGGCCCAAGTACTCCTTGTAAATCTCAGGTGATTTAATTTTTGTCATTGTATACTTCCATATGGGTTTCCCACCCCTTACGGAACACCTATTTCATTGAAAACCAAAAGAAGAAGATTATGACCCAAGTGAACTTTCCTCTAATAGTGTACGTGAGTTCGCATCTTGCTCAATACTCTCAACAATATATTGTGTGATATTGTACCAAATGCAAGAAATGTGAAAGAAATTTTAATTAATTTCCACCGATCTTTCTATGTTTGTAAGTTTTGAGGTGTAAAGGTGTAATCAACAGTTGTCCCTATATCTTCAATATATGGTGAAAAGTGCACCCTCCCTTCTCATACTTCAAGAGATCATTTATTTCCTTGAGCTATCATCATCATACAAGTCTATTCCCAAGTCACTACCATTGCAAACCAATCTAGTAGCATCACCGATGAGCGTAGAAGTTATCCTCATCCTTTTTCCCCAAAGTAAAAATAATCTTCATACATGTATGATAATAAAAAAATTGTACAAAATGTTTAGATTTTCCAAAATAAGGAAACTCATATAGCTTGTAAAACTCCAACCTTGTCAAGCATATACTTTATTTTGTTATAAAAATTAATACCTCCTTCAACTATTTTTGTCATTTTTATCACATATAATCTTGCGCAAGAGGGTGTCTTCTAGTCATGGTGTGCGATGGTTAAAATTTGTAATTATGCACTTGTGCACACTATTCTTCCAGTCTTTCTCTGCAAATAACATAATCTTGGTATTACATTTCTAAGTTTAGTGGTGGTAGTGGTGCATGAGTCTTATCCTTGGTCTTTACCCTTCTAGTAAACTTCATTGTGCATGTGTTCTTTTCCTCGATGGCATAGATGTGATTGCTTCTACTTTTACTTCCTCTTTCTCCAAATCCTCAGATAGTATCATGTGTAACACCTTTTGTCTAGACATTGATTCATTCAAGCTACTTGAACTAGACTCTTTGGTAGAACTAGATTGTTGTACATCACTTTTCTCACCTAGTTTGTAATCCCTATCAATTTATCTTGGGGTTTTTAGTGCCCCCAAAGTTCCTAGTATTTATTGACATAGCTTAACCTCCATACTAATGACGACCAAGGTTTAATAAAAGTATCATTTAAACCTTCAATCTTGTACTTTTTCTCTTCTCCGCACTTTTTTTTCATGTAATATCAAGCTTAAATTCTTCACTAATGGTGAAAAGGTGTTTATTTTGTGTTCGAATTATTTTTAACTCAACTTTTATTTTCACTTAAATATTTGGTTTTCCTAAGGAATGCAATGTAGCATTAAATGAGTTCTTCATCCTTTTATACCCCTTTAAAATGGTATTTAAGGCCAAACTTATTCCCTTCGCATACATGAACTCTCACTTCTTTACCACACATTTAATACCAAGTGGCTACCATCTACTCTCCACTTGTTGTTTTCACACATTTTTCTCAATTTGAACTTGACCTAACTTGACAATTCCATTAACCTTCATGTGTGCACCATAAATTTTTCGACTTGTGTTGCCTTTCCTTTGCCTCTAGTTGCATTAAATAGCTTATGTTCATAGGTTGCATCACATTCCATGTGCATGTTCCTTGTCTTGTGCACACTTCCTTTCCTCGTAGCTTTCTTGCAAACACTATTATTCTTTTCACTTTCATCTTCTCGTGTGTTCCACCTTCCGTAAACATTTTTTCATCATCCCTTATCAATTTCTGAATTTCAATGTATATGTACGCTTAAATATTTTTATTGTGTATTGTCTTGTCATCATTTATGTGTATAGAGAACACTACCTTCCCTTCTACCAAAATTTTTAGGTTTTAAATACTTTCCATTTTCTAGTGCATCCCACACTAGACTGATACTCCAATATTAATAGCTATAGACCTTAATTCTAATGGATTTTTGACTTGTGGTGACTATTATTTTTTTGCACATATGAGATTCTTAGAATCCCTTATTTTATTTGCACTTCTATTTTCTTGAATTTTGATTAATGACATGTGGAGACAATTGATGTTATGGACTATGTAACTCCTTTAGACCTTTGAATCTTATATTCATGATGTTGTGGATGTGGGAATACTAATCATTGACATGTGGAGATAAGCGATAAATTCTCAAATCTTGACATGCTCCACATTCTTTTCACCAAAATAAATTTCACAAACAACCCTCCATGCATACATACACCATCAAATATCAAATATGCAAACAACCATGAAACATAGAATCAACACATGAACACAAGATATAAGTGGGAAACCCTCAAGGGGAATAAAACCCACTGAAACACAATATTTTTATTGATATGTTTCAAATTTAGTGAGCACCAAACCCACAAGAATCACCAACCCTAGTTTAGTAGAGCACCAACCCTACAGGAGCACCAACCAAGACCCCTAATTTTGTGAAGCACCAACTCCACAAGGAGGCTACAACCCCCAAGATGATCAAAACACCCACTCAACCACCTTAATATGTAGATCTGATCTTTGATTTTTTCTACCACAATTGATGGAGACCAAGTATTCAACTCACACTTCTTCAATCCTTCACTCAAACCCTAGGTGTCCAATCCTTCACAAACAATCACTATCTTCACTTCTCAAGCCTTCATACTCATGCAAAACATGCTTTCTAATCTTCCTAACCTAAAACACTTTATCAACCTCAATTCATGCTTCAACACCTACAAATCTCTCACACCTAGGTCGCACACCTTGCACACACACAACTAGCTTGTAAAAGCACCCAAAACTATGCTTTTATAAGCTCCTCTTGATTTCAAATTCAAACACAAAATTTTTCCTCCTTTGGCTCAACCCATACATCAAGTAAACATCCAAAATTTTAATTATAATAGTCACAAGTGACCCAAGTAGGTCGGCCTAACTAAAAACCTCATTACATGTGCCAAAAATGGCTCAAAACCCCATGGGCACAAAGATAAAAATGCCCTTACATCAAAACCATACTTATTCATGACCCATAAACCATTAAACATGATTAAAATATCATTTAACATTCATACATGGTCACAATTTATCTCAACCAATCAAATTATTTCATTTAATGGGCCCAATACTCTTTGTATTTCTCAAAATTGTTGTTTCCTACACCCTTCAACACCCTGGAAACTTCATTATGCCACAAAATCACTTAAACTCAACCAAACCATGCCATGTAACCACTTTATGAAATTTAAGAACCTTTAGAAAACTTCTAAGAAAGTTATAATCCTTTGAATCAACCACCTGCTCAAACCACAACCACTTTTGTCTTCACCAAATCAACCTGCCAAAAAATTGTTTCCAAAGATTAGCTCATAAAAACATTTATATGAACATTAAATACTATAAATGGATTAATTGGATTAAAAATTCATCCCTATTCACATTCTAGGTGATATAAAGCATCACCTAATCCATCTCATGCTTCAAACAACTCAAAACTTTCACAAAACACACATCTTGTCCTACACGAAAAAAACCTTCTTGTCCAAATAATGACCTAGAAACCTATATCAAAACACCTCATCATGATAAAAATCATATCACTGGAAATATATATCTAAATTATATTTCCAACACATTTTTAATCATCTCAAAATTCCACCTGTAGCTCTAGTTATGACCATTTTACTAAACATTGCTTTTTAAGGCCTCAAAACTACCCTTTGACAGTCAACCTGAATGGACCTCATTTGACCATGTACCTACATGAAAAAATGTCCTAAAACCTCCATTTACATCAATATCATCTCACATACATTCCATAACATCAATTTAGCTCATACCTCATTTTGGAAAACCTTGTCCCAAAACACTCTTCTTGTAAACTGACTATTTGAGTGGGGCCCACTCATCACCATGACCTATACCATACATTTATGGAAATATAAGAGAGTCATATACATCATAAAATCATCAATTTTTATGAATAAATCAAAACTGGCTCACTATACCTCTTCTTTTTGCAAGTTGCTCCTAGCTAGGGTTTAACTAGGGTTTTAGACCACTTTATCTTCTTAACATTCGTTCATAAAAATATGATGATGAAATGACCTCATTATTTTTTTGTGAAAAATTATAGAATCACCATATAAACATCCTTGAAATCCACAAGGTCCCATGAAAATCACACAATTTAGGGTGAGCATCAAAAGTCCCAACTCGAGTTGGAAAAACACTAGATTTTGACCTGTCTCACAAAATTGTCATAACTTGCAAAATTACACATCATAGAAACCTAAAATTTTTCTCAAAGCACCATGACACATCAAAATAACATCTCCAATCATCATAATTTCATCACCATACCTCAAACTCTCCAGACACTGAGACTTTACATAACAACTCCTTAAGGTTTCTCACTGTAGAAGCTAGGGTCAACTAAAAGAATGTTATAACTCATCATAAAACCACTGAAAATGACCCAAAAATACCTAATACACCATGATATACCTAAATACATGCATAAATGAGCTCATATAGCTCCAAAACTCAATCTCATACCTCCTAACAACCATACCTACTCCAAATGAGCACTGTAACATAGCCAATCACATGTATCTTACACCATGCCACTGATATGAGTGCCAAAACTCTCCAAACCTTTTATCCATCATTCAACATGCTTCTCAAGCATCCAAGAAGCTCATATATCATCATGCAACATCACCTAGGCACCTGAATAGGCTTGCAAGAGCAAACAATCCTCATTAAATCTCACTATATCATCAAACACACATGAATCATCATGCTAACATCACATACAATCATCATATGACCCTAATCCATCATCCAATTTTTCATTAATGTGTTTTTCATCAATGACAACACCTATAGGACCACATGCCAACAATCTCCCCCTTTTCATTGATGGAAAACTACCTGAACTTCTCCCCTTTTTACATTAATGAAAAAGGCATACCTATGTAGTAACATATTATTCACCTTACCTTAAGCTTCATAGCATCAACATTTGGTTAGAAACATCAACCAAAGATCTCAACTTAGCTCAAAACCTTGAAAAATTTACCTCAAAATCTGATTTTTCCTTCATTTCAAGCATGCAATCACCATGCTCCCCTGGGCCAAACATCTACAACATCTTGAACATCATCAATAAAGCATGAAAAAGAATTATCATACCTTTTTGGATCCAAAACATCATATTTCAACCTTCTAGGCATGCAAAACAAGCTTTTTCCTCTCAACCATGTTTTTCCTTCATGAACCATCTGTGTAAAATGAGCATTAACTAAAGCATAAACATCATGAACATGCCAAAATGTCAAAAATGATCATATCAATCATCATCATACTTCTTTCTTAACCAAATTCCATCTTTTCTAGGCATATATTTTACCATGCATATTCTTCTCTCATACCACATTTGAGACTAAGTCCCTAAACAGTCTTCTTAGTGCATTTAGGACCAATTTTGGCAAGCTCCTAGAACCTCATACACTCTTGACAAAAATTTTCATGGCTCCCCATTGGACTTAAGACCTTCATTTCTAGTCCACAAGCAAAAATTTTAAAAAAATCTTACCTTGTTATCATGGCTAGAAAGCACCTTAAACACTTTTTGCCATGACCTAAACAACTTTCTTAGTCTTTAACAATCATATTGACTGAGAACATGCATTCAAGGATAAAAATTGTAAATCATATGATGTAAGAAATAATACCCTACCTCATACCTCCATTTCCTTGAGAAACACAATGCAAATTCTAGAATCACACAATCACACTCCCCTATCATAAAGAAGCTCACACACACATAAGAACACCTTTTCACTTGATAACACTTCAATTATTCATTCAACCTTATAGGCATCAATTTTACTAAGAAGATGGATCAATCTATTTAGATCATCATACACCTCAACCACATTAGAATCATCTCATGATCTAATTAAAAAAAATCTTCTTCACTTAGAAACACATCATCATACTAGACTTTGTAAACTTGATGATACATCATCAAGATAATTTAAAGGAATACATCATATATCATATAGTATCACAAGTACTGAAGAACACATTAAAACACATCATACATCCATATATACATTCATGCTCAAAATGCCATAACTATGTCTTCATATTAGCAACATTCAACCATTATCACATACATTTCATCAAGAATCACATAAGATCATCTTCAAGACCTTATTCCTAGCATATGAATTTTTCAACATCATCCATAAGACTCATATCAAGATTAATCTTATCTTTCACTTATACATCATATCATTCACATTGATGCTTTGTATAATACTTACATCATATTCTACATCCACACTTATACCTTTAGAGACATCTCTTACTTTGAACATCTATACTACCTTAGACATATGTATATATTACAATTATACTTGGCACTCCTACTCATGAAAATTAAAGTGTAGAGAATACTTATACATTGTACTACACACATCTTTTCAAACTACTTTATACACCCATATAGCATCATATAATACTTAGGCTTATCAATGAATCAAAATGCCAATCTATACACTGTAGAGAGCTTTAATTTAAAATTTCTGAGTTTACTCAGAGTACCTTTATACTCAACTTTGTCAATTTTTCTCCAACATAGTCAAGGGTTCCATGAATTATAGTAGGTCTAAATTCACTTTTCATGTTCACAACAATCAAATCCATAAGAATCCTTCAATACATCTTTCTATACATTCATCTAGAACTCATGAGGTATCACCAACCAAAAAAAATATCATGCCACCTTTTGACTTCACTTTTATCATAACTTGTCACTTGATACCCATAGTCTTCTACCACTAGATCCTCAAAAATATACAAACAATTGATGATAAGTATAATCAATCATAATATTTTCTAACTGATGAAAGGAGCCATTCATTTAGCACACTCATCCTTTAGATCATCTTTACATACAAGAGATTTTGATAAACATATTGAGATGAAAGAAGAATATAATTGACAACCTAAACATGCAAGAATGAATCATGCCATTTCTTCAATCACATGAAGCATTAAGGATAGACCATATGAGCATTAGACCATGTAACATCTTGTTTTACTCATTCATAGACTTCATTCATAATCACTCATGTCTAAATAAATTAAAAATATTTCATATATATTATCATACAAACAAAAACTCATGACAAACTTCATCCTTCATGCATCATTCACAAGTCACTAGCCATATAAAACTAAGAATCACTTATAAAATTTTGATGTACTAACCTTAATAAGGATATTAACTATATTTTACACACCCATTTTTAGTAAATACATCTTCTCCAATCAACCTTGAAGACCACTCCTAAAAAAGATCACACCCATTCAAAAAAGTACCATTCTAGATTAGGTCTTTTAGACACACACTGTCAATTTTCACACTGTCATGAAATTCTAAAAAATGTACATTTATTATGACTTAAAACCACTTGAATCCTTTATTCCTCATGTCTAGATGATATGTACAAAATTTTAGCCCAAGATTTCATCATTTGGTCCTCCAAAAATCTTAGTTTCCATTATATCACTCATGAATCATTGTGAAAACACTAGTCTAGGCAAGGGAAGAGAAAACTCTCAAAAAATCACTCAAATTTTTCTTTCATGACCTCAAACTTCATCAAATCATCATATCATGACATCAAAACCCTTCAAAACACTTACATTTATTGATATGAAACCCTATATATGACATTTCATACCTCATACCTTAACCACTTTCTTCTGTACTCACTAAATTGAAAATTTTGTACATATCTTGTGGCCACAGTACACCTTTTAAGCATGTACTCAATCAAGTTATCACTTGATCACATATCATATTATCATATCTTAAACACATTTACAACAAGAGATATTACACACATGTAGAGATCATGACACATGACATCATAATATACCTACACAACCATAGATGATATGCTCAAAACAACTTTTGATGATGACTAATACCTCTTGTAAGAATGAGATGAACTTGATGACATTTTACAACTCTCTTAAGACACTTAAAAACTTCATACACATCATGGACTACTAGACACATGAAAATGCCATTGACAACTCATGAAAATCAATATAACAACCATCAAAACACAAATAAGTCACCATGTTTCTTCATCACATAACTCACACAACTCAACATTGTCAATTTTTGACACAAAGATAAAAGCACATTTCATGAGTTTCAAAACCATTTACTATTACTTCTTATGACATATCAAATGAGACTCATAACATATATACAAACAACTTAGAAAAACACATACCATGATGACAAACACACACATAAGGAACTTAAGGACATCATATATGTACTACCAATGACCACAAGATTGAGATCATGACATTTTCACATAAAGAACCATCATCATGAACCAACAATACCATGAACAAGAGAAAATGACATACCTTGACCTTATGGAGGAGGAAATATTTAAACTCAGACACTCCCCCTTCTTGAATGCTTCATATGCATTGATATACCTCAAGAAGCATAATGAAGGTATATATGTACCATAATGACCTAAAAGAAGGTCTTGAAGAGGTCCCAAGCCTTCTTGGGCACCTAAAACTCCTTCATCCTCTCTCTTCTAATATGAGAACTTGTGAAACACTTCTTCTTTCATTGACATCTACTCTTGATGAGACCATGGTCTCCTCTAGGTTCCCAAGTCCTTCTAGGACCATTTTCATACACTCTAGGTCTTTGAACTCCATAGTCTTGTACTCTAGGACCTGAATAACTCCTGATTTGACTTGAATAATGATTGAAAATAGTCCCTTGCAACATGACCAACTTTGTTACAAGTTGTAACATACCATTGTATTGTTCTTCTTTAGCTCATGAAAGTTCTAGATGAGTCATTCATACAATCACTAGCAACATGACCTATCTTGTTGCATTTGAAGCATACAACATTCTTAGCATGATCATCTCTAATGTCTTTCCATGGTTGAGTATCTCTAGGATATCCTTCTACACTCCTTAGCCCTATGACCAAATGCATTACATGTATAACAAAAACCATTAAAGGATCTTTCATACCTTGAGGCATTGGGTTTCCTAATTTTCTTGATTTTCTCAATGTCCTTGATATGGATCTCCTTCTTTCCTTCCTTGGTGCTTAGTTCTCCTACTTATTTTCATGAAATATGTCTTCTTTCTTCACCTTTTTCTTTTGACTTCAGATTTGAAGCCTAAACCTAGTCTTGTCACTTGCAATTTTCTCTTTGATTTCTCAAGAGATCATTAAGAGCTTTAGTACTTTCTTCAAAAAATTTTTGATAGGTTTTTTTCTTCTTGCTTAAACATCTGAAAGTTCCTTCTTGAGAACTATCACCTCTTCCTCTTTAGATTACAAATTTAGAGTCATGTTACTCATTTTCAACTCTAACCTTCTTACTGATTCCTCAAGTTTTTTAGAAATGGCCCAATGTTTTCCTTCAAGCTCTTGTATCTTTTTTCATATTCTTTGACTTGTGATGTCAAATTCTTGTTATTATTTTCAGCATGTTCAAGTTTAGATTGGACACATGCCAACTCAAGCCTTAAACCATCATCTTCTCCTTCATCTTCTTTTTACAAGAATCAGGTGAAATATCACCCCACAAAGTGGAGCCACCACTAGAGGATCTCATAGCTTCTTTTGTCATGAAAAGAACTCATCACCTACATCATTGTGATTAGATTCAATATCTAAATCAGATCTATCAACTTCACTACTTGCATTAGAGGAAGAATCCTCTTTCTTAGTATAGAGACTCTTCTTGTTCTTCTTCATGAATTCATTCTTCTTGAACCCTTTCTTCTTCTTATCAAACTTTTTGATTTTTCTTCTCATGATCACTATCATGTTCATCATTTATTTTCTTATCATGTCTATGAGGACACTTAGCAGAAAAATGACCTACTTTACCACATGTAAAACATTTAAAAGGAAGTTTACCTTTATACTTACCAGTTCCAAGTGTCATTCTTCTAGCAACCATGGAAAATAGCTCTTCATCATCAAGCTCTAAGGTGGTATCTTCATATTTTACCTTTTTTCTTTAGTCATCTTCTCCATTTTGAAGGTTATCTCCTTCTTAGTAGGTTTAGAATCCATTACCCTCATCTCATAGGTTGTCAAAGTACCATGTAGATCATCCATATTCAATCTTAGTCACATCCTTAGCTTCTTCTATATGCAAGACACTTTGGAGTCAAAATTTGAAGTTAAAGACCTCAACACCTTTTGAACAATTACTTCCTCTTTTACTTCTTCTCCTAACCCTTTCATACTATTGACAATCTTGTCAACTCTAAGAATATATGCTGCAATAGACTCATCATCACTCATCTTAAGAGATTCAAACTGATTTCTAAAAGTTTGAAGCTTTGCAATCCTTACCTTTGAGTCACCTTCATAAAGAACTTATAGTTTTTCCCATGCTTCCTTTGCATTTTTGCAATGCATCACTTTTCCCCATCTGATTCTCCAAGACCACTTATGATGGCATTAAAGGCTTTTGAATTATTGGTATATGCCTTCTTTTGTTCTTCAATTGAGAGGAGTGGTAGGAGGAGTATAACCATGCTCCACAACATCCAAACATCAAACCCTTGAGCCATGATGAATGAATTCATCCTCAAGCTCCAAAAACTATAATTCACTCCATCAAACAATGGTGCTTTTCAATGATTAAGCTTGCTCGCCATATTGTGCTTCAAGGATCTCCTTTCAAGTTGTCAAACTTCTCCAAAAGGACCTGCTCTATATACCAATTATTAGAAGAACAATGGAATGAGAGGGGGTGAATCATTCCTTATAAAAATTTAAATCAGATTTTAGATTATTCAAACAACCACAAATTCACTTATCCAATGATTAATGTGTGCACACCATCAAATATCAAATATGCAAACAACCATGAAACATAGAATCAACACATGAACACAAGATATAAGTGGGAAACCCTAAAGGGAAGAAAACCCACTGAAACACAATATTTTTATTGATATTTTTCAAATTTTAGTGAGGAGCACCAACCCCTAGTTTAGTAGAGCACCAACCCTACAAGGAGCACCAACCCCTAATTTTGTGAAGCACCAACTCCACAAGGAGGCTACAACCCCCAAGATGATCAAGAACCCACTCAACCACCTTATGATAGATATGATCTCTGATTTTTTTTCCACAACTGATGGAGACCAATTATTCAGCTCACACTTCTTTAATCCTTCACTCAAACCCTAGGTGTCCAATCCTTCACAAACAATCTTATCTTCACTTCTCAAGCCTTCATACTCATGCACACATGCTTTATGATATTCCTCAACCTAAAACACACTTTATTAAACCTCAATTCATGCTTCAACACCTAAAAATATCTCACACCTAGGTCGCACACCTTGCACACACACAACTAGCTTGCAAAAGCACCCAAAACTATGCTTTTATAAGCTCCTCTTGATTTCAAATTCAAACACAAAATTTTTCCTCTTTTTCATGACCCATACATCAAAGGAAAACATCCCAAATTTTAATTACAACAGTCATAAGTGACCCAAGTAGGTCAGCCTAGCTAAAAACCTCATTACATGTGCCAAAAATGGCTAAAACCCCATGGGCACAAAGATAAAAATGCCCTTACATCAAAACCATACATATTCATGACCCATAAATAATTAAACATGATTAAAATATCATTTAACATTCATACATGGTTCAATTTATCTCAACCAATCAAATTATTTCATTTAATGGGCCCAATACTCTTTGTATTTCTCAAAATTGTTGTTTCCTACACCCTTCAACACCTGGAAACTTCATTATGCCACAAAATCACTTAACTCAAAAAAACCATGCCATGTGACCACTTTATGGAAATTATAAAACTTTGTAGAACACTTCTAAGCAAGTTATAATCCTTGAATCAACCACCTGCTCAAACCACACCACTTTTGTCTTCATCAAATCAACCTACCAAAAACATTGTTTCAAATATTAGCTCATAAAAACATTTATATGAACATTAAAGACTATAAATGGATTAATTGGATGCAAAATTCATCCTCTTCACATTATAGTGATATAAAGCATCACCTAATCCATATCATGCTTCAATCAACTCAAAACTTTTAGAAAAACACATCATGTCCTACACTGGAAAAAACCTTCTTGTCCAAAGATTGACCTGAAAAATATCAAAACACCTCATCATGAGAAAAAATATATAATGGAAATATATATTGAATCCTCTTTCCAACACATTTTTAATCATCTCAAAATTCCACATTTAGCTCTAGATATGACCATTTTACTTGAACACTTGCTTTTTAAGGCCTCAAAACTACCCTTTGACCAATCAACCTGAATGGACCTCATTTGACCATGTACCTGACATGAACATGTCCTAAAACCTCCATGTAAATAAATATCATCTCACATACATTCCATAACATCAATTTATCATACCTCATTTGGACAACCTTGTCCCAAAACATTCTTCTTCAAAAATGACTTGTTTGAGTGGGGCCCACTCATCACCATGACCTCAACCATACATTTATGGAAATATATAGAGATTCCTCTACATCATAAAATCATAATTTTATGAATAAATCAAAAAAATCACTATACCTCTTCTTTTGCAAGTTGCTCCTAGCTAGGGTTTAACTAGGTTTTAGACCACTTTATCTTCTTAACATTTGTTCATAAAAAATGATGATGAAATGACCTAATTATTTTTTGAAACCTTATATAATCACCATAGAAACATCCTTAAATCCAAAAGGTCCCATGAAAATCACACACTTCAGGGTGAGCATCAGAAGTGTCAACTCGAGCTGGAATTTCACTAGATTTTGACCCTGTCTCACAAAAATTGTCATAACTTGCAAAATACACCTCATGGAAACCTGAAATTTTTCTCAAAGCACCATGAAACATCAAAATAAAATCTCCAATCATCATAATGTCATAATCATACCTCAAACTCTCCACACTACCGAGACTTGTATAACAACTCCTTAAGGTTTCTCATTGTAGAAGCTAGGTCAACTGAAAGAATGTTATAAATCATCATAAAACCACTGAAAATGACCCAAACATACCTGATACACCATGATATACTTGAATTCAAGCATCATCCATGAGCTCATATAGCTCCAAATCTCAATCTCATACCTCTCTAAGCAACCATACCTACTCCAAATGAGCACCTGTAACATAGACAATCACTTGTATCTACTTCATGCCACTGATATGATTGCCTAAACACTCTCCAAACATGTTATTACATCATGTCAACATGCTTCTCAAGCAACCAAGAAGCTCATATCATCATGCATCATCACCTAGGCACCTGAATGGGCTTGCAAGAGCAAAGCATTCCTCACTGAATCTCATTGTATCACCATGAACACATGAACACATCATTCATCATCACATACATCACATAAATCACTATATAACCCTACTCCATCATCCAATTTTTCATTAATTTTGTTTTGCATCAATGACAACACCTATAGGACCACCTAACCAATGTGTTTTCAACTTACAAGGTTGGCGCGTGAATTTTGAATCATATAGGAACAATTTTGCACCTTTTGAGAAATTTTTATTCTTAATGTGCCTATCATACTAAGAATTTTGTCATGCTTTTTCAACTTCTTGACTCCATCTTATAAGCATACATTCTCGGTTTGTCGAGTTAAAGTAGTTTTGTAAGGCACTTTGTGGTAGATTCTTCATCATCTAGATTTAGAATGTGTGTTATTCTCAATGAGGTTATCATGAATTCTTTTGGTAACATGGATTATGTGCTACTGAGACTAGTTGGAAGGGGGTATCCTTTTTCAATCTTTTCTACGTAGTTCTATATGCCCATAGAATTATATAAATCTTGTCATCCCAATCCTTTTTCCAATATCGCATATCTTTGTGAGTGTGCTACTAGGAATATTAATAAAAGCCTCGATTGTCCCATTTTCCTGTGGATGTTATAGATTTGTTTTATGATGCATAACCATAAATTCAAACAATAATATGTGTATCATCTCATTAAGGAAATGAGTTCCTCTATCAATTGTGAGGCTTAAAGGGAACCCATATTTACTTATGATATTTTCCCAAATGAACCTTGTCATAATTTCTACGGTGTAATATTTTGTAGACATGACTTTAACCCATCATGTAAGGTAATTCCTTGCGGTTATAATGTATCGTGTGCTCGTTATTCGCGTGACAACATTTATTGGCCCAAAAGAATAATTTTCCATATCTCAAATGTATTTTGGGAACGATAGGGTTCAAGATAATTTAATACTACTTACTTGGTTTTCCAACCCATTGACAATGATCACACGTTCTTACATACTCCTTTGCAGCTTGAAATAATTTTTGTCAATAAATACATGTAGTAAAGATCTTCCTCGTGGTTACATCGCTAGCGTAGTGTCCTCTTGAAATTATTTTGAGTACATTGCAGAGAATCATTTTTACTCATGCTCTAAGACACATCATCATAATAATACATTACATCCCATTTTATATAATTCCATATTCGATTATTTGGTAAGGCATTGCTTTTACCATTAACTACTTTTGGTCAGACGCCCAATACTCTAAAGACAAACCCATGCTAGATAAATAATGTTATATCATTAAGTTCATTTGGTGCACTCTTAATTCAAAGTAGTTTCACATCTTACATTTCATATTCAATAGAATTACGTTATTTTCTCGAGTTAATTTGTGAGATATGGTTGGGACTCGCATTATTCTTTCTTGGTTTCACCATAACTAAGAACTGGAACTCTTGAAATAAGATCACCCATTTAAAAATGCACACATGCATAACCACTTTATTAACCAAATGTTTTAATGCCACCGGATATGTGTAGAAGAAAAATATAGTTACTAATAAATACTAACAAAAATTGGAGTTCATAGACCATGGATAGTCCTATTTCGTGGTTGTATATTTTTGTTCTACCTTTGTCAACTTCCTATTTGTGAAAAGATAGGGTGGTCCATATTATCTTATCCATGTTGAGTGATAAAATCTCCAATTTTCAGTTTAGATGCATCCACATGATATTGAAATGGAGTATTCAAATCCAATAACAATATGGGCTTGCTTGAAATATTTTCTTTTAATTCACCAAACACTTTGTGTTTCTCTTCTTCCCAAAAATCTCTTCTTGCTTTCTTAGCAATTTTTGGAGAGGTGCAAAAAAATTCACATACCCTTTAATAAACTTTCGGTAATACCCACAATGTCCAATAAATGTGAATACCTCTCATTGTGTTTTTGGCACCTCTAATTACATAATTATGGAAATATTTTCTAGATCTTCTAACAAACCTCTTTATAAATGACACGCCCAAAAAGATTTCCAAAGGGGATCGTAAATACACACTTCTTCAAATTCGAGAGATATTTGTAACTTCTGTAGCACTTAGACATAAGGAAAAAACATCACAATGATTTTGATAATCCTATAAATAGTCAATCATCTAGATATACCTATAGAAATTTGAGGATAAAATCCTTAAAGATAAATACTATAATGCACAATAAAATTTTTGGTGCATTCTTAAGCCCAAACAACATTACGGTGTATGTAAATGATCCATATTCTATCATGAACGTTATTTTCACATGGTCTTCCTCTATGATTTGAATTTGATGATATCATGAAAATCCATTAGTGAAGGTGTATATTTTGTGCCCTGCCACACCTTCTATAATTTCTTCTATAAAATGTGTTGGGAAAGGATCTACTACATATATTGAATTCAATTATCAATAATCTATACAAATTATGATGTGCCCGTTCTTTTTTATATCAATAACCATCAAACTGGCCCATATGAATTTTTGCATTGGTATAATAATTCTCCATCCAATATATTATCAATATCCTCTTTTACTTTGGTGTGTAGGTTTAGGTTCATCTTATATGGTATTTTTCATAGGGGTTTTGCACCTCAATCAACTTGATCTACATTTTCCCCAAAAACAAATGCAATCTTTTCATTTCTTGGGAGCTTTGTGGGAACAAATCTTCATAGTCATGCAAAAGTTCAATAATCTTAACGACCTTTACTTCCACCAATAATCTCCAATCGTCATAAATTTTGGAACTTTGTTTTTTCCTATATTCACTTTGATATAATTTAACATCTTGTGATGGGGAATTATGCCCTGAATATTTCTTATAAATAACTTACCTTGATCCGTAAGAAGTTTATATTTTCAATTAATTGTCATTGATTCCTTCACAACCTTCCAAACTATATTTTTCCCCTTGCATCACCAATTTCACTCTAGCCACACCAATTTCTCTTCTTCATTGAATCACTATTTGTACTTTTTTTTCAAAAGTATTTGGGAACTCCAGCCCTTCTCCTTGTGTAGTTGCAGCAAGATCTCTTACATTACCACATCATCTCGAAAACAATGTGCTTTATGCATTGGAGTGAATGATCCAATTTAGGTGAGGTGAGGTCAATGAGAAAGTGTGTATAAAATTAATGTAAGCACCTCCCACCGAGAAGTCTCCATATGTGCTTCATTTCCTACATACAAAGTACATGCCCAAACATGAAAGGTATGCTAAAATACATGATTCTATAGGGTAAATTTGATTGAAAGTGTGCATGTTTTCCAAACTTCTTTATACTTCATTAAAAGCTCTTCGACTTTGTAATTCCACTTAATCGAGTAGTTTACAAAAAGGGTGTTCTTATCAACTCTAGCATGCATGGCTTCACTAGTTTGATCCCATGTTTTAAAATATGGGATATGAGTCTCTCACCATCATGTTGTTTTCCTTCTAGTTATATACACTATATAATTGATTTGTGCTTTTTCAAGTGGCACGTAATTCTCCAACTCTAAGAAAGGTTTGGACATCTTCTCCATCATGAAATTGTGACATATGCTTATTGTTATCCTAGAATAACTATTTGATAAACTTTCCTATAAGTTTTGGGGCATGCTAACCATCTATCTTTTGTGGGAGTTGACCATGCCAAAATCTTTTTTGATCAGCTCATAGGATCCATGTGCCCGATTGTCATGTGTCACGTTGGTGGTATATGTCACAGGTTGTGGTTCATTCCAATGTAATTTTATTTCTTGGTGTGTGTTAAAGTGCCCCAAACCTTTTTCTTGTATCATATTAAGATGTTATAAATCTTTAGGATCTTTGACATTTTCTATGAAGGGGGCCCCATAGTCACCATCCATAGGTATGATTACGGGCTATGTGTCATTTTAAAAACTAATGTAGCACTTCTTAAAGTGTAGATCCACATTATTTTCATAACACTAAGGCCTACCAAGTAGCACTACAAAATTTTTCTACTTTTGTAATCCAATAACTTCAAAATCGCCATAAAACTTGACTCCCATAATGCTAATGATAACATTTTAAACACTCTTATATGCATTATACACATCTTGTTAGCCATAAATAAGACATGTGGAAGGGATGGAGCACATGACACCCCATTTTGTTCCATGCATCAATTATCAAGCTATTAACCTCCACACATATATCCACTAATATATCATTACTATTTTATCCATCTATGCATGCATCAAGTATTTTACTAACCAAATTCCTCACTCATGGTTGTATTGATGTCCTTTTTCTACGCATGACCCAATTGTTTTCCATGCACTAAATTTCAAATATGATGAGACAATTATTCACCAAATAGTGGAATAAATACTTTAGTTCACAAAAGTTTGCATACATCCTTAAACTTGTCCTTTGTCTATTTTGTCAAGCTCTAGAATCCTCATTGCTTCATTCCCGAGTCTTGTGTATTCCCTTAGGAACTTAATTTCACCTTATATTCATGAACACAATCCTTAGTCTATTGTAGTACTTCTTTTTATTGTCTTCCATCAGGGTAGCCTTTCCCTATAAGAGTTTATATGTGCCTTATATTCTCCAAAGGAGATGCGGAAGCTTACACATGTGTTACAACTCTAGTGGTGATTTGTATTTTAGGTGATGGATTGGACCTTGGATTGGTAACTTTTGATTGAAAATCTTCTAGATAGTTATGCACAATCTTGATCATTCCCATTTCCTTCTCACTCTTTTCTTTCATGAATGTGCAAAGGTTGGGACAATCCTCAACCTTATGCTCCTTTTGATAATGCATGCAAATTAAAAACATTAGGAATTCATGTTAGTAGTGATTTGGTGAACCAAATTTGTAACAAATTCATAGTGGGAATCTTATGCCTCCTCATCTATCTCTTCTGTGACCAACTTGTATGGCATGCCAAGAATGTGTCTCAATGACTTACACTCCTAAGTATTTCATTCTACAAGGGTATTGAGGCAATGAATAAGAGACACACATGAACCGACACATAATGGGTAGATTTAAAGGTGTTATAGTGAGTGTTAGAGTTGCATATCCAAAGGGTAGTAATCCATACACTAGGTCAACCTAGGATTTCCAAGGCTTGTAGTTAAGATAGAGGAGAGTGCCTCCAGGATATCGTTAAATGGGTGATAAGAGGTATAGATCAATAATGGATAAGATAAACATGCTCAATATAACTAAAATGATAAAAGAAAGCTAAGGAGTTTATCAAATAAGAGCACTATGCTAGCTAGTACCAATGTGGATGTAACACTAAGATAACATAGAATAATGGGGAATGGAAATGAACTAATCTATGCAAAATGAAAAAGAAAGCTAGAGCACTTACCTGTGGGGTTGTCACTAATGCATTTATCTCTCCATAGAAGCATTGCACTTAGAGAGAATTTTTCTTAGGTGGAGAAGGGGAGAATCGTTCTATCCTAAGACTCACTATAGTTGACCCAATAATGCAAACCAACCAACCAAAAATAAGAGTGTCCAATCCAATCTAATCAAATCCAAGTATAGGATGAACCAAAGGCCGAGCGAGAAGATGAAAATTTGGAGTTAGAGAGTAGAGCATATGGTAGTTCCTAAGATTCGGGCTTCCTTCCTTCATAAATGTCAAGATGTGGTAAGTATATATACGATGCCATCACCCATGGTCGATGGCATCGGCTAGGGAAAAATCTAATGCTAACATCATCGCATAGGGGCGATGGCATTGGCTACGGATAACTAAATGTCATGTAGAGTGAAAATAGGTGTCATGGACAAAGAAAATGGATGAACAAAGTGTCAAATAGTGAGATGCAAGTAAGGTGTCGGACATGCAATGTGTATGAGACATAAAGGGATAAGGATGACTAATATAAGGAAAATTAAGGTTGGGACCACATAGCAATACTATTTATGTGTATTGTCTCTAACCCATAATGATTACATGAATAATCATACCCCATTCCTAACATGCCCCTTAAGGCACCTACTCAAGAAATAGATGCATTAGTGACCCTTATCTACACAAAGGAAATTATTAGTAATAGGTATGAAAGATGAAAAGTGAAAAATTAGGTGTATACATATGCCCCAACCGTTGATGACCACATATCACAAAAATGAAACATGAGGTGGTCAACGGAAAGAAATATTTTGTAACACTAATAAAAAGTAGATACTAAAAGTAAGAACATAAAGGACTACTTGAAATGAATATACCCACCAATACGTACCTAATAGTGGCACTCATATTGCAATGTGTGGGTGTAATCAATATTGTAAGAACCTTGGAGAAGTAAAATTGAAAAGAAACACTAGAGGATCATTAGTAAAATAAGACATAAATCACCTATCTAGGGGCCCATGGGATGGATGTCGTATCATAGTGTCAAGATGTCGTGATGGTATGGTGTCATAGTGTCATAGCCAAGTGGTGGGTAGTAACACTAAAAAGTGCAAAAAAATCCATATGGTAGAAGCTACAAAGAGAAATTATCATAAACCGAAGGTGAAAGTGAAGAGAATATGGATGATTAGCCTAAAGGGTAGATAACAACACTGAAAAGCATAAAAACATGAGGTAGATGCTATAAGAATAAGATTTTCGATAGGTACATAAATCCAAGAAAGGCCATGAGCCTAAGTGAGGATGTGCATAATATCACGGTGATCCAATGGGAAAGACTGGGGCGTACAAAGCCAAAATGTTGATAATGTTGTCAGTGTGAGAGAGGAGGTTGATTAAGTAGTGAATTTGATGAAGGACGAGTGATAGATGAGTGAAATAAGTTTCTTCATGCATGAAACTTCTTGAGAAATTAAGCATTCATTGGTTCTTTGAATATGTGGCCTTCATTGGTTTGAAGACGATATGTATTAGGGCCTATGTTATCTTTAATGAGTTAGGGACCCCACCATTTATGAGCATATTTGCCTTCTTTTTCATGTGTATAATCAAGTTTGAGAAGAAGGTCACCCACGTCGAAAGTATACAGACGATCAAGTTTTTATGTTGTTTCGTGAGACATTGTTTATGTTTCGATTATGAGTGTATGATCTGTCATGTTGTTCTTATATTACATCGAGATCATGGAGACATGAATCACAGAGTTCCTTGTCTAGAATGATACCTTGAAGGGATATGAAGAGTGAAGGGAGTTCCACTTCGATTGGAAGGACCGCCTCAGCTCCACAAGTAAGTGAAAGCGAGGTTGCCCAGGTGGCCATATAAACACTAGTGTGGTATGCCCATAATGTAGAATATAGCTTTGTATGTCAATATGTGTGTGATTCTTGGATCGTCTTCTATAATTTCTTGTTAAGAATTTTATTGGTAGACTCGGCTTGTCCATTGCTTAAGGTTTACGAGTCTTTGTAAAGTGTTTTCAGAATATCTTGTTGGTAAAATTCATAAATGAGAGCTTTGACTAAACCTTCTAAGTCAACTATCGAGTTGGGAGGAAGTTGGTTATACCATTCTAATGCCTCGCCTATGAATTTTTTTATAGAAGTTTAGTAGTTGCATAAGTGTTCATTTGAATCATTCTTTGTAGAGGTTTTCAAAAAAATGAGATAGAGGGATGGGCACGTAGAGCCATCATAAGAGATGGTAGGGAAAATCTCTCCCAAGTCCATGACAACAATATATGGAGCTAAAGGTTCATTTTGGGAAGCTTGCAACATCATTCTCCAGATTGACGGAGGAGGAATAATATTCCCATATACATCCACCAATGGGGAGGGGTGTAAGAAGGTGTGATATGCACTAAATTTTGAGATGTTATCTAGAACATTTGATTTTGCATTTGGATCATGCTAGCTATGGTGTAACTTGGGATAAGGCCATATGATCTAGGAGCTTGACTATTACCATGTTAGGATTCATAGGAGTAGAATGATCTTTGTTTGTAGGTGTTTGTTCATGATCATCATGTCCATGACTGAAGATCTTGGGAGATTCATCGTGATTAGTCCTACAGGAGGAGTCTGATCATGATAGGGTATTCCCTTATTAGGATGGGGCATGGTCATTACCATGGCATTAGTGGATATCTTTCAAAAACCTCCATCCTTTTAAGGGTAAAATAGTCATTGTTGTTGGGATTCTTAATGATTGATCTGGGATATATTTTCTCAATCTTAACCACATTACATTCTATTAAGTGACCCTACTTTGACTAATCGGAGGATGGGGTTGGGGTAGTAGAATCTCATCGGTGAGATTGGGATGACTAGAAAGGTTAGTGTTTGAAGGATGAGAACTAGAAAATTTAGGAGCATGAAGAGGAGATGTAGGCACAAATGAATATCCCATGGATAAATTCAAGGGGTTTAGTTGTGCCAAAAATATCCTCAAAGGCAACACTTTTTCAACTTGAAATATAAGAACAAGGTTATGGAAAATATATGATCTAGACACAATCTATCATGTTGATTATTTACACAGGGTGATGGTGTTATGAGAAAGACTTATAGGAACAAACAAAATCATACTTTCTAGAAAGTTTAAATAGGTTTTGAAGGCATCTAGGAGATGTAGGAATAAAAATATATAGACTCAACCATGCAAAAGGGTTTGCACATGGGCCAAAGGTGTCCGAAAGCATATGCGATCAAAGCAGACAAGATCACCCTTGGGTGATGGTGTCTATGTGGACATATTCTTAGGATTTTCTATATTTTGTTACTTTGGAATGAGATCAAGATTGAAAATAGATTCTTTTAACGAGTTGTGATCGATCAAGAGGTCTATAGGATTCATGTCGGGTTCAACAAAAATGTATGGCGATCTAAGAATGTGTCTCAATGGCTTGCACTCCTAATTCTTCTGTTCTACAAGGGTATTGAGGAAACGAATAAGAGACACACATGAACCAACACACAATGGATAGATTTAAAGGGGCTACAACGAGTGTTAAGGTTGCATATCTAGAGGGAAGTAATCCCTACACTAGGTCAACCTAGGGTTTCCAAGGCCAGTAGTTAAGATAGACTAGAGTACCCTCCTATAATATTGATAAATGGGTGAGAAGAGGTATAGATCAATAATGGATAAGACAAGAATACACAATATAACTGAAATGATAAAGTAAATCTAAAGATCGATAAAATAAGAGTGTTATGCTAACTAGTATCAATGTGCATGTAACACTAAGCTAACATAGAGAAATGGGGAAGGGAAATGAACTAATCTATGAAAAAAAAAAAAAAGTTAGAGAACTTACTGTGGGGTTGTTTCATTGATATATCTATCTCTCTATAGAATTAGCACACAAAGAGAGAATCACTATTAGGTGGAGAAGGGGAACACCGTTCCTATCCTAGACTCAATATAGATGACCTAATAGTGCAAGAAAACCAACCAAGAAGAAGAGTGTCCAATCCAATCAAGCCAAGTGTAAGATGAACTAAAGGCTAAGCGAGCATAAGCAAATTTGGCACAAAATAACGAGAAAATAGTAGTTCCTACGATTCAAGCTTCCTTCACAAATGTCAAGATGTGGTAAGTATAAATACGACACAATTGCCCATGGGTGATGGTTTCGGCTAGGGAAAAACCTAACATCGACACCATCACCCATGGGAAATAAAGCGTTGGCTAGGGATAGCTTAATGTCATGTAGAGTGAAAATAAGTGTCACGAATCAAGAAAATGGATGAAAAATGTGCTAAATTGTGAGATGCAAACAAGGTTTCGGACATGTAACGCATGTATGAGACATAAAGGAACAAGGATGACTAATGCAAGGAAAACTAAGTCCGGGACCACATATCAATACTCTCTATGTGTATTGTCTCTAACCCAAATGATTAATTTGAATAATCATAACCCATTCCCAGCAAGCCCCTTAACCCACCCTCTCAATAAATAGATGCATCAATGACCCTTATCTGCATAAAGGAAACTGTTAGTAACATGAATGAAAGATGAAAAGTGAAAAAATAGGTGTATACACACCTTGTCCTTATGTGTTTCCATTATAATCTTCATTATTATTTCACACAATTTTTGCCTTAGCCTAAGTGACTAGTCTTCATGGATTTGATTAATCACATGACAATCCATCATGTTGTGAGTGTGTGCATCAAAATCTTACAATAAACTGAAACCTTTTCTGCAATTTGCTTGTTAAAGAAATGGTTATTTTCTTACATCGTGGCTTCCTTCACAAATATCACATACTTGTAGAATGGATTTCACATTTTAATGAGGATGGGTTGTCTTTGTATGACCTTCCAATTTACAATCTATGCACCAAATTACGCTATGTGTGTCATTAACATTATTTACAATAAGAATTTTCAATTGAGTCACCATAGACATGATCTAATGCTCTAGTGAATGGGATGACCTCGGTGTTTATACTTGAATTAATTTAGTTTGTATGGTTTCTTGAAGGGTTTCTCTTGTATATGTGAAGGTATTTTGGGAGAGGATGCTTCTAAATGTCATAAGAAATCCTCCAATAAACTATTATGCATTTTGAATTGGGTGGATCTCATAAGACAACTTTGAGATCAAAGTCTTTAAACATGTGTCGTATATGCACACACTTTTTGTCAACTCTTGTTTGATTTCCTTAAGTGTGGAGATATTTTGTTATTCAAACTTAGGAATTTATCAAAATCTTTTAGAAACACCTCCTTGATTTTATCATAGTTCACAAAAAATTGTTGCACATCAAACTTCATGTACCATGTGAGTGTTTGAATTAGTAGAGTAGCAAAAATTAGCTTGCCTTATACTCAAGAGAAATGAATTCCTTCATGTGCCAACTAATCTTGCACTTGTGTACATGTTCAACAACATTATCCATACCAAGATACTATGGGAGGTGTAAAGATATCTCATAAAATATTTTTTGTGCTACCATTTATTGTGTTGTAGTTATAGCTCTTCCACAGGTTGTTGTGCTTGTCATAGGTGCTCTAGAAACTCTCTTTACTCCCATCACTCACAATTAGTGTAGTGTTAATTAGTATAATGTGTGAAATTGTTCCATCGACTAAATTATTGTTACTTATTAAATTGACACAAACTTCTTATTCCTCCGCCTTTTGCATCTCTAACATCTTGAGTTATTTGACTACTACTCAACATCCAAATTAATGTGTTTGAAAAGTAATTAGATTTTGGGTGAAATGTATCCTTTTTCTGTTGGTGTAATTTACTATAACATGAATGAAAAACTATTATTCAGTACCTCATTTCCCTTCTCTTAATTTAACTCTTCTTCCTATCGGTTTATTAGTAATTTGTATTCAATATCATGATATCTTGTTGTATGAGCATGTGCACTAGGTTGGGAAAGGATTCCATCCATGTTGTATTACACCTCATCATCCTCTTGAGTGATTGTTTCTCGGTATGCACATCAAATACTCCTTGGTCTTGTTTGTCTATCCTATCTCCTCTCCTACCATAACCAATGATCTGGGTTTTCTCCAATAGTTTCTTAGGTCGATTCTTTCCTATGAAGTAGTCATTTCTTAGTTATAGCCTTACATCAAGATTTTTCATAATGGAACCTTCTCAACATTTACTCATATGATGGATATATGGTGCAGTAAAAATTTCCATTCCTTTCCCTAACCTATTGTGTCACTCATGTGCATAGGAGATTTATATGCCCATATGGAAATTCCCAATTCCCAAATCCACCATTATCTTGTTTATCTCCAAATGATATTTCTTTAGATAAGATATGCACAAATCACATAAGAAGTTAAACTTCGCTTCATGGGTGTAGGAGAATGTTGACACCACGTATTCAATGAAGTAACTATAAAGTTTTCCTTTCGCAAAAATCAACATCTCGTGTCCAAGTTGCATTGTGTTTCACTATTCTCTCTGTGTGTTTAGGATTCCACTTATGTTTTTTCCTATTTTAAATTTTCTATTCATGTAATACATTGTTGACTAATCATAGAGATTCATTGGAAGTTCATGAAGAAGGTCTCATAGAGAGAGTTGTATAGATTATTTTCAACCCAAGTCGTGGGGGAAATTTGGAGAACAATTATTCCAACTAGGATACTTTTGTCAAAGTCTCTTCTATGTATCCTACTAAATCTCAATTTTCTCTTATGCAAGTTGAAACCTCTTACGCACACTTCATCATCTAAGCAAAATTATGATGGCTCTAGAAACATAACCAAAATTTTGTGTGTCTAGTTTACCACGAAGAAAAAAATTGTGTGCAAGCCTAAACCATCATGACATGCGAGACAATAAATTATAACCTCATGTCATCCAATCACACTAAGGTGGAAACCTTAGTGTTCTCCCTGAGGCGTGATAGAATTTCAGTCCCCATTATGTTCAACTTGGACATGAATTGTTTACACAATAATAGACTAGAAGTAAAAGTATTAGACTATTAAAGCAGAAACATTAATAGTAAACAAATACTCACAATAATAATATAACAATTTTCTCTTCATCTACATAACATAGCTACATCACTACATAAAATATCTCATACTTGAGTTATCCCTTGGATATCTCTATCTCATGGTGTTCTTTGTGTCTTGGTATATCTTACATTCATCCCTCAAGGGTGTATATATACTAATGGGGACTTATCATTTGTTACTTAAACAAGAGTTATAATCAGCCCTTGATTTTAGTTTAAATTAGTTAACTATTACATATCGATCTAAGCATACATGCAATAAAAGTGGATATTCTACTAGAAGAAATATACAAAACAAGAGATATAAATCAACACCATATTTAATGTGGTTCACCTAGTGTGGGCTACATCCACCAAGAAACAAGCCAATCTATTATCCAAATCTTTCAGAAGATATACAATGAAGATTTACAATCTTCCACACCTCTCAGATGTATAATACTTTCTTTCTCTCAAGCTTCTCCTTCTTCTCCAAAAATTCTCTCTCTCACAATTATTCTCACAATAATCATCAATTCTTCAATCCTCTTCTAAACCTAGCTTTCATGCTTATATAGGCATATACAAACTTAGGGCACTTAGCCATGTAATTACAATCAATAGATCTTCTTTAATGCTAAAATTAGATCTAATTCCCATGAGTTAAATAAAACACTCACACATAGGTAACCGATGTCGGTTAGCCCTAACCGATGTTGGTTCCTCCTTTGACCGATGTCGGTCATAGGTGACCGATGTCGGTCCCTTCATAACCGATGTCGGTTCCTTCATAACAATGTCGATTATTGTGTTTTCCAGCAAGTTTAATATAGCATGCTAATCTGAAGTAATTGAGCTCCACAACTCAACAATCTCCCACTTGGAGATAAATTACTGCACTATACCTATACAATGTCATTCTTGGATCCTTTCCTTAGCTTTGTTTCTTCCTCTTCAAGTCTCAAACTTGAAGACCAATAAAAGTGGAGTGTAGCTCCAACTTCTCTTTTGCTAATGGATTTGTTAGCATATCGCAAGGTTTTCACTCGTATGAATCTTCTCCAGTTTCAGTTGCCCATCCTCAATACCTACCATATGAAGTGATACCTCAATTGAATGTGTTTCGTTCTAGAATGAAACATTGAGTTCTTTTCCAAATGAATTACACTTTGAATGTCACTGAACAATTTGCAATCATCTTGCTCTTTCCCAACTCTTCCATGAACCTGCTCATCCATATCATCTTTTCTAGCCTCTGTAGCTGCAACATACTCTACCTCTGTAGTAGACAAAGCCACAACCTTCTGCAATCTTGAAATCTAGCTAATTGTCATTCCACCTACTGTGAAAATATATCCAGTAGTGCTCCTTCTACCATCCAGATCTCAGCCATATCGAATCAACATAGCCACATAAAGAAATATCAAACCTCCATAGCATAACTACATGTTAGATGTCCCTCTCAAATACTTGAGTATCCATTGGATTGCTTTCCAATGCTCTTTACCTGGATTGGCCATAAATCTACTCACAACTCCCACTTTACTACATGTGCAATGTATGGTCTGGTACAAACCATAACATACATGAGACTCCCAACTGTTGAAGCATATGGTACTCGTGTCATGTATTTGACCTCCTCATGTGATGAAGGACATTGATCTTTCTCAATTTGAAGTGTCCAGCCATAGGTGTACTCACCAGTTTTGAATCTTGCATGTTAAACCTTTCCAACACCTTATTGATATAAGCCTCCTGAGACAAATACAATTTCTTGTTCTTCTGTCTCTTGTGTATTTACATGCCAAGGATTCTTTTTGTAGCTCCTAAATCCTTCATAGAAAATGTGTGAGCTAGCTTTCCTTAAGCTCACCAATGTCTGCATACTAGATCTCTGTAATAAGCATATCATCCACATACAATAACAAAATAATATAGCTCCCATTTTCAAGCTTCTTGAAATAAACACAATGATCAGATTCACATCTCAAGTAACCATGCTCATGCATGAAACTATCAAACCTCATGTACCATTGCCTTGGAGCTTGCTTGAGCCCATATAGACTCTTTTTCAACTGCACACTAATTTCTCCTTACCCTTGACTTCATACCCAAAGCGGTTTTTGCATATAAATCTCTTCATCTAAATCACCATGAAGGAAATTCATCTTCACATCTAGTTGCTCTAAATGTAAATCATGTACTACAACTATACTCAATACAATACGTATGGAAGTCATTTTAACAACAGGAGAAAATATTTCACCAAATTCAATACCTTTTTTGTGCAAATCCCTTTACTACAAGCCTTGCCTTGTACCTTTTATGTCCACCCTCTTCTTCCTTGATCCTGTAAACCCACTTGTTCTGCAATGTCCTCTTACTTGCTAACAACTTAACCAAATCCCAAGTCTGGTTTTGTTCCAAGGAGTCCATCTCCTCATCCATGCCATGCTCCCCTTTGCACGTGGGTCTTATCCTGCATTGCTTCTTCAAAAACTTTTTGGTTCACCATTATCAATCAATAATAAATAAGATAGAGAAGGTGTAAATCTTTCTGGAGGTTTACTTACCCTTTGTGACCTTCTCACAAAAGTTTGGGGTATCAGAGGCTCATTTGGACCTCCTAGACATTTGTTTCCAATTTGTTGATAGTGACCAACGGCGGTCACCTGTAACCAACATCGGTTCTACTAACCGATGTCGGTTTGGATCTTTTGTAACTAATACTAGTTCATCGACCGATGTCGGTCAAGGGTCAACCAACATTGGTTATTGTGTAACCCTGTCGGTATTATTTTTAAATCGAGAGTTCATTTTCATTCACAAACTTCTCAACCGGTTCGTCCTTGGGTACCAAAATTTGATCCTGTACATTCTCTTTTCATTCCATTCAATGTCATGACTCCTAATAATTTTAGAATTCTCTAAATCCCAAAAATGGAATCTAAAATCACTAGATCCATAACCAATGAAAGTGCATCTCTTGGATTTTGCATCCAACTTTTTCTATTTTCCTTATCAATATGCACAAAAGCTTCTGAACTAAAAAACTTTAAGAAAAGAAAGATCTACCTCTTTTTTCGGTCAAGCTTCCTGGTATTCCTCCATCTAGTGAACTTGAAGGCCCATGGTTAATCAAATAAACCATTGTATCAATTACTTCCCCAAAATTGCAAGGGCAATCTACATGTATCCTCATACTTCTAGCATGTTCCATGATTGTCTTGTTCATTCTTTCTACAACACCATTCTCTTGTGGTGTTCTTGGAACCATCCTTTCTCTATGTATTCCATTCATTGAACAATAATCATTGAAAGCCTTGCTACAATATTCACCACCATTTGTCAGATCTAAGGCACTTTAACTTTGAATTTGATTCATTCTCAACAAGGGATTTCCATCTTTTAAAAGTCTCAAAAACATCATATTTATGTTTAATACAATAAACCCATACCTTTCTTGTAGCATCATCAATGAAAGTAACATAATATTGGGATCCTCCATGAGAAGCTAGCTACCTACAATTTGGTCCCCACACATCTAAGTGTACAAGCTCAATTTTGCTCCTTCTTAGTTGCCCCAACTTTGAGAAATCTCACTCTCTTTTGCTTTCCAAAGATACAATGCTCACAGAAATCAAGATCTAAATCTTTCAAATATGATAACTTACCCTTAGCCTTTAAGATTTGCATTCCTTTTTGACTCATATGGCCCAACCGATTATGCCACATGCATGCATTTGAATATGAAGTAGATAACATAGAAAAGGAATCAATAACACAGGTAGATAAATATAATGTTCCTACCTTCTTACCTCTTTCCACAACAAAAGCACCCTTGGTGACTTTCCAAGAGTCTATTGTGAATGTAACCATGCAACTAGCTTCACCTAGTTCCCTGTAGAAATAAGATTCCTCTTGAGGCTTGGCACATGCCTCACATCTTTCAATACCCATGTATTTCCATTCTATAATTTTAGATGAACTTCCCTTTACAGTAATACTGCAAGGTTCATCATCACCCAAATAAACATGCCCAAAATTTCCCTGGACATAATTTCTGAAATAACCCTTATTAGGGGTTGCATGGAAAGAAGCTCTGAATCTAAAACCCATGATTCTATTCTATTATCCAAAGAAAGAATAAGAGCATCTTGCATTACCTCTGCTGCAATATTTTCCTCTTTATTTGACTCTTTACCTTTTTCTAGGTGTTGGTTCTCTTTATCCTTTGACCAAAAATATTTCTTTGCATGTCCTTTCTTTCCACATTTCAATAGAGTAATTCCCTTACCTCTGGATTTAGATCTACCATCCCTTGACTTTGATTTCCCATTATTCTTACTCTTGGATCTCTCCTTCTGCCTGCCTCTGCTTTCTACATTCAAAGCATTCCCAGATGATGATTCCTCTGTACTTTTTCCTGTGAATTTCTTCATTCAAGATTATACTAACCACATCATCAAACTTCAAAATATTATTAGTAGATGTTGTATTACTAACACCATTACCAAGTTATCCCAACTATCAGGAAAAGAACATAAGAATAAAGTTCTTTCACTTCATCATCAAATGGAATATCAATCGATTTTAACTGATTTACAATAGATGGAAATCATTCAAATGACTAGATGCTAGATCCACCTTCATGCATCTTAGAACTAAATAGTTTCTTCATCAAATAAACTTTATTTGAAGCACTAGTTTTTCATATAAATTAGCAAGAGATTTCATTAACTCTACCGTAGAAGTCACTTATGTAATATTGGAAGCCACGATGCTTTGCCTAGGCTCAATCTTATAGATCCCAAAGCCTTTATGTCAAGAATATTCCATTCTTCATCAGTCATCTTCGTAGGTCTAGAATTTTCATCCAACGGTAAGTACAAATCTCTTTGATACAGATAATCCTCAATCTACATCTTCCATAATTGATAATTTCGGTTGTCAAACTTCTCTACCTTGTATTTGTTTTCTTTTACCATTGTTGTAGCTCCCACTCAATCAAAAAACCCTCTGTGAGTAAATATGTCAACACATAAAACCCTCAAACAAAGCTTTGATACCAGTTGTTGGGGTTAGCACAAGGTTGTATAGATAATATATCAGATCTAAGCATACATGCAATAAAAGTGGATATTCTACCAAAAGAAATATACAAAACAAGAGATATAAATCAACACCAGATTTAACGTGGTTCACCTAGTGTGGGCTACATCCACCAAGAAACAAGCCAATCTATTATCCAAAGCTTTTAGAAGATATACAATGAAGATTTACAATCTTCCACACCTCTTAGATGTACAATACTTTCTTTCTCTCAAGCTTCTCCTTCTTCTCCAAGAATTCTCTCTCTCACAATTATTCTCACAATAATCATCAATTCTTACAATCCTCTTACTTTTAAACCCTATCTTTCATGCTTATATAGCATATATACAAACTTAGGGCACTTAGCCATGCAATTACAATCAATAGATTTGCTTTAATGCTAAAATTAGATCTAATTCCCATGAGTTAAATAAAACACTCAATAGAATTGGAGGTGAGTTAGGATGTAGAGGTCAAAATGTAGAGGATTTTTAACTCGGATGTGAGAGATTCAATAGAGTGATGAGATCCTCATCCATGTAGAGGTGGATCAATGTAACACATAGAAGAGTCAACACTCATGTAGAGATATCAATAGGTAGTGGTTCCAGAGATGGGACATAGGAAGTGTACATCAACTCGAGATAACGGGTTCAAAGAGTTTGACATGACGTGGGTGAAGAATTATGACATATGCTAGATATAAAGACTCATGTAGATGGATCTAGATAACAATTCATAAGGAGGAACATGAAATGGTGGTCTGCACAAAGGAAATCATACACACCGGTTGTAAATTTTAGAGGTAGAAAATAAGGTGGAGGGATAGAGTAAGAAGTCCAACACAATTTTGGATGAAAATGGAGTTATAAAATTATGAGAAGTCTTGTGCGACCAATGCATAGAAGAGTAGGCATGGATTTGTGTCATTGGTTATGACATTACGGAAAATATCACCGCAATGATCAAACTTATGGGTGTAGAGTACCTCACCTGCATGTGATGCATGGGAGGTTCACTAGCTAGACAATATCCTAACATGTTCATTCATATTGAGATGATTAAAATTGATGAAATCAAATTCAATATACGATAGACATTAGGGTGTGAAAAGGTTTAATTTACTAATATTTTGAATGAGGTATTGGGGGTAGTTTAAAGAGGTGGGCTATCGAAGATGTAGGGTTAGTTTTAATATTAAAGTAAAGCATTTTAACCCTATTTTAAAAAATTAAATACCTTAAAATTTCAAAAGGAGTGTTGTTATTGAGTTAAATTATAATCTCTTTTTAAATAAGGAAATCTCAATTAGTAGATTCTTAACCAAGAAATAATAAGATTGTAGAAAACTAGGATTGAGTATAATTTTCAACACAAATGATATTATTTCATCATCTTAATTATTTAAAGAACTATTGATAAATGATTAAATCTTAACATTAAGGTAATTGGTAATATATTCGAATGGCTTTGAAATCTCTTTCTAGAGAAAATACATATTAAGAAAATAATAATTGAGTGGAAAACATGATATATTTTTTGTTTGATATATTAGGGTAGAAATAAAAAGAGGTAAATAAAATTGTAATGGAAAAATGGGTAATTAAGGTACATGGAAAAATAGGGGTATTTTCATTCTAATAATATAATAGGAGGGGGTATTATCAATTGAATAATTAGAGGTAAAAACTAACATTAAGGGTATTCTTTAATACCCTTCGAATGAACATGTTATACCATACTTTTACTAAGTGAACCCCTCGTGATGTGATGTGATCTATAAAGATAAAGAACAAGAGAGCTTCTCGACGAGGGATATTTAGTGTAGGACTTTGCGGGAAGAGGTAGTATTGAAAATTCATGGTGAATAGACTCGGGAACTCACCCACAAGTTGGACTCATATGGAGGACTTCCATTGGATGGCACAAACAGAGGTGGTTAGTGCAAAAACATAGGAAAACAAGGTGAAATATGGAAATGGATTGTGAAGTTATTTGGTGAGATGTGGCGGGGAACGAATGTGGATTTGGTGTGTAAGAAAATGAGTTGGCTAACTTGGGATGTTGGGGAGACGTGACAACAAAAGAGTTAGGTTCATAGATATTAAGGAAACTTATTAGAACGGTTGGAGTTTGGAGAGTTGGTATTTAATATGGTTTGGGCAGTAGTAGTTGTGCATTCCCATAGGTGGATTTAGAAGAAAAGAGGGTATATTTTCAGTAGTGGTTGTATTCATGTCACCATGAACTATGAGCTTGGTATTTAGTAGTGGTTTTATGGGTAGCGATAAAGTGTGATGGAATTGTTCACTTGTGCATCATAGTTGGA
Organism: Taxus wallichiana var. yunnanensis; assembly: GCA_018340775.1. Lineage (NCBI taxonomy): Eukaryota > Viridiplantae > Streptophyta > Pinopsida > Cupressales > Taxaceae > Taxus > Taxus wallichiana. The sequence goes on along the minus strand of CM031240.1, from coordinate 894,277,810 downwards.
GGATGAAGGGAATGTGGTGTGTAGAAATGAAGTAAGGTGTGTAGTCGAGACTATTTGAGTAGCTCGATCCTCCTTGGTGAGCTCTATATACAAAAGATCTCGGTGTCACTTCAAGTCACTTGTTTCCACATTTAAGATGACCCCTATTTTTTTACAATGGCGTAACTCTTATTTTTATGTAAGAACAAATATCTTACTTTTAGGAATACACATAATACCTTTTTTCTCTTTAACAAAATTTAATTGGAATTTTAATTTGGCCATATTTATTATAATATTGAACATAATAGGAATTCATTAATATATCAAGGACCACTTCACATGACTCTTATTAATAAGAAGATAACCCCATTAAAAAATAGATATATTATTTTTTTAAACAATCCTCAACATTTGAAGTTTTCAAGATCATTTTTGAGAATTTAAAGTGCATGGAAAAAATGAGGGATGAAAATTTCTTAGACATGTTCAATATGTATATCTAATAAAAATTAAAATGATATTTGAATTTTTGCTTGGCATGAGCCTACATGTTGGTTGTATTTTTGCCTCGAATATGCCCAATGGAAGTATGCAAAAATCAACAACAATTAGGGAAATTCACCTTTGGACAGGGTGAAGTTTCCTCTGCTTTGTGAGAGGGGAAGTTCCCTCGTATGATGTTATTTTTGTATTTTTGGTGCTTTTAACCAGAAAGCACAAAAGGGCGGAAAATTTGAGAAATGGAAAATACAAAGAGAAAGGAAGAATGAATGGGGAAAGAACACAACCCCGTAGGTGTTAGGCAAGATGGACAAATATGAGACACCAAGTTCTACAAATTTGTCTTATCAAGGACACACCAGTCCTTCTTGGTCATACAAGATTGCCTTACAAGGTTGGTTGGATGAGAAATGGGAGAACACTTCTATCTAGAAAAATACATACAATGAGCATGGAATCTAGGAAGCAAAAGTCTTCTTCTCCTCATAATATGTTGATATGGCACAAAGTCCACATACTTTGATGATCAGCACAAAGTCTGATTCACCTGGGCATCATTCATACTATGAAGGAACAATAGTATTAATAATCTAATCACAAGTAGTTTAGCAGATTTTGTAATTGAAAAATCATTAACACAACGATATAGAAAGCATTGTATTGATCTGTGTACACAAAGTTACAACAAAATGTGCAAATAGAATAGTTTTCTCCCAGAGCATGGAAAGGAAGAATGAGATAATGAAAATAAATAGATAGTTGATCCCTTTTACCATTACAATGCAGCCTTATATAGGCATTCTTCTCCAAGAAGCAATTATAAAACTACTTGACTAATCTTTAACCCCAATCCCAACCTCAAGTTGACTCAACTTGAGTTATACATTACATTACAATTCACAAATGTATAATATTTAATTAATTTGGTGGAAAAATTAATCAAATATATTTCAACTTTAATTATCATGCACTTGGTGAACACTTAGATGAAAATTGCATTCTGTTTCATATTGTCCCATTTATCATACTCCCAACCACGGAGTTTTATGCGTATAATCGGGTCTATTTTCTACTAAATTCATTAGAAAATATTCATCAATTCTACAATCTCTTGAATTTTGTGTGTAGGTCTCGTAGCCACAATTCAAACGATACAAATTTTATACAATTCCTTTGAGGAATGCTAAAGATATGGCCATTTAAGCAGAGGCAGTTGTTTTGGGATTACGGGATTTTCTTGTACTTCACGAGACTGAGAATTAAATATTTAGTGGAAAAAGACATTTGAAATTATTCCCTCTCCTTTCAATGTTTTGCATCATTAAAATTTTCTAACACTTGTCCCAAGTGTGGCTCGGGCTCCTAAGCCTAATTTACCGCATTGAACTCCTTGCGGAAAATGTGGGTTTTAACTACCCACACGACCCGACTCAAATTGTGCCATTCGAGCATACTTTCCAACTTATCTTGCAATATTCACACTTTCCCATTTTCTAAGTGTTTCCCCAAACCATTTACACTAGATTTGCCACTTCAAAGCATGATGGCCACTCGGTGCATCCCGAGACTAGCTCGCGCATTACTTACTTTGATGTTATAGAGTCTTATTTGGGCTCGTTGCCTCATCATCCTTGCCATGATTGTTGCAAAATCTTGTAATATTAATGTCTTAGGCTTCCCATTATATGGTTTGGTTGTACTATGATGGCTTGGCCTAGTTCCACGTAGGGTGATGGCTCAATGAGCCCTTTTTCAACTTTTCCTACTACGTATAATACTCGAACCCCTCGGCTTCTCATTCGACTGGGCTCAACAAATTCAATGGTCATTGGCCCTCTGTATTGTGTGAGTTTGTTAGTCTTCATAGCTAGTCAATATTTGTTAATGCCTTCGTGAATTTCCCTAAACCCACGGGCCATCACGACATTTCCACTATGAGTTTGGCACTACAACGTTGGCTCTCTCAACTCAGCGCGCCCGATTTGGCCTTTCATTGCTTCATTTTATGGTTCCCAGTGAGCTCACTCTTCATTGAAATAGATGGCTAAGTGGGTTCTCTATTCTCCTAGCTTGATACATCCATGATGATCTTGTATTTATTTGAATATATTAACTTTCTTACAACATTTATATTCTTTCCTCCGAGTGTTTCCATTCTTGTGCCTCGCTTTCACCACTCAAGCCGGTTCGGCTCACCCGTGGAGTTCTCATGACTCTATGACTTATTATGGATTTGATGTCCCGACCACGATCCTCAATAATTTGGTAGATTTTTTGCATGGTTTGACTATTCCTACTGCGTGAACTCGATGCTTCAACGGTGCATAACTTGACATACGACTCAATTTGACAATGTAATGGTTGGATTCTTTGCGGGGTGGGCTTGGTTCCTTGCCTTTCACAGTTCAATGAGATCCTATCATAGCTTGGAAATGAGCTCAATTTAGGGCTTGATTTAGTATAACTTAACACTAGCTCACCCTCCATTTCTATCAAAATAGCTCAATGACTCGCCCCTCAAGGTATGGCTCATCCTCTCGATGGTGTATGGTTCGATCTTCTCAAGACGGGTTGATTCCAATTCAACGTGAGCGGGTTCCTTAAATTGACTATGGTATAGCTCGATATATTCTCTATGAGTTTTCCATAAACATTCGGTCAATATAAGCTGAGTTTGGGAGTTCACTTAGCTCCAATGCACAACTCACTGGGTCCTCGAAGTTTGATCTCTCTTTCAAATGTCTTGGTGCTTAGGATAATTTGATCTCCCACTAGATGAACTTGGTGGAAGATGTAAATATTATAGAGCTTGATGCACCACATGACAACTCAATGAGCCAAGAAATAGCTTGGTTAGGTTCTAAGCATGGTATTATTTCCCCAAAAGATAATTTCTCATTCTTCGAACCCTATTGGAGATTTTGTACCCTTGAGACTATAGAGCTAAAGATCAATTTCATAGGGTGTTCTAAAGCCATAATGTTGGATATTTCCATTTTGTCTAAAGGTGGGCCTTTTAACCAATTATCACAATGCAAGCCCACCCATTGTCTAATTTCACTTTGGAGTAGTGAAATTGGATAACAATCAAATATTGAGCAAACTGAGATATCCATAACACAAACATCTAACCCAAAAAATTTAAAATTTTCAAAGAATTGCACCATTTACAATGGGTGACAATAGTGGCTCTTTCTGGGGACATGGCTTGGATTGAGAAAGACATAGCTTGAACTCTAGAATCTCGGGGTTTTGAAAATAGACCAATGCATTATCCATTGGGCCAAGGTTTTAATACTGAGGAGACATTATCTCAATACACTTCTATACCAATACACATAGACACACAAAAAGGAACAGGAAGGGAAACAAGCCAAAACTAGGAAAGTATGTACAAAGAAGAAAGAGGATATTTACAAAGGGAAGGAAAGAGACTGTACAAAATTTACACAATTCCAAAAATAGGCAGGGGAAAGTAGGTACCTTTATGGAACAACATGTTGAAAGTATGAGGCACCCAGGAACTGAAAATGATCAGTTGAGTATACCAAAATATTATAGGAACATTGTGTGGCTTGAAAAGGAAAATGGAAGCAAGTAGACCATCCACATAGTGATACTCCATACTAAAATTATCCAATTCTTGTGAAGAGCTGAATGTCTTCCTGAAACTTCTATTCTTCTGACAATGAGAAGGTGGAGGAATAATGCCATACAAAATCTTGTACGACCTTGGCTGCTTCCATACTGATTTATGCACACTATTGAATTATGAAAACTAGATCCATGAGAAAATTCAATCCCTATGGCACCAACTTCCTATTTCAATGAAGTGTTGATAGAATCTATGTGAATATTGCAACTATCATCATGGCACAACTCATGAGAAAAATGCACTCCCATCAGATTTTCCTTGTCACCAACTTCAAGAGGAATTGGGGAAACAATATCAAATGATTTACCATTTTCATTTAGTGCAATTTCTAACCTGTCCACAGAAAAACATACATTACTTTTACAAAATCAACATTCTTTCTTTTCGGCTCTAGAAGATCTTGATTCTTAAGCACAATATGCATTACTGATTTGTCTTCATGATTAGTAGGGAACTTGAAGGCTATTAGACTAGGTAAAAATGATCAACAATATCATCTTCTTCCTCTTGTCTACATTCCATAGAATGTGCTGAAATAGGACTGCATAATCATAATCATAAGTGTGAAAATTTTTTTGAAGGACTGCAAAAAGGCTCATGTGTGCTCATCTTATCAATAAATATGACAGGAGGACTAGTGAGCTCATTGATTTCTTTTTCTTCGGGTACAGACACTTGTTTTTCATTGAAAGAACTCAAAACAACAAGAGAATGGTCAACAATGACCTTCATCTCAGTGTCTTGAAATTCTTCAATCATAGGAGAGAGAAAAGTCTTGTCCATTTTTTCATGATGAACATCAACTTCCACCAACATAGGATCACTTCTTTCAAACCAAGGAAATTCAACCTCGGTGCATGACATATCTTCTAAAAACTCTATTTCAAGTTGAAATGAAGCCCCAAGTTGTTTGTCTTCTTCATCATTTGAAGGAATACCAAATTGGCATACACTAGACGAGAGAAATAAGAAGACATTCATTAGTGGAATTGAGATAATGTTGAGGAATGAATACCTTGTAATGTGGAGAATCATCATGAGCAGCCTCTGGAACTTGAATGGTCTCCTCTTTGTTACAAAGTGTCTTATATTCATTGACTGATTGTTCTTCAATTTGTTTTGCCTCCTCACGTGCTTGCGATTTCTATATTGTCTTTGCACTTCTCTCATCAGCTGTATGGAATTTTTATCATCTGTAGGTGTTATTTTCATCTTCCTACCTTTTGCAGCACTTTCTTGATATTTAAGCCACAAATATTTAATCACTGGATCATCACATGCAACAATTTGTTTCAATCTATCTTTCCTTTCTTGCATTATTAATTTATTTTTTAGAGACGGTACAGATGCAATGGTGGCTTTCCTTTTTACATATGGAACATTAGCACATTTTGGAAATATTTTTCTTACTTGCCTATCTTCAACATGTTACAACAACATTTGTGAAATCATTTTGGATTCATACCTCCATAGAAGTTCTGCAAAAATTGGACTGTTTTGGATTGACTAGAGCTTGAAAATTTTGAATAGGGAGATCTCTATCTTCATCCCCCCATCACTGTCACTGTCAATTATTGGTGTATGCCAACAATTATTTTTCATTTTTCCTTTGTTCCTGGGAAGGTTCTTGGATTGAGGGAATGAACGTGACATAAATTTGTCCCTAGTAGAGTCACAAAAAATTGTTGGCTGGATTTTTGGCACTAAATATGCCCAATGGAAGTATGCAAAAATAAACAATAGTTAGGTAAATTCACCTTTTGAACAGGTGAAGTTTCCTCTGCTTTGTGAGAGGGGCAGTTCCCTTGTATGATGTTATTTTTTTGTATTTTTGGTGCTTTTAACGAAAAGCACAAAAGGGTGACAAAATTGAGAAATGGAAAATACAAAGAGAAAGGAAGAATGAATGGGAAAAGAACACAACCCTGTAGGTGTTAGGCAAGACAAACAAATATGAGACACAAAGTTCTACAAATCTATCTTATCAAGGACACACCAGTCCTTCTTAGTCATACAAGATTTCCTTACAAGGTTGGTTGGATGAGAAATGGGAGAACACTTTTATATGGTAAAATACATACAATGAGCATAGAATATGGGAAGCACAAATTCTTCTTCTCCCTCAGAATATGTTGATATGGCACAAATTCTATGTACTTTGATGATCAGCACAAAGTCTGATTCACCTAGGCATCATTCATACTATGAAGGAATAACAGTGTTAATAATCTAATCATAAGTAGTTTAGTAGATTTTGTAATTGAAAAATCATTAACACAACGATATAGAAAGCATTGTATTGATTTGTGTACACAAAGTTACAGTAAAATGTGCAAATAATATAGTTTTCTCCCGAACATGGAAAGGAAGAATGAGAGAATGAAAAGAGATAGATAGTTGATCCCTTTTACCATTATAATGCAACCTTATATCAGTATCTTCTCTAAGAAGCGATTGATAAACTACTTGACTAATCTTTAACCCCAATCCCAACCTCAAGTTGACTCAACTTGAGCTATACATTACTTTAAAATTCACAAATGTATAATATTTATTTAATTTGGTGGAAAAATTAACCAAATATATTTTAACTTTAATTATCATGCACTTGGTGAACACTTAGATGAAAATTGCATTCTGTTTCATGTTGTTTCAATATTTTGCATAGTTAAAATTTGCTAAGACATTAAAATATGGTGGGCCCCTGATGGGTGTAGTTATTCCCTTCATTTAATCAAATCTTTGTTGATGTCATATTCAAAACAGGGGTGTGTCTGAAGCTTTATGCAACAAGAAAATTCTAGTGATCTAGTAATTGTTTGTAGGTATTTTTATTTTATTTTCGAGTTATTTTTTGCAATGTCCTTAGGATTCCATGGCCAAAGCCTTATTATCTCTATGTTGTAAGAAACTTGCTGAAATAAACAATCATTGCTGGAAATAAACACACATACAAAATAAATTTTGAAATAAACACACATACGAAATAAACACATTTTTTGGAAATAAACACATGGTGGAAATGCTAAAAACACTTTTCGAGGAAATAAAAATCTAGTCTATAACACATGTAGGGACAAGTATACAACAAATTTCAACTTAAAGAATCAAAAGCATTTACAGAATTAACAGATCTACACTATTTGCTTTAGAAATATAAATACCAATAAAATGAGGATCTTGGTTCTTAGAGGAGTGGGCCCTTGCTCCACCTTGAATCAAGATTTGACAAAGTAATATTCTCTCAAAACGAAGTGGCTATTTTATTGCTGAAATGTTTTATCTTACAAAAATGTATTGTATCTTTCTATATCTCTATCTCTATGTATCTATATGTATATATCCTCTATCCTAAATCTATCTACATGTCTATATATATATATATATATATATATATATATATATATATATATATATATATATATATATATATATATATATATATATATATATATATATTCATTCAAAGATGCATTTATGGCCATAATTGTTCTACTAATTTAGATGGAACCGAATAGTGCCCAAAATAGATGTTAAATTGGAACTTTGTTGGACGTACAACTATCTGATAAGTTTTCCTGGATATTCGAGTATGAAGAATCAGAAATCTCCTGATTTTCTCCGATTGAAAGGCTCATTGATTGCTTTATCATTGGATGTCATCAAAATAAACAGATTCCCATTGGTTCTAGAACTTTGGAGAAGTTTTGGAACTAAAGGGGACTGTTCTAGATCTAACCGTGAAAGTTTCGGAGCTAAACGCAGGAGTTCCGGAACTAAGTACGAAAGTTCCAGAACTAAGTAATAGAGCTCATAACTGTGTGATGGAGTTCCGAACTAAGTCTAGAAGTTCGGAAGTAAGCCATATTGAAGCCAATGCTCCCAAAAACATGTTGATTTCTTCATACTTCATTTGCTTAATTGATTGTGACCTGTTTTATTACAAAAATTGAATTTCCACACACTTTGTTAGGAATCAAAAGTTTTTAGAAGTTAGAAATAAATCAACAAAAGATGGACAATTACATCCTAACTTATACTAGATCAAACAAAAGCCACAAAATGCAGTCAAGCTTGATAAAAAGGAGAGTAAAATAAGATCATTTATTACACATTAACGAGATATATTTTGGCCTTATCATCTCCCCCGTACTTACTTGTTTGTAAGTCCCCTTACAAAATTTATTCTTCAAATCTTGGCTTGTGGATTTTGCATTCCAATTGTGCCAGGTCAAATGGTTGAAACTAAATATCCCAGTGTTTTAGTTTAGAAGTACTATACCCTGATCTTGCTTCTACTTTCCTCTACCATTCCTCAAATTGAGTGGGATCTTGAGGCTCTCTATTTTTCCATGGAGACATGGGGGTGAGGAGGAGAGGAGGCCTTGTTCTCATTCCCATCCATATACCCCTACATTTTTCATTGACCGAGGGATTAGTGTACACAAGGATTTAGCTCTTTCTAAGCTCCATATTAAGTTTGTGGGAGATATCACTTCTCTTCTTCTCAATGCAACTGTGAGAAACTCCCATCTTTTCAAACATCCATCATAAATCTCTTCAAAAATTTCTTCCTCATAAGAGGTGAAGGCATCAATACTTTTCTGTAAATTGGCTAGATAATGTGCCTTGAACTGGCTATCAAAGGCATGGGATCTAAAATGTATAGCAAAGGTAGATGGTTTACCATAGTGAGCCCTCATGTAGAGACTAGATGAACTAGCTTTTAATAGATGCTCAGAATCCCTCTCTTTCCATGTAATCTGATTTTGAAGAACATAAACAAATGCATTCAGCTAGCTTTCCCCTACATACAAATTGATCATGAAGCTTGTGTTCTTTTCCAGCATAAGATTGCAAAGATAGAATTCACGAGAGAATATTTTTATGCTCTGCACTAGTTGAGGAATAGGTTGTCATGAACTCAAATTCATCTTTTATTTTATGTGGAAGGCCACATGCAATTCTTGACAACCTGTCAGTGAATAAATTGTTCTTCCAAAAAGACATTGTATGCAGGAGAAGGTCTCTGCATGTGAGTAACTTTTCACTCATTATGCAAACCATTTATATTTTTACAAGACATTTAAATTTGTCTTCTTCCTCTTTGTAGAATTTTTCTTCCCATTCCTTCTTTGCTTTCTTCTCTTCTTCCATCTTGCTTCTCAGGTCCTCATTGGATGTTTTAAATTCATTAAGTTCCCTGCAGGTATCATCCCACAACTGCTTGAGTGGCTAGTAAGTCAGTTTATTCTGTGCAAATATTGTTGACATAGCACTTGGTCTTCAGCAGATTGACATTCTTCTTCTTTTTCCATTATTTGTTGTTTGACCATTTGCCAATTCTTGAGTCCTATTTGTGAGATGATTTGTTAGTTTCTCAATGAGCATTTCCCTCTATTCTAACTTGAGTTTGAGGAAGTTTAATTCTTCATCCTTCTCTCTGATGATAAGTTCTGCTCTAGACAAAAATAAATCTGTCTTACTTGTTGTTTCTCCTCTTTTTTTGAAAGTTCCTTGGGGAATGAGCATTCCTCTTCCACCAAAGGGGATTTCCCTTTCCATTTCCAAGATGCCAATTCCTCTTCTTCATGTGACAATGTTGTTGATTCACCCAACTCTTGAAAATCCTATTCTTCAAATATTTCATCTTCTTTCTCCATCTCAGTTTGGCTTGGTCAGGAGGAGTCATGGCCATGTTGCCCAAAATATCAACAAATTCTTTTTCCAACCCATCTTGTTCTTCCATCTCCTTTGGAATTTCCTTAGACCTCTTATGAACTCTTCTTCTTTGAGGAGCTTCAAAATGTCCAGAAATGGGTTTCCTCCTAGAGATTCTTCTAACTTTCACTTCATGCTCTAGCTTAGGTGAACTATCACTGTCAGAGACATATATTAGTTCTCCTGGTACTGTTGCAGAGGAAGGAGTTTCTTTGATAGGCACAATAGGTTCTGCAGCTTTAATCCTTCTTTTAGATCTCCTTCTTTTGGTACATTAACCCCACCTATTTCCTTCTTTTCCTCTACAGGGGCATCAATCTCCAAATTACTTGTAGGAGAAAAAGGGGTTGGTATTCCCCTCCTGATAATATCAGGGTTTTGCTTAAACTTGTTAAGAAACTTTTCCCATATTTCTTCTCCATTTTTATTTGAAAGAAAATGGTGCTGGCATACCAAATGGATTAACCCATGATGTCTGATTGTTCCAACTCCCTGGAATACCTCTGAGCCATTATCTGGATGGAGTCAAAAAGGAATCTGGAAGATTTACTATATATTTTGGTTTTGAATTCCCATACCTAAGATATATTAACATCTTAAGGACTTCTCTTCCACAGATCCCAAATTGACCATCACAAGTTAAATACTTAACTACCCAAAATGCTACTACTGTCAAAGGGTTTGGGAAAGTTGGCCCTTCTGACCCCCTTTATGATTTTCTTGGTGTTATAGATATATTGGGGCTCAAATTCCCCCTCTTGTATCAAGGTTTCCACCAGATCTTTAAGGGTTCCCTTGATAGGATTTGGGACATGCACAATTGGTATTCCAGACACATTACTCATTGTATTGATAGTAAAAGGAATTATAATGCTTTTAACTTTAGTTTTGGATTCTTCTAAATTTACAATGAATTCCCTTACCAATTTGTCATTATACCTCAAGAACTTTTCAGAACTCCACCACCCTGCTCGTCCAAAAATGGTTGCCACTTCTTCATCTGCAAGAAGTTGGGTATCATCCTCTGGCTCTGACTTCTTTTTAATCCCCATGGCAAAGAGGACAATTCAAATTCTTCTTCTTCAAAGTCAGAATTAGCTGCAAAATTACTAGATTTAGTTGTGGAACTATTGTGTTTATCTGCAGAATTGATGGGTTTAGCTACGGAATTCAAATATAATTCTTCTACTTCTTCTTTGAAATTATTCTACAATTGCTTCTCAACTTCGTTTATTCCACCCAAATGATAGCTAATTACAAATACACCGCCACTTTCTTATTCTATCAACATCACCCTCATGATTACTTGCTTTTAATCATAATGTGCAATAAATGACTCATCATACCGACTTTTTAAATCAAGTCTAATCACATGCAAACTTTTAATTTAACCTTTAATAAGTTCAAGACATAATTACCGTCCTTTTTGATGTAATCACTCTGCCTTGATGACTCATCATTCCTAAAAGTGGAAAAGGAAAAACGGTTAGAAAAAATAGATGGAATTCAAACAAATTCTTTTTATTTTGCATTAGCCATTTATTGAAGAGACTAATCTGTCATCGCTTAGTTTTCAATTGATCTCCGAGGGATTTTTTTTTATTTTTGGGGAAGAGTGCCATTTACTAGTTTTCATTCCTTCCCTTTTTTTTTTTTTCTTTTTCTTTTTTTTTTTGGGAAAGAGAATGCCATTTGTTGGTTTTCATTCTCTTCCCTTTATTTTGGATCCATGCATCTGATTATTTGATCATTCTGGAAGAATTGGGTTCTTCCATATGATCAAATTCTTTGTCTGCTTCAATCTACTTGAAGAATTCATCGTTAATAGGAGGCTTCCTATAAAGTTTTAGCCTATGTCCATTGACCAAAAGTGTCCTTCTACCGCCTTCAATAGGAAGTAGTAAAATAGAGCCATTGTCAAATATCTACTCAATCTGATAGTGGTCCTAACCATCTGGTTCTCGTTGGATCAAAATCATGTCGCTTGGGTAGATTTATGGATAGATGAGCCAACAAAGTGTGCGGGGCATAGCCCTCTTTGAGTCAAAGAAAGTTAAACCGGTTTATTCTTTATTCTACCAGCAGGAATCGTGCAAATCTCACAATATTCTCGCCTTCGGGGTTTGGGATCTCATCCCAAAGAGGGTTATTTCCGATTATGGAAAGAAAGGAATGGAAGAGAGGATGAAGAAAGATCAGATCCGAAGAAAGAAAAGAAATGAATTCCAAAGCAGAAAGGTCAGAGGGTTTATGTTTTGGGATTGGTAGTAAACAGAGCCAAACCTACTTACATAAACGAACAAAGCAATACTGATGAATAAATGACAATAAAACAAGTAGATCCAATAAGAATAAACACACAGATCTGACGTAAGAAATATCTAATGCAAATAACACATGTATTTAGCACAAAGTCTAAATATTGTATTAATATTTCCTTCTGTTACAAAAAGCTCAAAGTCTTTTCTTCTCACTTCTATTTTTCATCTGAAAAGTATCCACACGAATACAACAAATATTCGAGTATTTATAGAAAAGGAGAAGGAGGAAGGTAAAACGAACCAACTACCTATTTACAAAATATCTACAAAATATCTCAAAGTATGTTGACTTTTAACACTTGGTGGATGACATCATCACATGGTGTAACATGGATGATGTCATCATTTGTGCCAACATACTCTAGATATTTACAAAAAGAACATCGAAGAGAGAGAGAAGAAGAAAGAGAAACTATTCATCATCATCGCCCTACGGCCGAAAGGGGGTATCTCGCCGCCGCTCGGGTGACGAGATGTGGAATTGGGCACAGTATTCCATGAACTTGCGATAATTGGCTCTAGTTGATCCTAGAAGGATCCTTATGTCGCTCGCCGATTGCCTCACAAGTCTCCACTCTTTCTATGAGCTTTCTCGGGAGTTTGGAATATTCTTTCTCGCTTCTATTAGGAATCGATGAAGTCCCGACAGCCAAAGCCAGGTTATTGATGGACTCTGCGTCAAAAGTGACCTCTGGCCCCAGCCCTTGCGAAACGATCTCCTTGAAAATCTGAATGGTTTCATCAACCTTCCTTAAGGTGAAAGAAGGAGTAAGAAACCCTAGGGACATGTTGAGAACGATCTGTTCCATTTGGTGCATCATGTCGTGGATTCTTCTTTTACCTTATCGATCTTTTCAAGGACGAATTCTAGTTGATCCATCCGGTAATCCAGAGTGGAAAGGACTTTATTGAGGGCCCTGGGGTGACCGAAAACACCGAACTTGACCAGATCTTCGACTGAACAGTCGAACATTCGTTGAAAGGTCTCATGCTGTAGCCTAGCATGGTCCAGCTCTTCTGATATGGGTCCCGCTAACGCCTGGAGCTCTTTATTCACCTTGTTGATGTTTAGATACAAATCGGTGAACTTGGCGATCACTCGTTCACTGTCCTTGAGGATCTGGCTCCTCCAAGTAGAAACTGCCATGCCCTGCTCGCCGATCTTTGCATATTCATTAATTTTATCCTGACTCAGAGGTTCAGGAGTTTCGGCGCGGTTGTGGGAGGTGCACTGCCCATCTTCTGTAGGGTATGGAGCAGATGTCTATTTTGCTCTTTCAGCAACCTTTTCTCTTCTTTTGCCTCTTGAAGTTTCTTGCAGAGGGCGTCGACTGCAGATAGGGCCTCTCCCTGAAGGCTTTCAGAAGACGTCCCCATTGTGACTTGAGTCACTGTGTAATCTGTCGAGGATAGATCCTTTTTATCCTTCAGAGGATTAGGGTACGCGATCTCCATTACCCTCTCTCCCGAAGCACTCGAGAGAAGCGTGTGATAGGCACGCTTCTTTGACCCTTTTGACTTTGACGGGATTACTGAGAAGTCCATCAAGTGATGGGAACTTTCCTCTTCTCACGACTCAAGTGTTGGGAGATCCAAGCTAGACTTATGGGAGAAGGGCCTGAATTGCAGAGGAGAGGGGCATGTGCAGTAGAAGGGAAAAAGGTCGAGACATGTGGAGGCGGATCGAGAGGGAGGACGAGGAAGCACTCACGGGAGGAAGAGATACTACAGGAGAGGAAGACATAGGAAGAGAGGGGAACTCGCAGAGATGAGGGAAGAAATGGAGGGGACAGTCCGCAAGAGAAGAGAAGATGGACGAAGAAGCAGGAGGAATAGTAGAAGAAGGGGGACCAAAGGAATGGTCGCTTGAGTCACTCGAGGAGGGGAAGGAGGAGAAGGAGAAGGAAGAAGGGACCTCGGTTGTTGCAGCAGTGGCAACATCCCGAGTGGATGGGCCTACTGGAACATCTTCCGCCGCTTCTTCCTCTCGAGCTGGGATTTCAACCCATTCTTGTGAAGCTTAAGGAGGACTTTCTAGAGATTCCTCTTGGGTGGAACTTGATTCACCTCTTTACCTTACCCTTACCTTTTGGCTACTTGTTTTGATCGAGGAGGTGCGTTACCCAATGTAGAGGTTGTGAAATTGACTCCGAGGTAGATGAGCCCGTTCATTTGGCACCAATGTTCTGTTTCTACGCAGAGTTTCTTTGACCCTTTCCTCAATTGTCGAGGTGCTTTAGTTCTATCAACCATTGCAAAGGCCAATCGTCCCCACACCGTGTCAAGATACACTTGATCCACTTCCTGCTGAGTAGTTTGGTAGCCTTTGGGGACAATGGCCACCCCGTACTGGATGATTTCTGCTAAGGCCAAACGAGAATGGTCCTTCCTCCTGAGCTCCACCTCATGATATATATCGATGTAGATATCTTCGATCTGAGGGATATGGATCGGATCGAGCTTGGCCCTAGGCAGACAATTTCTCGGGTCGAAGGTGGGCCTTGCTGGGAAATTATGTTTCAGATTCAGCAGCTCCAGCTCTGCAAACATGTCTTTTGCCTTGTGGTGAGTGAGACATGTATACCTACCCACTGTGAGGGGGAAAGGAGTTCCACCCTTCTTTCTCTTGAGGCATTTCTCATGGTAGGTGATTAGCCTGTCTTGATAGCTCTAGCAGAATCAATTTGGGACCGGCGCCTTGGTAGTTTAGTTGGCTCCCCCAAGAAGTTAGCTGCCCTTAGATAAGTGAATGTGGGGAATTGAGTGAACAAGGCCCCCCATTTCTCTGTGGCTGCCACGATGCTCTTGGTCGTACGACCGTGAGTCATATTCGGCCTCAACAGGCAGATGATGAAATAGAAAAATGCATCATTGATCTTTATAAATTGGGGGATGCTATTTTCAAGCTTTAGCTCTGGATAATATTCGTATATTTTAACTTGGGGCCAAACCCCACTCCGCATCGAGCCGGTAGTCCCTTTCAAGTCGCAACGTAAACAACATAGGAATTCATGTTGAACTTCCCCGTTGTGGTAAATTGTTGCAGCTGCTTCCGATATCGTGTCGATGATTTCCGCCACTCAAAGCGTTGATTGGGCATATTTTTGTTCATTGTTTCTAAATACCGCAAAGATCCATTTGGGAAGTAGTGGGCGTCAGAAGCCCAAACACCCCGCTCAGAACGTGATTGTGTCATTGAGCTCCTCCGAAAATCACTACGGTGAATGATTTGTCAGGCCATCGGGTCACCACCTTTTTATTTTTTCAAATATACCTCGCTCATCACCGCATGCACCGATCTTCATTGTCATCCTGTGCCTTAATGCAGTCTTCCCGCTTACGGCCACAAAGTGCCGATGGTGAGGGATGCCGAGCATTAATTCAAATTGGCGGGCAAAGTGAAGTTGATTATGACCTCGCCCTTCTCATTTATGACACATCTTGTGTCTTTATCAGTAGCACCGGAAACCAACATCATAAATTTGTTATTCACGGCACTTACGGGATTCCTCCAAAGAAAGTGCAACGCACCGCTGCTATCAATTTGTCCATCCATGGACTTTCAGTGACCTTCTCGAGTTCGACCGAACTCCTCCATATCAATATGACCCCTCCGAGTCTCGATGTCCAAGTCACACGGCTTGGGACTCGGGCATCTTCGACCCTCCGATACTTATACTTCATTTCTTCTTCTCGTGAGCTTGGCCTTGCCTTTGGATTTGGTAGGTCTCTTTCTTGATGTTGACATATGTTCTTCGAACTTAGTCACGATCCGTAAGAATAAGAAGTGAAACCCAACGCAAGAAATTGATGTCACCGCTTGATTTTCCATTGAAATGCTGACAGAAGAAAGAGTTAAGAGATTATAAGGCCTCAGGGCGCATGGCGCATGGACACTGCAGGTTACAGAGCTAAATAGTAAGGCGCACAGGAAAGGGCTGCTGCAGGGATAAATCAGTGCCAAAGGATGCATGGCGCATGGATATTGCAGGATGCATTCTTTGTTGTTGTAATCACAAGTGTGCCTGCGCTATGTGGATGCATTTTGTAAAGGGCAGATATTTATCATGTTACATGGGTACAGGATGCGCCAAAGGGCGCAGGATTTGCGCATGTTACATCATTTTTTTGTGCGCCAAAAGGAAATCAAAAGTGCGGCACATGGAAGGTTTGCATGACACAATGTTGTTGCAATGAGGGATGCGCAAGCGTTGTTTATAGCTTTGCACTTGGCGCATAGGAAAGGATTGTTACACGGATGCTAGGTGCGCCAATGGCGCGAATTTTATCAATGCAACACACGAGTTTGGTGCGCTGCAGACGCAAGGAAAGTGTTTTGCAATAAGCGAGGGAAGTGCGCCATGAGGGCACAACTTTACATTATGTAGTAGGTAGGAAAATGTGTCATTGCGCAATCGATCCTCATGTTGTAGGGTGTGCCAATGCACCAAAGGAGAAGAAAAATACGCTTTCTTTTAAGCTTTGATTCATCTCAAAGGGGTTTTACATATGGTTTAGCTCCTTCCGTAGGGTTATCATCACCAATCCGCACTATGAGAATTCTTCACGGGAACTCCTCATGCTATGATTATTTACTAATGCACACTGACCTTTAGTTTGGTGGATGTAATCTAGAAACAAAGCAACAAACGTAACACAAGAATACCATCGACTATGATAAGACGGAATGATGACAAATCTGAAATATCAAAGTAAATTATAATATTAACATGAAATTGTTACAATCTCATCCATGAGGTACTTCAAGTGTTATTGACTTCACTTGCCTTTCACCAAGACTATGGGAGAAACTTTACAATTACACCTCTTAATGGCTTCTTCAACACACCTTTAAACTGATGGCTTCCTTTGCACACTTCCTACAATATTTCTCACTACTTCCTTCTATGTTAAATGAGGGGGGTGGCCTCTCTATTTATAGAACTTCCAAGCTTATCCATCTTATCTCTAAGATAGGATAAGAAATCCACTCTGACGAATCATATTCCATACCTTAACTCTTATATGTACATGTAAGCTTATCTTTTAAGATAAGATAAACCTTATCGATTTACATGGGTTCCACGTTTTTAGACTTTTTACAAATAAAATATACAAAATATTTATGACCTCACTCCTTGTCCTTATTACCAATATAATATTTCTAATTCCTAATCATGTAGACCCTACTTCTCTTCTTACCCCAACTTTGACATTTTAACATTACTGGACCACTTACGACAACTATTTACTTTTTACCACAACATTCCTATTGTACTTTTGACTATTGCCATACTATACATTATTGGCATCATTGACCTTCAGCATTGGCAAAATAATTATCTTCTATCGGACGCTACTACTAATTATACTTAACAACATCCTATTCCTAATACATACATTAATGAAATAGAAATTACGGAGGAAAATTTTAGTGTCGACATCTTCCCCCTTCCTAGCTTCTACTCCATCCTCGGAGTAGACTCTTCTAGTGCTTGGAAAATCTTCAACTTGTCGTGGTTGACCCATTTCGTAATGGGAGTGCCATCCAATTCCTCCAATCGGTACGTACCATTTTCATGCACAACTGCTATTTTGTAGGGCCCCATCCATTTTGGAATAAATTTTCTCTGTCTTCTTTTTTTTGTATCTCGAAATCATATACTAGAACCAAGTCATTCACATGAAATGGAGACCAATGGATCTTTTGATCAAAGTATTCCTTCTACTTCATTTTCTTCTTATAGCTTGTATCCTTCGCTATTTCCCTCGGTTCCTTTAGCAAATGAAGATGTACCAACATTTATTTTATGAATCACTTTCATCCATCCTTTCATTTTTCATAACTCTCACAGTGGGAATATCAAACTCAATAGGAAGAACTGGATCAATGCCATAAGCCAACTGAATTGGGAGTATCATGTTTGACTTTTATGTTGCCCTATATGCCCACAATGTTTCATGAATCTTTTTATCCCATTTATGTACCGCAAGGCTGCATCTTTTGCTAGAATTTGACACAACACAAAATTTGTTCGTTCCACCCGCCCATTTGTGCTTGGCTTGTATGTTGTTGCCTTCCTTTGCTTAATAGAAAACTTGTTGCATAGGGCTTCTACCACCTCATTAATGAAGTGGATTCCTTGATCTGTTACAATTTCTAATGGACAACCAAATCTGGTGACAATGCTCATATATGAACCTTGCCACTTCATCCATGGAAGTTGTTTTTAATAGCCTAGCTTCAACCCACTTGGTTAAATAATCATGGCAACTACAATATATTTATTTTGGCGTGAGGTAGTTGGAAGAAGACCTACAATGTCTACTACCCACTTTTCAAAGGGACCAAGTGGAAGAATAGGACATAATGGAGCCGATGAAGTCTTACGGTTACCATGTGTTTGACAAATATCACATGTCTTACAATAATTATAATAATCTTTAAAAAGAGTGGGCCAGTGATAACCTGCGTCCAAGATCCTTCTTGTTGTAAGTTGTCTAGAGAAGTGCCCTCCACATGTACCATTGTGGAATTCTTCTAGCAGTTCCTTCCCTTAATTATGTCCAATCGCCCTCTTATCAGATCGTCCATCAGTCCTATTCGAAATAATACTCCATGCGAATCACGGCTTGAGTAATATTTCTCTTAGTCTTTGCATTGGCACCATCAGGAAACTTGAATTCATTCAGATAATTCCAAATATCTATGTATTCACTAGGGATTGTGTCAAGGGATAACAATGCTGCATCGGGAAATCATCATCATCACAAGATGATCCTAAACCATCATAGGCTTGAGAGAGTGCATCTGCATTGACATGCTTCTTTCCTGGCCTATCTATAATATCAAATTCAAATTCTTGTAGCAAAATTATCCATCTTGCTATCCTCCCTGATGGGTTAGGCTTATTTACAATATATTTTAGAGCCTGATGATCTGTTATAACTAGAAATTTTTGCCCTAGCAAGTAATTCCTAAACTTCTTTACAAAGAAAAATGACAACAAAGACTCTTTTTGATTCACATAAAGATAGTTTACCTCAAGATCGCTGCATTTTCTCGCTCCCAAAGTAAATTGGATGTTCATTCCCATTTTCATCATTTTGGCTCAAAGTACTTCCTAGTGTCTTTCATCCGAGGCATCATTATACACAATGAATGGCTTGCTCTAATCGGATTCTTTAAAACAGTGAAACACACGGGGCTTCCTTCAGCTTGTCCAAAAGCTTCATGCGTCTTATTTCTGGTTCATATGTAACATCCTTCTTCAAGAATGGGTTAGTGATGTGCAATCTTTGAGAAATTCTTGATGAACCTTCTATAGTAACCCACATGGCCTAAAAATGATCTCAACTTACTTCTATTCATAGGAAATGGTAAATCTTTGATTTTGAAACTTTATCGAGGATCGCACCAATACCATCTCTGGATACAACATGCCCTAACAAAACACCTTTAGAACATCCAAAGACACACTTTGTAGGGTTTAGTGAGGCTCGTGCTTCATCTAACCTTTGAAATGATGTCTCCATCTGGGTGCGGAGTGGTCTAACTTGCTCCCGTAGATGCAAAAATCATCCAAAAATACTACATGAAGGTCCCAATGTAGGGTTCGAACACCCTATTCATCAAACGATATTTGGAATGTTGCTTTGGAGCATTACACAACCCAAAAGGCATAACTCTATAAGCAAACTTTCCCAAGGAGTGGTGAATGTGGTCTTCAATGATCTTTTCTGCTATACGAACTTGGTTGTAGCCGTTATATCCATCAAAGAAACTATAAGACTCCCGGCCGCCTACTTCGCCCAAGATCCGATCGAAAATGGAAGAGGGTGATGATCCTTCTTTGTTGTCTTATTGAGCTTCTTGTAATCAACACAAATGCGTAGCTTCCCATTCTTTTTTATTGAGATCACAATGGGAGAAACCCATTCGAATTCTCCACAAAGCAAATTTGAATCCTGCATCAAGAACTTATCTATTTATTCTTTTACTACGGTCTTGGAAAAATTAGGATTCATTATATATGGCATTTTCTTTATGGGCTTAGCACCATCTACCATTTCAATAGAATGTTCTACCCAACTTACTTGACGGAGTTCCTTGTAATCAAAAGTGAATATGTGTATGTACCTTCAAAAGAGCCTGGAGGTAGGATTCCTTCTCACTCTCCATCACAAAGATCACCAATCTTTATTTCTTGAGACGATCATCAACTTCTTCTTCATATAATTTTATGGGGTCATGAGTTGGTGATTGGAAGGATATCCATGACTGAAACATCAACCTCACTTTCTTCATCTTCAGTGTCCACTTCACTGGTACTAGAGTAATCAGAGGATGTCCAATCATCAGTTTCATCACTTGAATCCACAAGTTCTACCTTATGATGTCGAGGGATCACGTTTATCTTCACCCTCTCTCTACCACGTCCAAGTGTCATGAAACCTTCATTCTAGTAGTTTCTTGCATGAACTCTCCTTAGCCATGGTCTTCCCAGCAGCATTGGGTATGCAACAGTACCATTTTTCATCACCTGAAATTCTACCACACATACAACACCCATAACAGATATTGCCACATTTGAAACTACACCTTCTGGTTTAGTTTTTCCTTTATTTAATGACCTTAACATAAGTGTTGAAGGGCGATCAATTTTTAAACCCAACATATTCATTACAGACTTGGTCATTACATTAACTGCAGCACCTCCATCAACTAAGACATCATGAATTGAAATACCATTACATAATACCTCAGCTTGTGGAGTATAGGGATCCGCCTCTGCCTCCAAAACAGGGACCTCAACCTCCTTCCTTCGTCAAGCATTGAGTCCACTTCGCAACTCCCGCCTCTTCTCAGAAGACATAGCCAAGAGTTGACCATATGTAATATTTGCAGGCCTTTTGGACAGATCTTCCAAGATGGAGTATGGTCCTTGCCCCTGTGAAATCAAAAAATCCTGCACACCCAACTTTCTTCTCCTATGTTTCTTACTAGTTTCTCCTTTCATCTTCTTAGGATCATTTCCATCTTGATTATCTTTTTCTTTCTTTCTTTTTGTTACAAACACATCTACTTCATTATTTCTGCTCTTATCTACTACATCAAAAGAATTCACAAGTGCTTTTCCTTTATCATTATCTCCTTTACCGATGTAGAAGCTCTATCGGACAATTATACTTATAATGACCCTTTTTATAACAACCATAACATACAACTTCAGAAATATTTCTTTTTGGACCTCTATCTCCTCCCTGAGAACTAAATTCTTTTCCTTGAAGAAGATTAATAGTTAATTGACCCATATTTTTGAGTAGATATTCATACTCGGTAGATGTACTAGGAGAAATATTTGTGCTCACCTGGGAGTGGTTGTGGATTTTGGACCAAAGGTTTGGTGTAGGCTCTATTTTAGCAACAATTTCTTTGGGCTCCTCTTCCATGCTTTCTTCTTGCCTTCTTGCAATCTCCTTTGCTTTTTTAATGGTAGCTGGGTGGTCATACTTCACTCGTTGTCTGATCTCTGGCTTCATCCCAAGAATGAAGTGATTACATAGGAGATTATCCACGCCTGCTCATCAACCCATCCGCTAATCCTTCCTTTCGAGATCTGGGCATCGAGCTTCCTCCTTAGCTTTAGAACACGAGCATGATAATCCCTTATCTTCTCCTTCTCTCCTTGGGATAGCTTTGTGATCTCGATCATGAGATCTACATATTTCTGTTGTTCACCAAATTCTTCAAGAAAACTTTCAGTTAATAAATCCCATGAATTTTTCACATTATCACCTAGTGTTTCAAACCACCTAAGTGCTGAACCATCCAAAAAGGTAGGAAAAAATTCAGTCCATTGTTCCCTTCTTATGAGGCCATTACAAATACAAGATCGTTTAAACTCTTGAATGAAAGAAGAAGCATCTTCATTAGATTGAGCTGAAAAAACAAGAATCTTTCCCATTTTCAAAAGTAACCACCGTGAAATACCAACCCACAAGTACAATCAACAAGACTTATGTGCACAAATAATTGGAATCACTATACTAGAAAGTGACTTTACACCTTTCTATAGTAAAATAGAAATGACCACGGTAAACTATGGTAAAACTTGACTTACTGCGGTAAAAACTGACTTTACTGTGGTAAACACTATTCACGGTAAAAAGTGAAGTTACTTCGGTAAATACTATTCACGGTAAAAAGTGACTTTACTGCGGTAAATACTATTCCCAACAAAAATGACTTTACCATGGTAACTACTATTCATGGCAAAAATGACTTTACCATGGTAACTACTACCACAATAAAAACAAGGTTACCCTCCAATTGATTTTTGACTATGTGGGAATATTTCTCCGTAAAATCCATTAACGAGAAATGGTCCCTAAGAACGGAACCAAAATGTCATCACCAATCGACACTATGAGAATTCTTCACGGGAACTCCTCGTGCTATGATTATTTACTAATGCACATTCTTTAGTTTGGTGGATGTAACTGGAAACAAAGCAACAAACGTAACACAAGAATACCATCGATGATGACAAATCGAAATATCTAAGTAAATTATAATATTAACATGAAATTGTTACAATCTCACCCATGAGGTACTTCAAGTGTTATTGACTTCACTTGCCTTTCACCAAGACTATGGGAGAAACTTTACAATTACACCTCTTAATGGCTTCTTCAACACACCTTTAAACCGATGGCTTCCTTTCGCACACTTCCTACAATATTTCTCACTACTTCCTTCTATGCTAAATGAGGGGGTGGCCTCTCTATTTAGGCCTATCCATCTTATCTCTAAGATAGGATAAGAAATCCACTCGACGAATCATATTCCATACCTTAACTCTTATATGTATATGTAAGCTTATCTTTTAAGATAAGATAAATCTTATCATTCACATGGGTACCACATTTTTAGACTTTTTACAAATAAAATATACAAAATATTTATGACCTCACTCCTTGTCCTTATTACCAATATAATATTTCTAATTCCTAATCATGTAGACCCTACTTCTCTTCTTACCCCAACTTTGACATTTTAACATTCTTTTGGACCACTTACGACAACTATTTACTTTTTACCACAACATTCCTATTGTACTTTTGACTATTGCGTACTATACATTATTGGTGGCATCGTGATCTTGGCAAAGACCATTATCTTCTATCGGACGCTACTACTAATTATACTTAATAAAATCCTATTCCTAATACATACATTAATGAAATAGAAATTACGGAGGAAAATTTTAGTGTCGACAGTGGTACCTTGGGGTGATGAAGAAGCTATAAAATGAGAGTTCCAAGCTATTTTTAGGACAGATTTTCCTCTACCAGATTTGGAAAGAGGAGGAAGAATATGTGGAAGAATGGAAAAGACAAAGAAAAAGGGGGAAGTTCACGATTTCATAGTCTTTCCAATCCAATCCGGACAACAAGCAAACAAAGAACCAAAGCATAAAACACACAAAAGAAATGAGGACCTCTTACCCGGATATAATGAAGAAATGTGTAAACGGGTCCACAAAGCGATTGAAAATGACAGTGGGCGGAGTGCGCCGGCAGTACAGAAAATCACGTGATTGTGTCGGATGATAATGACATGAATACAGACGCGCCTATTTATAGGTGAGGTAGTAATAAATGTGCCACCAAATTTTTCAAGTGGCGCATGAAAAGTAAATCTGTCGACACAAGAAAACATGCACCCGTGGTGCACCAAAATGCTTGTCAACACAAAGTTATGCGTGCCTTTGGCGCACCGGAAGTGGTGTTGATAGAGGAATATGTGCACCCTTGGCACACCAAAAAGTGGCGCAACAAATGTTCTGTTGACAGGAAGGTGCATGCGCCTTGGCGCATGCAAGGAAGACTCAACATAGTGAGGCGCACCAAAATGTCTGTTGACACGAGAAAGCATGCGCCAAAGGATTTAAAGGGGGCGCATCAAAATTTTATGTTGCATAGTCATTATGTGCGCCCGACCAAAAAAGACCAAAAATGGCTAAGTTCGGAAAACTAGATTTCCCGGGAAGGGATTTTGCAACGTTCCGAACGCAAGGGATCCCTGACGAGGGACCGGAACAAAATTTTGGTAAGGTTATCATAAAATTGCCCTTGCCAATTTTACGGGATAACAACTGGCTCTTTCTGGGGACTGTCTCTGAGCGAACCTCAGGGGTAGAGAATCCCAGATCTCATGTGCCTATCCATTGGGTAACAGAGTCAAAAACAAGGGCGACCGGAGGGCGAACAAAAGGGAACACACAACAAACGGAAAGCAAACACACGACAAAAAAAAAAACACACAACTAAAACAAACTGTACAAAGAAGAGAGCAAGCTCTACTTCCTGAAGATTTTCGAGATGTTGCCCGCTATAGGGAAGCGGAGCCCAGTTCCATCCGATACAAGAGATAGAAACTATTCTCTCCATTGAGTGCTTGATCTTGAAAGGCCCTCTCATAGGGAATCAAAAATTCCATGCATGCCCTTTCGACTCTCTTCGTTTGTCCCATAAAAGGACAAGGTCTCCCACCTGGAAATTTCTTGGCTTAGTTTTTTTATCGAACAATCTTTTGACTTGATTCTGATGTTCGGTGATCTTGTCGACCACCTTTATTCTCTTTTCTTCGAGCTCCGCTAGATACATGATCCTCTTTTCAAGGGAACTTTGAAAAGTTTCATCTTCGATTTCCGTGCCAAACGTAGAGCAGGGAGTTCAACGGAAATGGGAAGCTCGGCATCGGTGCCATATAACACTTGAAAAGGTGACATGCCGAGAGATCTCTTGGGAGTAATGCGATCTGCCCACAGAGCGTCATATAAGAACTTGTGCCAAAGTCGTTGATTCTCATCCACCGCTTTCGTATGATGGTCACCAAGTTTTATTATCGGATTCTCTGCTAGACCATTTCCCGAGGGTAATAACGAGGCATGAGCCAAATTTATCCCGTATTCGTAGCAAAAACTAATAACTTCCCGTGAAGAGAAGTTAAAAGCATTATCAAGAACAATCTTGTTTGGGAACGCCAAACCCGATAATGATGTTTTCTTTGTGAAACTACAAACGACTTCGGAAGTGGCATGTTTGTGTGTATGGCTTCCACCCACTTGGTGAAGTAATCATTGTTAGGACATAACTATGTCCCGCACTCGATGGGGATTGAGTGCACCGATAAAATCAATTCCCCATTGCTCGAATGGTTCGTTGAAAATGACCACCGAGGGGAAAAATGACTAACTTGGGCTTGCCGACAAACCGCCGGCAAGGTTCACACTTTGCTACCAGGTGTGGTCGTATCTTGGAAAAGTGTCGCCAATAGTACTTCTTGCCGGATGATCTTGTGTGTCACAGAAGAGGAGAAATGGCCTCCACAGGCTGAATTATGAAAACTTTCAAGTAACTTCACCTGCTGTGGCTTGTCGACACACCGCAAGAAGACACCATCTATCCCACGTTTGTATAAACCGTCATCCCAGATGACATATTTGGCTGCTCTGAGCTTTATAGTGTGCTTCTCCTTCGTAGTTAGGTGAGCCTGGGCATTCGCCGTAGGTGAGGAAGAAAGCAATATCGGAATACCACTCATCGCTGGTTGCGACAAATAGGACCAGAGGTAGAGAATCGGGTTTCTCTAACCGGCTTTGTGCTTCATTGGTACAATCATCCTTTTCTCCGGAAACTTCCGACCCTTGGTTTTCGGCCATAAGTTGACACAAGCCTTTGCCTCTTACCAACTTGGTTGGTTTTATATCTAAATCGTACTCCTGGACCTTTGCAATCCAATTTCTGCGCAAGCTTCCTAACTCCTGTTGAGTTAAGATTGACTTGACTGCCGTGTCAGGGACCAACACCACTGTATGAGAATTTAAAATGTAATACCTAAATTTTTGATTGCTTTGACAACGGCGAAGGCATGCTTTTCCAATTGAGACATTTTTAATTCGTGAGGCTTGAGGGGAGAGCTCATGAACGCAATCGGAGATTCAACATCCTCAGAATTCTTTTGCATCAAGATGGCAGATATAGTATGCTCAGACGCATAGCTATACATGATAAAATCCTTGGAGAAATCAGGACATACCAGGACTGGTGCGTGAGCGACGGAAGCTTTTATTTCTTCAAACGACCTTTTCCTTCCTCGCTCCACCGGAAAGTTGGTGATCCTTTCATCATGTCCAATATATGACGAGTCTTTTCAGCAAATTCGGGAACAAAGCGCCTAAGAAAATTCACCTTTCCAAAGAAAGAGTGAACGCGCCGGTCTTACTTCAGAAAGCGAGTAAGGTTCGAATAGCCTTAACTCTTTCGGTATATATCTTCATTCCTTCTTTGCTAACAACATGCCCTAGAAACTTTCCTTCGTGACTCCAAAAATAGACTTTTTTTGGGTTTAGGGAAATTCCATACTCTCAAAGATCCGGCCAATACTTGCTCCGGATGATCACAATGATCACTACATTGTTTAGAGAACACAGTTAAGTCATCTAGATAAACCACAATGACCTTCCCCATCATACCTTTGAACGCAAGGTCCATAGCCCACTGAAAAGTGGCGCCAGCATTAGTCAGGCCAAATGGCATTCTGCTATAGGCGAACGTGCCCCAGGGAGTAGTGAATGCTGTTTTAAATTGGTCTTCAGGTGAAACTTCAATCTGATTGTAGCCCGAAAAACCATCAAGCATGGACAACATTTCTGATCTAGTTACCGCTTGTAGAACTTGATCCATTATAGGAAGTGGGTAGTTGTCTTTTAAGGAAGCCTGGTTCAAGTTTCGAAAATCTACGCATATGCGTATTTCACCATTTTTCTTGTGCACTGGCACAATGTTTGCTACCCAAGTACTGTGATGGATAGGAAAAATGATTCTCGCATCCAGCATTTTCTGAATTTCAGCTTGGATAGTACCTGAGATCTTAGGGTTATAATGCCTCTGCTTTTGGCGAAAGGCTTTGACGTCTTCTTTCAACGGGATGTCATGTTGGACGTCCTTTGGCTTAAAAGACTTTAGATCAGCGTAGGACCATGCCAATACATCCATGTATTTCTTCAGCAGTTTGACAAACTTCCGCTTCTCTTCAGGTGTGCAACATTTTCCAATGTTCATGAATTGTGGACGTTCTACCGAACCTAAATTGACCGGTTCGGTTTCTGGGGAGGAGCCCGTACCATCTCGCCTTTTCTTTTTTACAAAACGGTCATGCCTATCGAACAACCGTTCTAAAGAAACCAGGCCCTTCGGAATTTTATTTCCTTTAGGCGACATATGCCGTCGTTCCCTTCGGATTCATCCTTTTGATTGGTGACTGATTCACGGCACATAGAAGTGGATCCTTCAAAATGCAATTCCTTGAAATTTTCCACCTTTTCTAGAAAGGCAATGAGTTGATTGTCATCGTTGAATACTTGCCAATGCTGAGAATTGTCTGGCACACTTGGGCGGAAAACCATCTCAATGGTGTATTTGTCTATTTTCAAACCTGGGTGCGGGAGCATGAGGGATGCTGAAACGGCCAATGAATCGGCCATGTCATTCTGAGCTCTTGGAATGGATTCTATTGAAAAAGCGTCAAATTCTTCAATGTTGTCCCACACCGCATTACGGTAGTGCCTGAGCCTCTCATTCTTCACTTGATATATCCTTTTAACTTGATTCACGACTAGCTCTGCATCACCTTGTACTTTCAGATTTTTGATCCCTCTCTCTCTTGCGGCTGCATGCCGAGTAACAGAGATTCATACTCAGCAGTGTTATTTGTGTTGAAAAACTGCAACTTAAAAGAGAGAGGAATAATTTCTTCCTCGGGAGATATTAGCACGGCTCCGGCACCACATCCACTGGTTGCGCAGCTACCATCAAACTGCAAGGTCCAGACCTTGTTAAGATCTTCTTCTTGGACGAGAACAACCATTTTGTCAGACTCGGTAGACAAGAAATAGTTCCCCATCCCTGATGATTCGAAAATAATTTGAGCTTTGGGGTCCTCAGAGTTAGTAACCAAGTACTTCTTTTGTGATTCTGGCTCCAAAGTCTGCATTACACCTTTGACGGGGATTCTAGCCTTGGACCAGTCCATATGAATTTCTCCTCCAACCTCACTACAAAAACTCCTTCCCAGCAGTATTCCATAGGCTGCGGGAATGTCGGCAACGAGGATGGTCATCTTTACTCTTTTCTCTGGGAACGCCGCAAATGTGAATTATGCATCTTTGATTTGACCAATCAATGGAACCTGCTTGGTTTCCAAGGAATAACATTTGCTAAAAGGCTTAGTAAGGGTGAGGCCCAGAGCATGAGAAAATTTTGCTGGCATGACGTTATCAGAAGCCCCAGAATCAATTATGCAGTTACTTAACTTGTGGCCATTGATTAGGAGGGAGAGATAGAAGGGCTCTATCTTGCCTGATGCAGATGTTGAGGCAACATTTATGTGGGATGTAGGAGGAGTGGAAAGGATTCCTTTCGGGGAAACCTGGGGAGATATGACAGCTTGACTTTGAATATATTCAGTTAACCTTATCAGTTGTTCGGGGTTTGACTGAAGATACTCGGCTTCAGACATTTGGATCTTAGTCTTTTTAGCATGATCTATGATATCAAATGTGGCCAAAGGTTGCATGCTGGTGAAGGAATGAGTCCCTCACTTCGCGATGATAGGGTAGGATTACTGGTCTTGATAGGAATATGAGAGGGCTGGTTTGGAGGAGATATAGGAGCAAAAGCTCTCTTTGAAAAAGACTTATTGACAGGCTGAGTGGGTAGGGGATTACCTCTCTTTGCAATGGTTGGGTGCATGGATGATGCAGTCTTCTCTTTCTGCATATTGGCAGCAACCTCAGCTTCTTTTCCTTGCGAGCGGGTGAAAACAACATATGACTGTCCGCTTGCATATCCCTGGGTACCTTCTTCATCGTCGGATTCCTCCTCATCAAATTCCATATACCCGATAGTAGAGTCGCCAGTCGGCTCACCGACATCTTGATCATCTTCGCCTTGGGACGAAGGTTCTTCATAATTTTGTTCCTCTTCTTCTTCAATTTCAGCTAGAGCATTGACCGGAGGAGCCTCAAGTGCCAACCGCGGAGTGGTTGCGGGCAACCGCGGCCTATGCGGGATGCTGTTAGGAGTGAAGTTTCTTCGCGGAACATCCCAGTACGAGGAACTGGGGGAAGCTTGGGCTAACTGCTTCTTTAATGCGATCAAGTCATTTGCCATTTTTTGAAATGCTGGATCGGATGAAGTGGCGGGAGAAGGGCTCAAAGCTTTGGGCTTGGATGGTTCCCTTTTTAATTCGCGGATATGAGCAAGTTGTCTTCAATCCGTATGGCAGCAGCTTGGGCAAGAGGCAAGGTAGTTATTTGTTCATGTAGAAGCAAAAAACTTATTTTTGAGCTCATTGCATTCACAAAGAAACACTTTTGATTTTCTAGTGTTGGCAACATGGCAACAGGCACACGGTTGATTAATGCATTGAACCTGGCGATAAAATCGCGCATGGTCTCATTGGCCTCCTTCTTCAGGTGAGTGATCTGTGATAATAATGCAAATGCATCTTCTGAAGGCTTGTACCTGTCTTCAAAAGCATCCCGCAAGGTGGCCCAACTGGTAATAGACCCGGCTGGCAAATGCTGAAACCATTTCTCGCAGGCCCTTGTAAGGTTTCCAAAAAAGGTGAACCGACACATCTTTGTGGGTCACATCTAGGATACTGCATGACATGATGAATGCAGATATGTGTGAATCCGTGCTTTGGTTTCGACTCTCGTCGAATTTGGGAAAATTCTTTTGGTTTCCGTGAGGGAGTGCGTGAACTGGATGTGGTAATGCGAGAGGGCCCATAGCATTTCCCCATGGCACTGCCATTTGAAAGGCTGGAAAAAGAACACGGCTGGAAGTGCGGTTCCATTGAGCAATAAAGCACTGCAAAGGGATGTGGATGTTCCTTGTGAAAACTGGTTCTTTCGTGGAGGTGAGGTACTTCTGGCTGACCGATCAGCTGAACTTAGTGATGAAAAGCGCGCCGGTGTTATACTGAAGTTGTGCCTTTGAAGTAGATCAAAAGTAGGATCGACTTCTCCATGAGCTCTCCTGCTACGAGTAAATGGTTCACCCGCCAGTGTACCTTCCAGATCTACGATGTTGTGGAGCAAGTTTAAAACTTCTTTTGGTTGTACTGCTGATTTTCTGGTTTTTCTGACAAAAACCAGCAGCATGTACTTTTTGAATATTTAAAATTATCCTCTTCTGAAAACCGATTGCGGTTTAATGACAAAGAACAATGAGGATAAAATGACAGTGAAGATTAGTAAGCTGATTTTCAGATCTAAAGTTAACTTTTTCAAAGAGTTTGAAAATTTTGGTAAACAGTCAAAAACTCAGATCTACGGAAAAATACATATTTTTATAAAAACTCAGTGAACTAAAGGTCTCCAACTAGGCCAGATCTATGGATCTCAGAAGAAAATTTTTGATTTAGAGCACTTTTGCAAAAAATTTGGATTTTTAACAAAAAGTTAAAGTTTGCAAACAGGTAGTGATTTTTCAGATTTTTACTGATTTTCTATCATACCACCATCACAGATCGAGATAGATCTGTTCGATCCCCAGTGAGTCACCAAAAACTGTTGGTTCAAAAATCTATCGCTTGGGCAGATTTATGGATAGACGAGCCAACAGTGTGCAGGGCATAGCCCCTCTTTGAGTCAAAGAAAGCGAAACTGGTTTATTGCTTTATTCTACCAGCAGGAATCTGTGCAAGTCTCACAATATTCTACCTTCGGGGGTTTGGGATCTCATCCCAGTAGGGTTATTTCCGACTGCGGAAAGAAAGGAATGGAAGAGAGGATGAAGAAAGATCAGATCCGAAGAAAGAAAAGAAATGAATTCCAAAGCAGAAAGGTCAGAGGGTTTATGTTTTGGGATTGGTAGTAAACAGAGCCAAACCTACTTACATAAACGAACAAAGCAATACTGGTGAATAAATGACAATAAAACAGAAGTAGATCCAACAGATAAACACATAGATCTGACGTAAGAAAGATCTAATGCAAATAACACATGTATTCAGCACAAAGTCTAAATATTGTATTAATATTTCCTTCTGTTACAAAAAGCTCAAAGTCTTTTCTTCTCACTTCTATTTTTCATCTGAAAAGTATCCACACGAATACAAGAAATATTCGAGTATTTATAGAAGAAGGAGAAGAAGGAAGGCAAAAAGGAACCAACCACCTATTTACAAAATATCTACAAAATATCTCAAAGTATGTTGACTTTTAACAACTTGGTGGATGACATCATCCCATGGTGCAACATGGATGATGTCATCATTTGTGCCAACATACTCTAGATATTTACAAAAAAGAACGTCGAAGGAGAGAGAGAAGAAGAAAGAGAAACTATTCATCATCGTCGTCCTGCGGCCGAAAGGGGGTATCCTGCTTCTACTGTTGCTCGGGTGACGAGATGTGGAATTGGGCACGGTATTCCATGAACTTGCTGATCATGGGCTCTAGTTGATCCTGGGAAGGATCCTTGTGTCACTCGTTGATCGCCTCACAAGTCTCCCGCTCATCTATGAGCTTCTCTGGGAGTTTGGAATATTCTTTCTCTGCTTCTATTAGGAATCGATGAAGTCCCGACAGGCCAGCAGGTTATTGATGGACTCTGCGTCAAAAGTGACCTCTGGCCCCAGCCCTTGCGAAATGATCTCCTTGAAAATCTGAATGGTTTCATCAACCTTCCTTAAGGTGAAAGAAGGAGTAAGCAACCCTGGGGACATGTTGAGAACGATCTGTTCCATTTGGTGCATTGCATCCAGGGCTTCTTCTTTTACCTTATCGATCTTTTCAAGGACGAATTCTAGTTGATCCATCCGGTAATCCAGAGTGGAAAGGACTTTATTGAGGGCCCTGGGGTGACCAAAAATGTCGAACTTGACTCAGATCTTGACTGAACAGTCGAACATTCATTGAAAGGTCTCATGCGCTGAGCCTAGCATGGTCCAGCTCTTCTGATATGGGTCCCGCTAACGCCTGGAGCTCTTTATTCACCTTGTTGATGTTCAGATACAAATCGATGAACTTGGCGATCACTTGTTCACTATCCTTGAGGATCTGGGTCCTCCAAGCGGAAACTGCCAAGCCCTGCTCGCCGATCTTCACATATTCATTAATTTTATCCTGACTCAGAGGTTCAGGAGTTTCGGCGGTAGTTGTGGGAGGTGCACTGCCCATCTTCTAGTAGGGCGTGGAGCAGATGTCTATTTTTCTCTTTCAGCAACCTTTTCTCTTCTTTTGCCTCTTGAAGTTTCTTGCAGAGGGCGTCAATCACTGTAGATAGGGCCTCTCCCTGAAGGCTTTCAGAAGACGTCCCCATTGTGACTTGAGTCACTGTGTAATCTGTCGAGGATAGATCCTTTTTATCCTTCAGAGGATTGGGGTACGTGATCTCCATTACCCTCTCTCCCGAAGCACTCTGAGAGAAGCGTGTGATGGGCTTCTGCTTCTTTGACCCTTTTGACGGGATTACGGAGAAGTCCATCGGAGTGATGGGAACTTTCCTTTTCTGCTGACTCAGGTGCTGGGAGATCCAAGCTGGACTTATGGGAGAAGGGCCAGAAACAGAGGAGGGGGCAGCTGCAGTAGTAGAAGGGAAAAAGGTGGAGACACGTGGAGGCGGCATCGAGAGGGAGGCCGAGGAAGCGCTCACGGGAGGAAGAGATACTGTAGGAGAGGAAGACATAGGAAGAGAGGGGAACTCAGAGATGAGGGAAGAAATGGAGGGGGACAGGTCTGCAAGAGAAGAGAAGATGGACGAAGAAGCAGGAGGAACAGTAGAAGAAGGGGGAGAGGACACGACCAAAGGAATGGTCGCTTGAGTCACTCGAGGAGGGGAAGGAGGAGAAGGAGAAGGAACAGAAGGGACCTCAGTTGTTGCAGCAGTGGCGACATCCTGAGTGGATGGGCCTATTGGAACATCTTCCGCCGCTTCTTCCTCTGAGCTTTTCGGGATTTCAACCCGTTCTTGTGAAGCGGAAGGAGGACTTTCTGGAGCTTCCTCTTGGGTGGAACTGGATTCACCCTCTTTACCTTTACCCTTGCCTTTTGGCTGCTGTTTTGATCGAGGAGGTGCGTTACCCAACGGAGAGGTTGTGAAATCGACTCCGAGGTAGATGAGCCCGTTCATTTGGCACCAATGTTCTGTTCTACGCAGAGTTTCCTTGACCCTTTCCTCAATTGTCTGAGGTGCTTTAGTTCTATCAATTACCACGAAAGGCCAATCGTCCCCACCTGTGTCAAGATACACTTGATCCACTTCCTCCTCAGTAGTTTGGTAGCCTTTGGGGACGATGGCCACCCCGTACTGGATGATTTCTGCTAAGGCCAAACGAGAATGGTCCTTCCTCCTGAGCTCCACCTCATGATATATATCGATGTAGATATCTTCGATCTGAGGGATATGGATCGGATCGAGCTTGGCCCTAGGCAGACAATTTCTCGGGTCGAAGGTGGGCCTTGCTGGGAAATTATGTTTCAGATTCAGCAGCTCCAGCTCTGCAAACATGTCTTTCACCTTGTGGTGAGTGAGACATGTATACCTACCCACTGTGAGGGGGAAAGGAGTTCCACCCTTCTTTCTCTTGAGGCATTTCTCATGGTAGGTGATTAGCTGTCTTGACAGCTCTAGCAGAATCAATTTGGGACCAGCGTACCTTGGTAGTTTAGTTGGCTCCCCCAAGAAGTTAGCCGCCCTTAGATAAGTGAATGTGGGGAATTGAGTGAACAGGGCCCCCCATTTCTCTGTGGCTGCCACGATGCTCTTGGTCGTACGACCGTGAGTCATATTCGGCCTCAACAGGCAGATGATGAAATAGAAAAATGCATCATTGATCTTTGTAAATTGGGGGATGCTATTTTCCAGCTTTAGCTCTGGATAATATTCATAGATTTTAACTTGGGGCCAAACCCCACTCCGCATCAGAGCTGGGTAGTCCCTTTCTGAAGCTGCAACGTAAACAACATAGGAATTCATGTAGAACTTCCCGTTGTGGTAAATTGTTGCAGCTGCTCTGATATCGCCGTCTTGATGATTTCGCCACTCAAAGCGTTGATTGGGCATATTTTTGTTCATTGTTTCTAAATACCGCAACATCCATTTGTGGAAGTAGTGGGCATCAGGAAGCCCAAACACCCTGCTCAGGAACGTGATTGTGTCACTGAGCTCCTCTGAAAAATCACTGCGGTGAATGATTTGTGGCCATCGGGTCACCACCTTTTTATTTTTCAAATATACCTCATTCATCAGCTGCATGCACTGATCTTCATTGTCGTCCCAGGCCTTAATGCAGTCTTCCCGGCTTACGGCCACAAAGTGCCGATGGTGAGGGATGCCGAGCATTAATTCAAAGTGGTGGGCAGTGAGGTTGATTATGACCTCGCCCTTCTCATTTACGACACATCTTGTGTCTTTATTGTAGCACCGGGCAACCACCATCATAAATTCGTTATTCACGGCACTTACTGGGATTCCTCCAGCAAAGTGCAGCGCACTGCCTATCAATTTGTCCATCCATGGACTTCTTGTGACCTTCTGAGTTCTGACCCAGAACTCCTCCATATCAATATGACCCAGCTCTGAGTCTCTGATGTCCAGGTCACACTCGGCCTGGGACTCGGGCATTCTGACCCTCTGATACTTATACTTCATTTCTTCTTCTGTGAGCTTGGCCTTGCCTTTGGATTTGGTAGGTCTCTTGCTTGATGTTGACATATGTTCTTCTGAACTTAGTTGCTGATCTGCAAGAATAAGAAGTGAAACCCAACGCAAGAAATTGATGTCAGCCATTTGATTTTCCATTGAAATGCTGACAGAAGAAAGAGTTAGAGATTATAAGGCCTCAGGGCGCATGGCGCATGGATACTGCAGGTTACAGAGCTAAATAGTAAGGCGCACGGGAAAGGGCCGCTGCAGGGGATAAATCAGCGCCAAAGGACGCATGGCGCATGGATATTGCAGATTGCATTCTTTGTTGTTGTAATCACAAGTGCACTGCGCTATGTGGATGCATTTTGTAAAGGGCGCAGATATTTATCATGTTACATGGGTACAGGATGCGCCAAAGGGCACAGGATTTGCGCATGTTACATCATTTTTTTGTGCGCCAAAAGGAAACCGCGTGGCGCATGGAAGGTTTGCATGACACAATGTTGTTGCAATGAGGGATGCGCAAGCGCTGTCTATAGCTTTGCACTTGGCGCATAGGAAAGGATTGTTACATGGATGCTGGGTGCGCCAATGGCGCGAATTTTATCAATGCAACACACGAGTTTGGTGCGCCAAGTAGGACGCAAGGAAAGCGTTTGCAACAAGCGAGGGAAGTGCGCCATGAGGGCGCAACTTTTCATTATGTAGCAGGTAGGAAAAATGCGCCATTGGCGCAACTGATCCTCATGTTGCAGGGTGTGCCAATGCGCCAAAGGAGAAGAAAAATACAGTTTCTTTTTAAGATTTGATTCTTCTCAGAGGGGTTTTACATATGGTTTAGCTCCTTCTGCAGGGTACCTTGGGGTGATGAAGAAGCTATAAAATGAGAGTTCCAAGCTATTTTTAAGATGAGTTTCCTCTACCAGCAGATCTGGAAAGAGGAGGAAGAATATGTGGAAGAATGGAAAAGACAGCAAAAAGGGGGGAAGTTCACGATTTCATAGTCTTTCCAATCCAATCCAGACCAACAAGCAAACAAAGAACCAAAGCGCAAAACACACAAAAGAAATGAGGACCTCTTACCCGGATATAACGAAGAAATGTGCAAACGGGTCCACAAAGCGATTGAAAATGACAGGGCAGGTGCGCTGGCAGGTACAGAGAAAATCACGTGATTGTGTCGGATGATAATGACAGTGCAGACGCGCCTATTTATAGGTGAGGTAGCAATAAATGCGCCACCAACTTTTTCAAGTGGCGCATGAAAAGCACTATCGACACAAGAAAACATGCGCCCCGTGGCGCACCAAAAACTTGTCAACACAAAGTTATGCGTGCCTTTGGCGCACCGGAAGTGGTGTTGACAGAGGAATATGTGCGCCCTTGGCGCACCAAAAAGTGGCGCAACAAATGTTCTGTTGACAGGAAGGCGCATGCAAGGAAGACTCAACATAGTGAGGCGCACCAAAACTTCGTTGACACGAGAAAGCATGCGCCAAAGGATTTAAAGGGGGCGCATCAAAAGTTTATGTTGCATAGTCATTATGTGCGCCCGACCAAAAAAGACCAAAAATGGCTAAGTTCGGAAAACTAGATTTCCTAGGAAGGGATTTTTGTGTGTCATGCCACTACTTTCTTTGATCTTGGATTATATTTTTCTATTGAAGTGCTTCCATTCTCAACTCATACAATTCATCGAGTTGAAGAATTCTTTCCTTTTGTGTTAGCATCCAACTCAATATCCACTTTAGCTGATGTCCTCAATGTTTGTAGTTCAAATTCAATAGGTAACAAGGGATTTTTCCCATAGACTAACTCATATGGTGAAAACCCTATTGTAGTCTTCCAAGTTATATTATAAGCCCAGACCGCCTCAGGTAGTCTCTTTACCCAATCTCTTATGTCTGCTTCAATTGTTTTGGTAAGGATGTTTTCCAATTCTTTGTTTGTTACTTCTACTTTTCCATTTGATTGTGGGTGATAGGGAGATGACTTCCTATGATTAATCTGATAGTACATTGTGAAGGCCTAGATCATATTAGACATGAACTGTGGCCCTTGATCTAAAACTATACTCCTTGGTGCACCAAATTTCATCATAATTATGTGCCAAAGGAAATCAACAACTACTTCTTCAGTGGCATTTGTTAAATCTTGCACCTCTTCCCACTTTGTCACATAATCAATACACACAAGAATGTGATCCTTTCCTTGTGAAGGAGGACTAAAGGGACAAAAAAATCTAACCCCACCTTTCAAATGGTTCAATCACTACTTAAGGTTGTAGAGGCATTTCATTGGTAAAGGTTGGTTATCCCATCCTTTGATAGGGATCACACTACTTGATATATCTCTTCACATCTTTATACAAAGATGGACAATAATAGCCAGTGTCAAGTATCTTATGAGTTGTTCTTTTTACTGAAAAGTGTCCTCCACTTGGTTCATCATGACATGCCCTAAGTATGTCAAAGATTTCATCTTCTCTCACACACCTGCGTAAAACCAAATCAGGACCACATTTAAACAACATTCCATTTAACCATTTAAATTGTGCACTTGGTTTTGATCAACTTCTTCATTTATTTCTTAGTGAAAGAAGGAGGAAACTTCCCTATTGCAAGATAATTTTCCATATCAACAAACCATGGTGTATCAGCTAAAATAGCAAACAATTGTTCATCTGGAAAGTTTTCCTTAATTGGATCTTTCTCCCCTGTAGTGGTCAATCTTGACAAGAAATCGTTATTACATTAGATTTTCTTGGATTATCTACAATGGTAATATCAAATTCTTGTAAAAGCAGTAACCATCTTATTATCCTACATCCAACCTCTGGTTTGTTCATTAAGTATCTAATTGTTGAGTGATCTGTATGTACAAATATTTTGTACCCTATAATATAATGTCTGAACTTATTAATTGCATAGATCAAAACAAGAAATTATTTTTCAGTGGTAGTGTAATTTCTTTTAATGGGAGTAAGATTTTTACTAATATAGTAAATAACATACATTTTCCTTCTTCATCTTTCTATCCCAAAATTGCACCAATTGAGTTATTTGAGGCATTTGTTTGGATGTGAAAAGGTTTCTCCCAATTAGGTCCTCTCAATATTGGGGCGCTTTTAATTTCTTCAAAAGCATGTTGACACTTTTCATCCCAACAAAATTCACAATCCTTGGTAAGTAAACTAAACATGGGGGCAGCAATTTTACTAAAATCCTTAATAAAACGCCTATAGTATCC
Organism: Taxus wallichiana var. yunnanensis; assembly: GCA_018340775.1. Classification (NCBI taxonomy): domain Eukaryota; kingdom Viridiplantae; phylum Streptophyta; class Pinopsida; order Cupressales; family Taxaceae; genus Taxus; species Taxus wallichiana. The sequence continues at coordinate 894,239,650 of CM031240.1, read as the reverse complement.
AAAGCATGCCCTAAAAATGACTTGATATCTGTGGGGTTTGAGGAACAGGTAAGTCTAAAATAATCCTGATTTTGTCTTGGTCAACCTAAATTCCTCTTTTTGAAATGTGGTGTCCTAATACAATCCCCTCATCAACCATCATTAAACATTTCTCATGACTAAGAGACAAATGGTGTTCCTCACATCTTGTTAGTACTCTATCCAAATTCTTCAAAGCATCATCAAATGTGTCTCCATGTATAGTAAAGTCATCCATGTATACCTCTACACAATCATTCGTTAGGTCCAAAAATTGCTAATACAACTCTTTGGAAGGTTGTTGGAGCATTACATAGTCCAAATGGCAATACCCTATAGGCAAAGGTACCCCATGGACAAGTAAAGGTAGTTTTTTTGATCCTCAACAACAACTCTGATTTGATTATATCCACTAAATCCATCCAGGAAGGAAAAGTATTGTTTACCTGCAAGGTTGTCCAAAACTTGATCTATGAATGGTAAGGGAAAATAATCTCTCAGTGTGGCTTTGTTCAGTTCCCTATAATCAACACAAAATCTCCATTTTCCATTCTTTTTAGGCACAATTACAAGAGGAGACACCCACTGACTATCTGAGATAGGGTAGATAAAACCTACTTGTAATAGTTTTTCAATTTCTTGCTTGAGTATGTCCCTTAAGGCTGGATTAATCCTTCTCTTGAGGTTGCTTACCGGTTTAATGTTTTCAAGTATAGATGTGATGGGTGAAAATACTTAGATGGATTCCTTTCATGTCTTTATAGTCCCAAGAAAAATATCTAGTATGATCTTTCAGAACATAAAAAAATTTAGCTTCTTCATCATTCTTCAGCCAACTATTAATGTTCAAAATTTTACCCGGTTGAATCTCAACATGTTTGGTTCTAATGTGTGATGAAATGATTTGTTGAAAGGGTTCCATTAAGGTGTTTAGTGGAAATGGATGTGGTAATAACATATGATATGTAGCAATATCTCCAAAATTCCTTGAGAAAGAATACTGGACAAAGGACAGTAGGAAGAGTTATGATATTTATCTTGTTGTCGGTCAAACTCCTTGTCGTTGTTGTTTTCCAGAAATTCCTCACCATTTCCTGATATATTTAAAATTGAAGCTACTAATTCCGTAGCTATTTCTTCTCCTCCCCAAGATAAATCTCATTCCTCTGGAGTGAAATTATTTGCATTTGCATGGGATCATTGTTGTTGTGGTTCCAGAGATAAGTCCGAAGGTTCCGAAACTAAATGTGATGGTTTTGGAACTAAATCGTAGGTTCCGGAACTATGCCGATTGTTCTAAGGATAGTTGGTGTTTGTTCAATAGTTGATTAATCATATCTTCCATCTCCCGTACGTGATCCTGCAATGTTATCATAGCCAAAGAAGACATATTTTGTTTATTAGTGTCAAGATCATCAACCCACAATTGTTCTTGATTATCAATAAAAGGTCGTGCAGAGGGATATAAGGAAATTTTCTTAGAACTCTTACCATTTGAGATAGTCATATCACCTGGTCTACAATCGAGTTAAGGAAACACATATAGCTAACCATGGTCACGCCCAAAATAATGAGATAACCAAGTGTTTTACCTTTTGGCTCTAATATAAGGAAGTCCCTTTGGATATTCCCATGACTCCACCATAACTGCCACATCTTCAATAACTCCTTGCTTTTGTTAGACTTATCCCGCCATCTATAATATGGTGTTAGTAGGTTGTATACCTATTAATGGTAATGTTTTCAAAGAGTCCACTGTCGTCACATTTATAGTTGTTCCCAAATCAACCAAAACATTATGTATATCTTTATTCCCTATAGAGACAAGGAATAATGGGCTACAGGATCTTCATATTTGGGAAGTAGGAGTTTTCCTGCTAATAAATCAACAAGTTTCCCATCTACTTTAATAGTCCTGGGGTACTGCTTCTTCCTTCCAGTTCTTCTTAATCATAACATTTTGATTAACTTCTTCAACTCTGGAATGTCCTTGATTGCTTGTAACAATGGTATTTCAATATTTAATTTCCTCAACTCCTGCACCAACTCAGACTCCTTGGTCCCTATAACTTCTTTAAATCTCTCTGGAAATGGATTTTCAGTAGAGTTGCTATCTGGCTCCTTATCTTTTTCTTTTCATCTTTCTTGGGAACAACCACACTAGGGGTTTTAGTTTCTTCTGTCATTTCAGTAATTATAACAGGTGGACTGCTAATTATTTTTCCAAATCGGTTTGAATATTTTTACAATCCATGGCATTTAGATCAACTAGTTTTTCTTGTTCTACCCCATAGACATGAGTTGTTTGTTTGTTTCTGGGATTAACAACTAGTTGTGTTGGTATTTGTGTTTGAACCACATTTTTAGTTTGTGAATTTTGTGTTGGGAACCCATTATGGCTTGTTAATTCTAATTGGGATATGTCCTCCCTTGAGCATAATTATTAGGGCTCCACCTAGGTTGTGACCATGCATTCTAAGTTACCTTGACCAAACCATGGTTGTTGGTGTCCTTGGGCATACCAAGATTGTCCTGACCAATCCTAAGGATTCCATGTTGGTTGAGGGACCCAAGGTGGTTGTCGCCAAATTTTGGTACTAATTGAGCATCCCATGGCATCATTCAGGGATTAGGAGCTGACCTTGGCATGAACTACCCCTAATTAGGTTGTCTTTGGAAAAAATTACTTCTTCTAATGTGGATGGAGTGCTTGTTTATTTAAGCTAATTTTTAATAAATGGAAGAAGAGAACAAACACTAATCTCATGGTCCCTAGATTCACAGATAAGACATATTTTTGTTTTATCCATAGGACAATCTCTTATTGCATGCTTCTTCCTGCATCTAGGACAATACATAGCTAATGGTTCAGTTTTAACATTTTCTTTAGCTTACAATCCATCCATGGTGGAGGTTAATTAAACTAGAATGTTTGTTTTAAAGTTTTCTAGTTCATCCATCAGTTTGTTCATATCTGGATTCAAAATTTTAACTATTTTTCCTTTCCTAGGTCCACCCCTTGTTCTTGAATAACTTCTACAAATGTCTTTAATATCATTCATTCTTAATTGATCAATGTTTCCACCTTTTATTAAATCAAGGGATTCCGATATTCATCATCTAGACCTTTAAGAAAAAAATGGTTTTCTTAACTCTTCTTGTAATAAAAATCCACATATTTTACTTACAAAGAGGAATATGTCCAAATAATCTTCCATATTCTCATCCTCCTCCTGTTTGATTTTGAAAAATTCTTCCTTCCTATTTCTTCCCTCTACAATAATATTGATACTTGTCTAGGAAGGTCGTTTCCATTTGTGCCCAAGCAAATTAGATGTTAATCCCATAAACCACCTCATTGATGCATCCTTCAGAGTAGATGGAAACAACTTGAGCTTTGTTATTTGTTTTGTAATCATAAGTCTGACACAATACTTTAAATTCAAATAGAAATTGGTCAGGATCTTCAGATGACATCCCTCTAAATGTGGGCAAGTGTGCAAGTGAAATATTTTCATAGTTGTTTCATCATCCTCCAACCAAATTGGATAGGTAAAGGTCCTATCAAGTTCTCTTTCATCCTCTTGTGTCATCTCTGCAGTATCTTCCAGTCCTTTCTCCCAATCAATGTGGTATGTGATCTACTTTGGAGAAGGTGAAAATTCAGGAGTAGGAGGTTGACTACTCAATTGTGAATCAAAACTTTCTCTAAATGGGTCTTGGGATATAATCCTCTTTCTAAAGGTTCCACTTCCTTTGGTGACTGATCCAAGAATTCCAAAGGTGGAAATTCTACTTCTTGTCTAACAGGGAAAATGGTGCTTCTAATTCTTGGTCAACTTCCTTATTTGATCGAGAAGATGTTGATGATTCTTGTTCAGATATTTTTGGGAGAAATCTACCCTTGGAGTCTCTTGGTCTACTCATAAATTTTATGATGATGTAGGGAAGATTCTTCAATTACTAGATGTATGATTGTTGCTCTTGTTGACACCTAATTAGACAATTCTAACTAGTGAGTCCCCAACAACGGTGCAAAAATGATGGGTGTCGTTATTCCCTTCATTTAATCAACTCTTTGTTGATGTCATATTCAAACTAGGGGTGTGTCACGAAGCTATATGCAACAAGAAAATCCTAGTGATCTAGTAATTTTTTGTAGGTATTTGTTATTTTATTTTCTAGGGGTTTTTTGCAGTGTCCTTAGGATTCCATGGCCAAAGCCTTATTATCTCTATGTTGTAAGAAACTTGCTGAAATAAACACTCATTGCTGGAATAAATTGTTGGAAATAAACACACATATAGAAGTAAATTGATTTAGAAATAAACACACAATACAAAAGAAAACACACTTTTCTTGGAAATAAACACACGGCTGGAAATGTTGTGAAAAGCTTACAAGGAAATAAAAATCTAATCTATAACACTTGTAGGGAAAAGTATACAACAAAGTTCAACTTAAAGAATCAAAAGCATTTACATAATTAATAGATCTACACTATTTGATTTAGAAATATAAATACCAATAAAACAAGGATCCTGGTTCTTGGAGGAGTGGGCCCTTGCTCCACCTTGAATCAAGATTTGACAAAGTAATATTCTCTCAAAACAAAGTGGCTATTTTATTGCTAAAATGTTATATCTTACAAAAATGTATTGTATCTTTCTATATCTCTATCTCTATGTATTTGTATGTATATCTCCTCTATCCTAAATCTATCTACAGGTCTTTATATATATATTTCATTCAAAGATGCATTTACGACCATAGTTGTTCTACTGATTCAAATGGAACTAAATAGTGCCCAAAATAGATGTTAAATTTGGAACCTTGTTGGATGTACAACTATCTGATAAGTTATCCCTGGATCTTCGAGTATGAAGAATCGGAAATATCCTGATCTGCTCCTGATTGAAAGGCTCATTGATTGCTTTATCATTGGATGTCGTCAAAATAAACAGATTCCCATTGGTTTCGAAACTTTGGAGAAGTTCCGGAACTAAAGGGGATTGTTCTAGATCTAACCATGAAAGTTCCAGAGCTAAACGCAGGAGTTCCAAAACTAAGTGTTGGAGTTTTGGAACTAAGTCTGAAAGTTCGAAACTAAGTAATAGAGCTCATAAACTGTGTGATGGAGTTCGAACTAAGTCTGGAAGTTCGGAACTAAGTCGTATTGAAGCCAATGCTCCCAAAAACATGTTGATTTCTTCATACTTCATTCTCTTGACTGATTGTGACCTATTTTATTACAAAAACCGAATTTCCACACACTTTGTTAGGAATTATAGAGTTTTTAGACGTTAGAACTAAATTCAAAAAAAGATGGACAATTACATCCTAACTTATACTAGATCAAACAAAGGCAAAAATGTAGTCAAGCTTGATAAAAAGGAGAGTAAAATAAGATCATTTATTGCACATTAACGAGACATATTTTGGCCTTATTAGCCCCTTCATTCTTTTAATATGAGAGGGAGTGTTTGGTTTATGCATTGTTGTATTTTTAGCTTACTACGTCCTTATATCTTCAGCAATTTCTCTATTTGCATTTAGGGCTTAAGCCCCTCGCGGCATACTTGGCTTGGTGCGGCCCATGCCTCATGTGCCTTCAAGCTCTGACTTTCCCACACGAGGGCCTCATAACTTTGTCGAGCCCAAGACCGTTTCCCCACACTACATTATCCACAGAGATTTTGAGTCTTTTGGGCATGCTTGTCCCAAGTGCGGCTTGGGATCCCCAAGCCCAATTTCCCGCATTGAACTCCTTGCGGAAAATGTGAATTTTAACTGCCCACACGGTCCAGATCACATTGTATCATTCAAGCCATACTTTCCCACTTTTCCCAAAATATTCACACTTTCCCATTTTCTAAGTTTTCCCCAAAATTTATCTTGGATTAGCCACTTCAAAGCATGATGGCAACTCGGTGCCTCTTGAAACGAACTCACCATTACTTACTTCAACGTTACATAATCTTATTTGGGCTCGTTGCCTCATCATCCTTGCCTACGGTTTTTGAAAAACTTAGAGTATTAATATCTTAGGCTTCCCATCGATGGTTCGATTGGACTATGACGGCTCAGCTGCTCCATGCGCAGGTGACATCTTGATGAGCCCTTTTTAACTTTTCTCTACTACATGTAGCACCGAACCCCTCGGATTCTCATTAGACATGCTCAACAACTTAAGTGGTCATTCACCCTCTTGTATTGTGTGAGTTCGGTAGTCTTCACAACCTGGTCAATATTTGTTAATGCCTTCATGAATTTCCCCAAACCCCTAGGCCATCATGACATTTCCACTATGAGTTTGACACTACAATGTTAGCTCTCCACCAATGCCCAATTCGGCCTTTCATTGCTTCATTCTATGGTTCCCGGTGGCTCGCTTCTTCATTGCAACAACTCAGTCCCCCTAAGTGGGTTCTCTATTCTCCGGAGTGCATCCATGATGATCTTGTCTTTCTTCGAATATCTTGACTTGCTTATAACATTTCTATTCTTTTGAACTTGACATTTCCATTCTTGTGCCTTGATTCACCGCTCAAGCTTCGGTTCGCTCACCCATAGAATTCTCATGACTCTTTAACTCATTATGGCTTTGATGGCCCGACCTCAATCCTCAACCATTTAGTAGAGACACTTGCATGGTTTGACTTGTCCTACGTGTGAACTTGGTGCTTTAATAGTGCATAACTCGACATACGACTGATTTGACAATGTAATGGTTCGATTTCTTTGCAAGGCGGACTTGGTTCCTTGTCTTGCATAGTTCAATGAGAGTGTGTCATAGCTTGGCGATGAGCTCAATTCAAGGCTTGATTCAATATAAATTAACACTAGCTTACCCTCCATTTCTATCAAAATAGCTCAATGACTCGCGCCTCAAGGTACGGATCATCCTCTCTAATGGTGTATGGTTTGATCTTCTCAAGATAAGTTGATTCCAATTCGACGTGAGCGGGTTCCTTGCATTGACTATGGTATAGCTCGATATCTTCTATGAGTTTGTTGTAAACATTCAGACAATGTAGGACAATTTTGAGAGCTCACTTAGCTCTAATGCACAACTCACTTGGGTCCCTAAAGGTTCGATCTCTCTTTCAAATGTTGTGCTTGGTGCTTAGGATAATCCGATCTCCCACTAGATGAACTGGTGGACGATGTAAAGCTTATAGAGCTCGATGTACATGACAACTCAATGAGCCAAGTAATAGCTCGGTTGGGTTCTAAGCATGGAATTATTTCCCTAAAAGACAATTTCTCATTATTCGAACCCTATTGGAGATTTATGTACCCTTCAGCACTCATGTGAGCTAAGGATCAATTTCATAGAGTGTTCTGAAGCCGTAATATTGGATCTTGCCATTTTGTCTAAAGGTTGGTCTCTTAAGTAATTTTCACAATGCAAGTCCACCCATTTTCCAATTTCACCAGAGTAGTGAAATTGGATAACAATCGAGTCTAAGAAAACTTGAGATATCCATGCAACACAGGCATCTAACCCAAAATTTTTAAAATTTTCAAAAATTACACCATTTATAATGGGTGACAACAATTGGCTCTTTCTAGGGACATGGCTTGGATTGAGGAAGACATATCTCGAACTCCGAATCTTGGGGTTTTGAAAATATACGAATGCCTTATCCATTGGGCCAAGGTTTAATACAAGGAGACATTCTCTCAATACACTTATGTACCAATGCACACATGACACACAACAATGAGCTAAATCAACAATGATTTGATCAAGTTAATGAAACTTTTCAAAGGTATATTTATTTCTCCCACCAAATTCTATGAATAAAGGAAGTGATGGAAGTGAGAAGTACATTTCGGAAGGATAAGAATAACAAAGAGCATCCTCGAATGATCAAGAAATACAAAAGAGAATTGATAAGTAAGAAAATATTTGTAGAAGTGAAGTCTCGAGTAACTTAGGTGAATGTTGCCTAAGGTCCATTTCAAGGAGTTGAATCTCATTTTGTTTGTGACTTATGAGTCCACAATCATAGCTAGGATTATTTCTAGGAGTTGAAATTACTTTTTGGGAATTTTTGCAAAGTCTCCATTACAAGGTTGTAATAAGATTGAAATATTTTTGCATGGGTCTATAATTTTCGTAATTGATTAATAGAAGAATATCTTATTGTTTCTTATAATTTTCATAGGGATATTTTTGGTGTAATGTCTTTCACTAAGAATTTTGGGTTGTATGCTCTAAATCATCTCTTCATTGATACCCCTTAATGTAGTCAGTATCGGTGGTAATTTGGAACTTGAAATGTTTAACTTTTCCATAGTAGATCATTAAAGCCTTTATCATTTTGTTTTGATAACAATAATGGAAAAGGAGAGAACCCACAAGAAAAATATCAAGTAAAGGAGGGTCAAGGTTTAATTTTAATTCAAACAAAATTATATAGTGTTACCTCGATGGAGTTGATGTGTATATCCCTTCAATAAAATATGTAATCTATATTCAAATCTCTAGTAATATATGTTCAATAATAAAGTACTCCTTTATAGTAACTTTACTTAACAATTATAATCTAATAACTTTGTATTCTCATGTACATCCCCATTTTAAAAGTAAATTTTGTATTCTTGTATCTATTCCTTTTTTAATAAATATTATTAAATGTTATTAATAAGACATTAATACATAAAGTGTGAATAATACCATTTTTGTGTCAATTTTGCATCACTTAGATTTGTGTCTTTTTGTTCCCTAACATGAAACCAATTTAGTGTCATACTTTGCAACATTTTTTTTTAACTTTTGAAAAAAACTTAAATAATAGATGTAGAGAAGGGATGATTGTGATGCCTCAATTATATTCACAAAAAAATGTTTTAAAGAAGAGGTTGCTTTTATTTTTTTAAATTGTGTATGATATCACAAAGTATTATTTACTTTATAGACTTATCTTTTTGTAGTAAATGTCACAATTCTTTTTAAATGTGGATTTTTTAATGTTAAGGTAGTGTAAACTTGTAATATAAAAACACATAAATTATAACCCCACTTTTGAAGGTAAAATAGATATGATATATCATATTTATGATGTAGAGACAAATCCTTCCCAACTCTTCCTTTTATCTGCGAATTCTATCAAGGGTCCAACAACATCATCATGTTTGTCATCTTGTATTAGATGATGGTGAAGTATATTCACCCTCCAATAGTGGCATATGGCATCCTTCTATAGTCCAAGGTTTTTCTTCAAATGACATATGGATACATCTCAAGAGTAATATCTCGCATAAATAAGTTCCCAATTCATCTTATATTCATATGAAACCATTAACCGATCTTCTAAGATTTAAGGTAGCATCTCATTAGAGGTTCATGTATCGATCTATTGATTTCACAAATTTACGAAGGGTATGTGAAATTTAGAAATAATATCTTAGTTGGAGAGAAATAGAAATTTGAATGACTAGAAATAGAACTTAGGGGTGATGAAATTAGGTGGAAGTGCATAAGTGGAAATGGTGGGTGTAAAATGAGAATGAAGGAGTAATGTGGAATCCAAAGATGGAGATGCATGAGAAGTAGCTTGTTGTAATTGATGAATTTGTGCTTGGAGGTCTTGATAAAGAGAGGCTAAATCTTGAGTGCCAACAAAAGAAACTTTCCATGTGTGAGAAACCGGGGTGGAGTGAAGTAATTTTTGGGAGTAGGAACTAAAAAAGAACAATAGATATAGGTAGAAGAGTGGAAACAAGAAATTGATTAAAAATGGAGGTGGGGATGATGGCATAAGCATTAAGCTCTGCAAGATTGATGGCCTCCTCACGAGAAGCATATAAAATCAAGTCTAGATCCCGAGGATGCTCAACGATATGATCATTAAGGTCTTTAAGATGGGCTTCAGTAAATTTGGCATAAGATTGAGCCATAGGAAACATATGATAAAATCCCTAGAAGCAAGGTGGATTAAAATGTGGGGTTCACCAAATGATTAAGAAAATATGGAAATAAATGCCTAAATCTGATTAATATTGTAGTAGTAAACAAATAAACAATTGAGTACAAAATAAACCCAATAAAATTAAGCTAGAAAGTATGAAACCCTATTTGTAAAGAAGGGATAGATTGACTTAGCTGATTTACAACCAAATCGAACCATGTTGAAGTGATAACCAGGTGAACAGAGAGGGAGAATTGTCACACGAGCCTTAAAAATGTGTGAGCTAACGATATTCCCTGGACTGGGGCACTGAAAGGGGAAGGGGCGCTGCGGGCACCCTGGACCTGCTTTGGGTGCCTATGACTGTTAAAACCCTAAAAACCTTCTTCGCAAGGTCACAAGGTGTTCTTTTTCCTTCACCTTTGGTCGCTAGTATGTCACACAATGATTTTCGATGTCACTAATAACCTACAATGAAATATTTACTTGTAAAACCCTAAAGAGTAGATCGAATCCCAAAAATAAAAGAATATGAATGAGGGGTCGAACTGTCCTCAACTATCAAACAAGTGAACTTACAATTGAGTGTTGCACTACATTTCAGACCCAATGTAGTTATAGGTGTGTGTGTGGAATTGTGTTCTAGGTGGATCTTGTGCATGTCACATTTGATATCAAGAAAATAGCTAGATGTAAGAGATGTAAATAAATGTGTGCATGGAATAAAATGAACTTCCTCCTATGAAGTGTATGTAGAATAATGTAGTCCCTTTCCCTTGAATGGATGTTATAATGTATGTTTTAATGCTCTTAAATAGCCTTTGGATGCAACCTTAGGTGGTGATAACTAATGTTTAGTGTTTGGTCCCTTATTATGATCACATAACTTTATATTTATATGATTCCCTTGCTTGAATTTCATAATTAACCCCAAAAATTTTGACTACCAAAAATATAAGATGCTCAAATGGCTAGAAAGGACCCAAAATATGTGAACAAAGTACAAAGAGGTCAGAGATGCCCAAAGGGGATGGGGTGCACGATGCCGACATCCTGGCTAGGCCTCGTGTCAGGATGAGAAATGTTGAGGTATGCAAAGACGGATTGAGCAAGTAAGAGTGTAAGACCGAAGGTGACATCCAAAGTAAAGAAAGATGGCCAAAGACATGGGTTAGTTATTACTTTTCTTACCTAGGAATCATATGAATAGTAGTATGGAATCATGACTAGATAATTACCCAAAGTGTGTGATTTTATGTCTACACACCCTGGTATTGAGGATATTGTAGTTACCCATTTTGTCTCCCAATCCTTAACTACTACCTCCTAATTATTTGGGGTTTTACTCAAAGTGACAGGATTCTTTTTGTTTCTTATGGAAGGCCCCACCATTTTAGGAATCAAAGCCATTTTTATGGTTTGGGATTTTGAGAATAATTCAGCCAAATATGAAAAAATCCAATAATAGACTCAAACTAATTTTTATCCTCTTTCTAAAAATGTAAAGAACTTGGAAAAATTCCACAATTTGTAGCCTATAGAGTGAATTTATGAAAAACCCTAAAATTGATATAACTTTTGCAAAACAAGTCAAAAATCTTGAAATTTGGAGAGGATATTACTTGACTAATTTTGCAAGTACCACAAAAAATTACAATAAAAATTGCAACCGATTGGGAGATATAGCAAAATTTTCACAATTAGGGTTTTGATGTGTTTCTAGTCAAGATCAAGCTCTGATACCACTTGTAATGAAATTTAATTAGATAAATATGAATATCAACAACAATAGAACACAAAGAACATCCATTTGTATAGAAATGATCACAATATGGAAGTATAATATCTTAGCCACTTTGAGGGGGCAACCTATAAACCACACAATAAAACTCAAGTGCTCAATGGTGATCAACTACTACCTACTAACTTTTATATATATTATTCCTATGTAATGGCCATCACCAAGGCTGAACCACTAAAGATAATATAACACATATGAAAGAGATATGTCATGATAAGAAGTTATGATAAACACAATTCAGCCATACACATCCAATGTAAGATATAGAGTTAAGGTCGTATCAAATATTATACATACAAATCATAATCATCTTATATTTCTAAAATAATTAGAATCGTAAAAAAAAACATGTCTTTTCATGTCTAGTAATCACTAACTCTTAATATCTTGATTTCTACACATCTTCGAAGTATAAAGTATAAAAATATTATCAAAGTATATTTTCAAGCTAGTGGTTTTTAGTTCAAATTATATGTCAGTATAACATATAATGTATACGAAAGGTGGGTTGTTAAATATGTCGTGACTCTTAAATACCAAGTTTAATAGGAGATGTATATGAGAGGAATTTTCATATTTTATTTTATAGTTGGCATGTTGTGTGTTGGAAGAGCTCATTTACAAAAAAATCATTTATTGATGGAGCCAAGTTTTGGAAAAAGGGAGATGAAGAATGGTTTTAGGAGGTCCATTCCATGGAAAATATTTACCTAAAATTTGAATATTCTTCTTAATAGATGAAATGGTATAAGAGATAGGTATAATGGTCTACACACAAAATAACGCACTTGGGTACATTTCTAGGTCCATAAAAACATACTTACATTCATATGATTCCTAAGTGATAAAACTAGTAATCGATTGATGTCTTTGGCATCTTTGTTTGGGTTCTTGTATTTTTTCTAGTCTTACACACCCCACAACCTAGTATGATCTTTATTTAATTATCTTTCTTGACTCTGACACCAAAAGCATACCTAGCTAGGACGCCAATGCCAGGTGCCCTGTCCCCCGGGCGCCCGACCGCTCAGATCTTACTTGCCCCTTTTGGGCCTCTTTTATCTTTTAGGTTGGCCTTTTAATTTTCAATTACAAAATTTAAACAAGGGAATCATATAAATACAAAGCTATGTGGCCAAAATAAAGGACCAAGCTCTAAGAGCCTACTATTATCACCTAAGGTTGCATCCAAAAGCATTCTAAGACATCAAAGACATCTATCTAACACTCATACAAGGGATAAGGGAATGTGTTTTCTGCATACATGCATAGGATGGGAAGTTCATTTCGCCATCCACACATCTATTTAAATTGGTACATCTAATTAGCTCTCGCTATCAAGTGAATCTTGCATAATAGCTTCTTAGGGCACGATTTTACACACTTCACAAGAACTACATGGAGTCTGAGATGTAGTGCAACACTCGGTCATAAGTTCACTGTCGGGTGATTGTCTGGTCAATTTGAATCCCCATTTACATCTTTTATTTTTTAGGATTTGATGTGTTTTGGGGTTTTGTATGATATCATTTGTTTTACAAAGTTACAGGAGAATTTTTTGATCATCTAAGTGACCAACAACAAAGGTCAACGATACTTGTACAACACCAAATAATTTAGATTCTAAGCTCTTACACAATCACATGTACCTACCAAAGGGTATCTCGACACCTAAGTGCCCCCGTCCGTGCTCTAGGCGCCCTAGTCTCGACTCATCCAGAAGTTCTAGGAATTTTTGTGTTCGATTACAACATTCTACTCCTCCTGTTTACTAGGTTTTCATCCGTAACACTTTGGGAGTTATTGCAAAATCCACTAAGTATTCTATTCCTCTCTTACACATATGGTTTTACATTCCTTTGGTTCATGTCAGTGTCAAATATGTACTTTATTGTTTATTTATCATACGTGACTCGTAATATTAGGGTTTAACATAAAGCCATTTTTTGTTAAATCATTTGGTGAACCCATTTTATTCAAAAACACTCTTGCATTTTTATCTACGATTCTCTCATCATGGATATCTCCATTCATGATTCCTTGCTCGTCAATCTTGATGTAGAGAGATTAAATTATTCTCTCTTGGCTAATACTTGCATTCCTTCTACTACTCATCCGAACATAGTATATTAGACATTTGTAGATGCATTTTCTCAACAACTTACTTTTCCATTTGATATAGTTGTCGATATTTTTGTCTATGACAATGATCCTCCTCTCTATATACCGGCTCACATCTATTGCATGGGTATCAAGAAAATTATAATTGATGATGAATCCAAGCTCAATATTTGTACTTTATCACTCCTTTAGAATATCAATCTTTCCTTAGCTAATGTTACCCCAACATCCATTTATCTTCATGTGTATAATTCTTCTATGCATCCATACACATGAACTATTACTTTACCCATCGTCGTTAAGTTGAAAACTATTCTTATGGTATTCTTTGTTGTCGACATCCTAGTTCAATAAAATTACTTACTTGGTAGGCCATGGCTTCATATCATGTAGGCAAAGTTCCTTTCGATTCACTAATGCATTAAATTCTTACATAAAGACTTTCAATCCACGGTCATCACCGATCGTGTGAACCATTCAAATTTTTCTACCTAGATCCAACCACTACATTACCTACTCCAACTTATGCTACTATTATGCATCTCGTTGATGATCAATAACCCACAGACTATCTTGTCAACTTGCCTCCACTTGAAGGAACTATTTGTGCATTGGACACCATCCCATCTGCTTCATCATCACCCCCTCCTTCTACTAATGCTATGGTACTTTATCGAGGGTATATCCATACATTAGATGTCATTCCACCTTCCTCATCTTCTCATGAGCACCATGCCTCGTGCTTACTCCTTTCACATGCATTATTTTCATGAATAAATCTTATTGGAAACACATTCCATTTGAACCTACTTGTTTTGATATTGTTTGCACACATGAAGACTTGGCCCTTGGCCTAGACTTAAACTAGATGGTCTCCTCCTCCGCCTCACTCTCCTTAGCTCTATCACAGATATGTTTACATCACTTTGTTGTTTATGGTCCTTGCATCTTCCATTTATCAAGTATTTCATGCACACATACTTCTTGTACTTCTTCACTTACACTAGGAAGATTTGGCTTAACTACATTGGGGGAAATATGGATCTTGATGGTATAGACATCGCATTTTCCATGCCTTTTGGCCATGTTTCTATTTGCAATGATTCATTTCTCAGCTATACACAAAATCTTACTCATTGGTATGCACATGGTTTTCCACTACCACCTTTCATTGATGAAGAATACATAATGGGCATGTACAATTTATGCCGCAATGGCTCCTTATATGATCAACCCTATATTATTGCCTACCAAGTCTCTCGACGCCTTCCGTTCAAAGCTTCAACCATGACAATGAGGATATTTTAAACGATGTTACTTGATTCTTCTCTACATCTTACACTTGGGGGCATCTTGCTTACTTCCCCCTCCTAGAATTATCAAGTGTCTCTCATTTCTAGCATTACGATTTGTGCTTCACGTCTAGTCTTTCTCATTCTACACACATTGATACACAACTTGTATTGTCATTACCCTATGACGCACTCTAGTTCCATGGTTCATACTCAACTTCTGAGGGTTTAAATCTGAAATTAACTTCATCACATTCACACTCCTTACACTTTATGCTTCATTGATCTATCTATCAAGTGCACATGTTCAAACCATTTCCCGATGACACACTCTTGTTCTACGGTTCATTCTTGATTATCAAGGGGTATTTTATAAATGAGCCTCATCTCGTACTCATACACATCCACTTGGGGGCATGATGCTCCTATCACATTCATGTTGTATATCATTCCATCTCACTCATTCATAGTGTACTACATATCTTTATTGCACATACTCTTGCTTTCTTATACTAGTCACATGTAAACTTTGTTTTACATACTAAACAAATACTTTCATATGTCATCATCTTTTCTCTATACACATGTGCATTCGCTTGTTCTCTAGTTGTGAATGTAGAATTTGCACATGCATCTTTACACTCATAATGGATGCTTGGCATTATACCTCTTACCAGATCCCCACCGAGACTCCTAGGGCATCTACATTTTCTTTCATAGTATAGGTGTGATTGTTTCATTGTATACTACTTCCTATTCTTGCTAAAGCACACTAATCTATCGATACATACATGTCTTGACATACCTTTTATCTTTCTAACATGATAAAAAATGCTTCATGTGCAATAGGAACTATTTTTCACCATGGTTTTTTGATACTTTTCTTTCTTAGTTACTATTTTCCATTGTTTGCAAGCTTTACCCTATGTCTTGTATCATCATTTGTTGTATACTTTCACCGCTTCTGCATTTTCCCGATTGTCTTGTGATATTATGAGTGATGTCTCCTATTTGAAACTCACTTTTCCCGACCTACTTTTTCTACATTATTACTTATTTCCATTTTCTTTTATAGCATGTTTGTCACTTTTATTACTAACCCACGTTTTTAGCCACTTTGTTTGTTTGTGCCTTGGTTTCCACCATGCACATTCCCTCCCCCGTAGTGTATTAGTTTCCAGTCCTCTCCTTTAGGCCACATACTCCTAATGACATTGTATACACCCTAAAGTAGGTGAGGCATACATTGGGTGAATCAATCACCCCATATAATAGTATAAAGCTACAGCTTAGACCTACATAGTACATGAACATAACAGTCTGTCAGCCATTACATAAATGACCCAGATTCTAACTTGGGTCCTGGGCCTTCGTAACATATGCCAACACCTGTGGATACGGACATTACACTCAGTGCCTAGGCACTCCTAACCTTTCCTGGGCATCTATGACCAGGGGTAGTTACAGTCACTTTATCATATCAACATAGTTTTCGGAAGTTTACAGAGTAGTTTACACAATACAAGCATAGTCCTCCGACAACCAAAATGCATTTTATTTTTTTTTTTCTTGGATCAAACTGGAAAACACGAAATAAATCAAGACCTCACAATCTGTAAAGTGGTGTATAAATTAAGGAAGTAGACATAGATGGAGAGTAAAACTGCACTGCTTTCCCCAACACTCTTTTTACAATTCTTACTTAAGATCACCCCAAAACTTGTTCTGGCGTGAGATTGTGCAAAAAAATCATTATTGGCATGAGATCACCCAAAATTCATCCTGGCATGAGATCATCCAAAAAACTCACTCTTCTACAACATTTTAGGACATTTTTCTATCCCTTTCACTCGTCACGGATCAAGTGCACACTTTCTATTTATTACTTTTTCAGATTTACATAATTTTACAGAGTTTTCATAATACATGAATTTGACTACTCTTTTTCTCTTCTTTTTACAATTCCATCCTTACATGAAGCAATAGTCACAAGCACAATACCAAGCAAAACCATAGGTACAACATGATATAACTCACATGCTTCACCCCTAGGGTCACTTCCTCTTTCTTAGCTTCCACACTTCATTTTTATCACTCGTGCTTTGACTTTGACTTGTCTCTTTTGGTGCACTATCGCCATCACACTCGCATGGTTATCAGGTACACATCTCTTATACTTTATGTTATCGATTATTCACTCAAAAATATAAAGTGGGGGAAAATTTAGACACAAAATCACACACTTGGGTACATTTCTAGGTCCATAAACACATACTTGCATTCACATGATTCCTAAGTGAGAAAACTAGTAATGACTGTTGTCTTTGACATATTTTCTTGGTTTTTTGTCTTCTTTCTCCGGTCTTATACACCCCACAACCCAGTTTGATCTTCATTTCTTTATCTTTCTTCGACTCTAGACACGACAACCAGCCTAGGACACCAAAGACTCTAGGCACCCTCATCCCCTCCGGGTTCCTCAACCTCTCAGATCTTACTCGCCCCTTTTGGGCCTCTTTTATCTTTTGGGCATATTTTTTTCTTATGGTTCAGAATTTGAGGTTTCAATTATGAAATTCAAGCAAGGGATTCATATAAATATAAAACTATGTGACCAAAATAAAGGACCAAACTCTACATCTTTAAACATCACTCATCACCTAAGGTCAGATCCAAAGGCATTCTAAGAGCATCAAAGGCATCCATCTGAAGACTCATACAAGGGAGAAGGCACTATCGTGCATTTTCTCGCATCCACGTATAAGAGGGAAAGTTCATTTTTCCATCTACACATCTATTTACATTGGTACATCTAGCTATCTCTTGGTATCAAGTTCATCTTTCACAAGAGCTTCCTAGGGCACAATTTCACACACTTCACAAGAACTACATGGAGTATGAGATGTGTAGTGTAGCTGGTTGGTTGTAATTTCACTCTTATCGGGTGACCACCAAGGTCAGGCTTGAACCCGACTCATCATTTTCATCTTTTATTTTTTAGGATTTTATGTATTTTGGGTTTTGTAGGATATCATTTGTTTTGTAAGTTATAGGAGAATTCTATGATCATCCAAAATGATAAATACAAATGACACCAACAATGAAGGTCATCGAAACTTTTGAACCAAATGACACCAAAAATTTAGATTCCTATGATAAATTATAATACCAATGCAATCTCGATCATGAGATACTTAATAAGAACTATGGGGAGAAAATTTCTAATGATGGCTTCTTAAAATAAATTATAATGAATCTCTATGCTGAAATGAGGGTGGCCTCTCATTTATAGAACATGAGATCCATCATAATCATGAATAGTCAAAAACTTTTGGTACACACATTTTTAAAAATTTAGATTGCAATCTTTGTGCATGCATGTTCTACTGGGTGGTGCTAGTTCCTTAGGCACCCCTGTGTTGTTCTAGGTGCCCTAGTCCCCGCTCTTCTGGCAATTCCATGATTTTCTATGTTCACTATCATGGTGTGACAATCTGCTCCTCTTGTTTACCACTTTTCTAGTCCAAAACACTCGGGATTTATTACGTTTTTAAATCAACCAAGTCTTCTATTACCTCTCTTTCACTTAGGGTTTTACATTCATTTGGCTCATTTATTGTGTCATTTATGTACTTTATTTTTTATTTATCATACGTAACTTTGTAATATTAGGGTTTATTATAAAGCCAATTTTTGTTAAATCAAATGGTCACGTAAAAGGTAGTTGATGATAAAACATTGTGCATCCAAGTAGAATGCATTGATAAAGTGAAAATCACAAAGTGTAATAATTTTAACATAGAGCTAAAAATACCATTGTTGAAGAAACAAATATTGCAATCACATGTGATAATCCATCTAAAATCTTGTAAAAACTATCACTGGAATTTAGGGTCTTTCACCGAAACATATATGACTTGTAATATTACACATGCCATTCAATTAGATATGGCTACAATGTTCAAAAGGTTGTATCATTACATAACTACATCTTTTATTTTTCATCACTTAAACTATAAAAATTACTTTACCATAAGAGGCATACACAACAATTCACAATGTTGAGGAGAGCATACTTCAGACAAGATGGAAATTGAGTTTTATAAGTTGACATTTTTGGACTTTGAAAAATCATATAAATCATCAAATTTAATGAAAGAGGTTGTCATGGCCTTTCAAAAACCAATTCATCCAAAAATAAAAATAAATTGTTTATGTTAATGAGGGGAGTTTTAAAATTTATGTTCATAAATGTCATACTCCACCGAGACATATCAAGAAGCACCACTGGATGACTAGAATGCTGACTTATTGGATCATTCTAAGATGATAAGTGTTGTTCCAACACAAATACATGTGGCTCTCTTTCCTTTCCTCAAATATACAAAAGAGGTGATTTATTGGAAATCAAATATGATATATAAAAAGATAATATATATTTCTACATCCTTAATCTGGCCAAGACATTATAACTTCTCGGAAAAATATTTGGATAGATGGATACTAAAAATATTTACACGATAGGTTATGTTAGAGAAACAATCACCTCTTATGAAAAAATCATCTACTAAGTCTATTCTTCAGATTAACAAGTAGTAAAATTCTAGAAATAAGATGTGGATCAAATCAAATTCATTGACCTTTATACAAAACCCGACCAAACTGGATTATCAAGGGAGACCTCAGAGGCCTAGAGTAAGAACACCTAAAACCGATGCTCGAAGGGGTATTGTTTTAATTTAATTCTATTTGAAAACATGAAAATATTTAATCGAATTACTAAATTCATGCTCCATTTCTATAGACATTTGAGAAGCAATGTTTGGTTTTTTTAATAAGCACAAACCAAAAAGTTTGTATGATAAATGGACCTTTATATTACTTTATGTTGGCCATTGTGTGGTTGTGTTGTCATTGGTGTCAACCCACACTAATGGAAAATGGTTTCATGATGCTTTATGAGTCCCCATGAGATGTTATTCAGGTGTCATGTATGAAGTTCATGTGTTTTGGTGAGTTCAATGTAGTCCTGGTGCATGGTTGAGTGAGTTAAGTCATTGTTTGGGCTCTTGTGATGCGATTGGTTATTTTCATGATGTCATTCATGGTCCATGAGGTGTGTCACAGTGTGTACATAAGTCTACATAAGTTCAAAGCAAGGTCAAGTCATATGGTTTCGGTGTTGAGTCAGGTCTTTCCAAGCTTGTTTCTAGCCCTGGTACATGCATAACAAGGTAGAGGTATGAGATTTGGAAAAAATAAGTATTTTTGGAGCATGGTTATAACATGGTGGTAGTGTACTTGAGGTGTGTGATTAGTTTCGGGTCAGAATTTAGAGGTTAGATCCATATTTGAGGTCCTTGGGAAGCTACAGGTGAGAAACAAGTAGTTTAGACAAACAAGTCTCAATGGTGGAAATATTGAGAGGTAAATATGAAATTATGATGATTGGATATTTTATTAGGATGTTTCATGGTGCTTTTAGAAAAAAATTAGGTTTCTAGGATGTGATTTTTGCAAGATATGACATTTTATGTAAGACAGGTCAAAACAAGTGTAATTCCTACTCAAATTTGATCTTCTCGATGCTCACCCTAAAGTGTTTGATTTTATGGGACTTTATGGATTTTGTAGATGTTTCTATGGTTATTATATAATGTTTCAAAAAATAATTAACTCATTTCATCATCAGGTTTTTATGAACAAATGTTAAGAAGATAACGTGGTCTAAAACCCTAATTAAACCCTAGCTAGGAGCAGTTTGCAGAAGAAGAGGTATAGTGACCCTGTTTTTATTGGTTAATAAAATGTGATGGTTTTATGATGTAGAGGAATCTATTATATTTCCATAAATTTATGGTTGTGGTCATGGTAATGAGTGGGCCCCACTCAAACATGTTAGTTTATGAAGAAGAAGGTTTTGGGACAAGGTTTTCCAAAAGAGGTATGTGCTAAATTTATGGTATGGAATGTATGTGAGCTGATATTGATTTCCATGGAATTTTTAGGAAATTTTAATATAGGTACATGGTCATTTGAGGTCCATCCAGGTTAACTAGTCAAAGGGAAGTTTTGAGGCCTTAAAAACTAGTGGTTCGGTGAAAAGGGCATATCGTGAGCTATAGGTGGAATTTTGAGGTGATTAAATTTTTGAAAACATGATTCAAATATATTTCCAGTGATATGAGGTTTATATCATGATGAGGTTATTTTATATTGTTTCTAGGTCAGTATTTAGACATGAAGGTTTTTTCCAGTGGAGGATAGGATGTGTTTTGATGAAAGTTTGGAGTTGTTTTAAGCATGAGATGGATTGGGTGATGATTTCTATCACTTGGAATATGAAGAGGGATTATTTTTATTTAAATGAATCCATTTATAGGTCTTGAAAGTACATATAATTTTTTTATGAGCTAACCTTTGGAAACAATTTTTTTGGCAAGTTGATTTGGTGAAGACAAACTTGGTTGTGGTTTGAGTAGGTGGTTGATTCAAGGCTTATAACTTTCTTAGAAGTGTTATAAAGGTTATATAACTTACATAAATTGGTTAAATGGCATGATTTTTGTTGAGTATAAGTGATTTGGTGGAATAATGAAGTTTCTAGGCGTTGAAGGATGTAGGAAACAATTGTTTTGAGAAATACAAAGAGCATTAGGCCCATTAAATGCAATAATTTGATTGGTTGAGATAAATTGTGACCATGTATTAATTTTAAATGATATTTTAATCATCTCTAATGTATTATGGGTTATGAATAAGCATGGTTTTGGAATTAGGATAATTTTGGCATCCTAATGCATGGGTTTTGGTGATTTTTCATGCATGGAAAGTGTGTTTTGCTAGGAAAACCCATATGGGTCACTTGTATCTGTTGTGTAAAAGTTATGGGAATGTTTTAATGATGAATTTTTCTAACCAAGGTGTATGACTGACCTCCTTTGGGTTATAAGAAAGAAAAAGGTATAAAAGTGATGTTTTGGGTTCATTTTTAAACTAGTGCTCTTGGAGGGAGAAGCGACCTAGAGGATATTTTTGTTAGGTATGAAAGCATGATTTGAAGGATGATGAAGAAAATGAAAGGTTTATGAAGATAAACTATCATGTGTGCAATAGTTAGATCCAAGAGGAGTTGAGAAAGAAGAAGATAGAGCAAGATTGAAGAACTAGGATTTGACCTAGGGTTTGTGAGTTGAATAAGTGATATCCATCAATTATGGCGTAAGAAAACTTAGAGATAAATCATATTCAGGTGGTTGAGTTGGTGTTTTGTCATCCTATGGGGTTATAGCCCCATTGTGGAGTGTGTGCTTCACTAAATTAGGGGTTGGTGCTCCTTATAGAGTTGGTGTTCTACTAAACTAGGGGTTGGTGCTCCTTGTGGGGTTGGTGCCTCATTAAATTAGGGCTTGGTGATCCTTGTGAAGTTTTTGATTCACTAAAATTATTTTATTTGTGTGATATAAATAGATTTTAAGTGGGGTTTATTCCTCATGAGAGTTTCTCACTTATATCTTGTGTTCATGTGTATGCTCTCTTGGTTGTGCTTATGTGGTTGAATGTTTCATGTTGTTAATCACACATTGATGGATGGATAAATGTTAATGGTGCTTATATGATCATATGAATTTTTTTAAAGGATTAAATTACTGATTTACCCCCTCTCAGCCATTTTTCTTCTAATAATTAGTATCGTGATGGGTCCTTTTGAAGAAAGTTTAAGCTTGAAGGAGATCCTTTAAAGCACAAGCAATGGGTAAGTCTTCAGATATTGAGGATATATTGAGAAGAAGGAATGAAATATCTCAGTCATGTATTGAGGCCTATCAAATTCAGGTCAAGGATATGGAGATTAAGCATAATCAAGCCATCATGGATTTGAAATCTCAAGTGGAAAGTTTGTCTAATGCCCTAAAGGAGAAAGAAGATTCTTGTTCCATGTATGAAGACAAGTTGAAAGCCCTTGAATCAGATTTAAAGGATGAAAATAGTGAGTTGAATATGTATGATATATTTGAGAAGATCTCTAAGGCTCTTGATGAGTGTTTAGAAGGTCAAAGAGATTCAGATGACAAAACATGCCTAGGGTTTCAAGGTAAGCATGATCATGAAGCTGGTCCAAGTTCAAAATCAGATGTGAAGGTGACTAAGAGGATTGATTTGAGAAGGTCTAACTCAGTTAGACAACCTAATGCTATGAGGTATGGTTCTTCATTCAATGGATATTGCTTTATTTGTCATGATTTTGGTCACAAAGCTAGAGATTGCAAGAAGAGGTCTCCTAGGGATAATGTAGGTATCTTCAAAGATGAATGATTTTCATGTTGTGAGTTTGTAAATAAGGAAAAGGAATTTGTAGGGAATTTAAGGGTTTTTGAGCCAAGAATAAGGAAAGAGATTGTTTGCTTCAATTTTCACCAATCAGGTCATATACCAAATTTTTCCAAAACAAGAAGAGGTTTATTCCAAGGTCTGATCCAAAGAACAAGAAGGTGGTTGCTCAAGTCAAGGAGGTAAAGAAAATTGATTATCATCCCACCATGCAACATATGAAGGTTGTCAAGGAAGATTCCAATGCTATCAAGTTGGAGAACAAGGTCAATAAGCCCAAGTTAAGTCAAGGGAGTATGTTTGCACTTGTTGAAGAATAATATATGTGTTTAAATGCCTTTCAAGCTCATGTGTAAGATAAGATGAAGGAATTGGGACTGTGGGACACATCAAATTTTGTAAGGTATGTCAAGGAATTTCTCCATGTACTTATGAGTACTTGTGCATAATAAGGGTCCGAGTCTTGGAGTTATTCATTGTCCTGGAGTGTTTTTAGTCATGAAAGTGTGTCTCTGCTCCTAAAATGTCATAATGATTGTTATTATAATGTTGTAGTGAGTCCTTGTGTCTTTGAAAATTCTCACAAATTGTGTAAAGAAAGCATGCTCAATTCAAAAGTCAAGATTAATGAGATTATTTTTTTACCAAGCTCACAATCGTGGTTGTATATATACTTTGAAAGTTTTTTAAAGTGGTCTTAACTCTACAAAGAGGTCATAATGACAAGTGAAGTTAACATTTTGTGTCATAACAGTGTTATCAATTCTAGGAAGAGTCTACAAGAGCATTTACTCTATGTCATAAATCTATAACCCGAATCAGAAATGTATCTTAGGAGTCAAAGGTCAATGTAACTTTGAGTCATGACAAAAGAAGATGTATAAGGTCTTGAAGCAATGATATTTCCGTGGTATCATGAAAATCTTGTATATTGGTCTATAAATTTGTGGTGTCATGGTGGTCACCGTTAAAGGTGATGTCCTTAATCGGGATCAAATAGGTCTATCATCCTTCAAGTGTGACATCTCTATTAATGTTCAAAAATTCTTTATCATACTCCATGTGTCTAATGAATGTGATGTTCGAGTCTAAAACATGTAATATTGATTGTGTTATTCATGTCTCTAAGTATGTATCTATCTCTATTGAGGTTTGAAGTTGTGTTCCTAAATAACACAATAGTGTATCAAATTTTTAAGAGAGGATATGAGCTAGTATGAGTTTGTGAATGGGTTGTTGACCTTCGAGAAGTCATTGGTATGTACTCAAAGCTTCAAGAGATAAAAATTATTTCTTAAATGGTTATCTCGGCTTGTATGATGATCATGTCAAGTAAGATCAATGAGTAAGGCCCTTGTACTAGAAGTAGTCATCTTAAGTCCATATCAAGTCAATATGTTTCTCTAAATGTGTGTTGTTTATAATAATAGGATTTGTAGTTTAGTATGCTTCACACCTCAATATTATCTCATGTGTATTCAGACCTTTAATAAGTGTGTATGTGTTTGGAAAATTATTGTGTTCTCGTATCTCTCTATCGAAGTATATCATCTCATGTGTCTCAATTTTAGTAAAAGGTCTTAAACTTGTTTTTGAAAGATTCAAATCCAAAAAGTATTACATTGGTCAATAGTCCTAAAGTATGATGATACTAAAGATCTATCTCAGAGGTATCCAAATGAGGGATAAGAATGTTTGTTGTCCAAAGAGAGGTCTCTCGAGTGTGAAGTGTGGTCACCTCATCAAGTGTAGAATATAAAATGTGTCATCAACTTATCAAAGGTTGTGTGTCAAAGAGTATCAATGGGGCTTGAATTGTCACCAAAATTTTGCTTGTTGCCTAGGTGTTGTAAGATTTGTATATGTGAGCCACTATGTGTGTGTGTGTTGTCAAATTCTATGAAAAGTCTATATGCATCAATTTAAAAGTAAGTAGGTTTCTAAGATGGCTTGAGTTTACCATAAAAGGATTTGTACTAGATATTTTATCACAATGGTTGAGTAAGCTTCAAAATAACCCATGCTACATGTGTCTCGATGGAGGTCGAGGTGAAAATTATTCAATAAGTGACTAAGAATGGTTGATATCACCAATACCAAAAGGTGAAAAAGTTTCCCATGTTCCTTTGTATGTGCCATGAAGTCTTTAAGCCTATAAAGTATATATAGTGCATGGAAAGGGTACAATGACCATACAAGCAATCAACCTACAATATGTGACTCGAGAGGTAGAAAACGTTCTCCATGTTACTAGATAATTGTGCATGAAAGAGGGTTTGTGTACTTAAAACCTAACACCGAGAAAAAGACAAGAAAATATGTGATCGGGGTATCAATCAAGTTGTGTGATGCAAATGATCAAGGAAGGTTGATAAAAACTTGGTGAGCATGCTTAGACGCATTTGTTGATATTTGAACAAGATAATAGCTCTAAGAAAGGTGGGATGTTAAAGCTCAAAATTCTATAGAAAAGGTAGAGTATGTTATCTTTTCTGGTATGAATCTCATATATACAACTTTTTTGTATCCTAAGCCTTAGAAACGTGGTTATGCAAAGATATAAGGTGTTCTTGTGTCTCGGGCATTGAAGAAAATGATCTCGGAGTACGAAAAGGAGACTCTACAGTGGACTATGAACTTTAGGATGTGAATTGATATCTACAAGTCAGATGAAGGCCTTATAATTGTAGCTAAGAGTTTAAAAGTGTTGAAAAGTTTTCTCTAGACCATCATGTAGGATGGATGTATGGAAGTTTGAATATTCGTGTTGATGATGAAGAATGACATATTAGACTCGAGAAATGGTGACAATGTAGCAAGCTACATGTGACTCATAAAGTGGTCTAAAGGTAGAAGATGATAGCTATGAAGGTAGATGATAGAGAATAGGTGGTATGTATCTCGAGTGGGTCAAGACCTTTGGAGTGTGAAGACTCGTGAAAGTCAGAAGAAAAGAGGATGTGTATCATGTTTCCTCAAAGAACAAGAATGATAAGCTACAACTATAGGTCCATCTTAGTCAAGCTAGCATTGTTGGACTTCTACATGTCTATGAAGAGGTACCAATGTTTAAAAAATAATGAATTAGTGGATTTGAAGCATTTGCAACGATGTGAATGTGTCAAGGTATAAAAGTATAGAAGCAATAATGAACTTCATAGGTGCAGGCCATTATCACCTAAAGGGTTCTCAAAGGAAAATACAAGGTATTAAGATCTCATTACAATAGTATAAAAGCATTCAAGTGATGAGGAATATATGTTTCATAAGATCGGTGAGTAAGTGTTGAGAAAGTATGCTATGAATTCTAAGAAGTGTGAGAAATTTCTCCTTAGCTGATATATGGTAAGTAAAGCCTAAGATACAAGTGTCTACAATATAAATGAAGATGACACATGTTTGTATGAGTCTTTTAAAGCAAAGGGGGTTTGGTTGAGCTCTTGATAAGGTAAGTTAGATGTTAAGAAGTCTACAAATTGTGAAAGATAAAATAAAGTGGCTTAAGGGGATATTCATGTCTTATCAAGGTGATATATCAAGTCGGTGAGGATGAAAAGTGCAAAAATTATGGGTAGTTATGTCTCGTGACAAGAGAAGTAGTCCAAAAGGTGGTAAAATTTGAAGTTATAATCTCTCGAAGACAAGTTTATTGGCTCATGAATAAGGTATTCCCATCTTCCATCAACTGCTATATAATACTCTTTAGTTTCAAAAGGCAAAAACAAAGTTGTTGATTGATCAAATGAAGTGATTCACCCAAATAAAGCAGGGGGACTGTTATAAGAAAAAAATGAAGACTTAAATGAAGGGTTTATCTATTTCAAGGGGAGTCCTTTTGCTTCTCAAACAAGTGATATTTGTCTAAAGAAGCATGGAAAAGAGTTGTGATCACTAAAATAAAGTTTCAAGACTATGCAAATGTTGGTGATCCATTTTCATGCCATGTAAACAAGGGGGAGTCAATCTTCATAACAAAGTAAGTGGTTCAGGTGCTCCATGATTTCTACATGTGCCTAAGGTAGTATTGTAGATGTTTGTAAGGTATCTCTAAAGCAATAAAGTTTTAGTTGCATATCTCATCCTAAGAAGAGTTTAAATGAATGAAAAGATGCTTTAGGTATGTGGAAAAATGTTTAATCCTTCTCTCTCAAGCTTGTAAACAAGGTATGTAGTAAAACATTTGTATTTTCTACCGTAAAACGATGGTACAAATCAGAGAGGGATTAGTTGGAGCTTGTTGTGCATGATTGAGTGGAGATTATGACTTATAGAAGATTTCCATTTTTGCACTAAAAAGTTGTTGGGGGACTTTAGTCCTAAAAGGTGAAAATTTTGAACTTGGAGGCATAATTGTGAGTTTCGTTTGTGCTTGAACAAGACCTAGAATGAGATGTAAGAAAAGAATGAAGGAAAATATGAGGTGTATCAGCTGAGGGGGAGCCCTTTCCAGTCTCAGAGGATCTTGTTATGCTATTGTTGGAGTCAGTAAAGAGAGTTTTCAATCCCAGGGGGAGCTATTTGTAAGTAAGTCAAAATTTGTGCATTATTGTCATTATTTCCATTATAATGTCATTTGTCCATGTAGTAGAGTAATTGTAGCCTTTTTCATAGATGGAAAAGGGAGAGAGGGGCATCAAAACATGGTGTTGAGGTCATGTAAGTGTGTTTGTCATATGTTTGCCATCAATGTTTCTGAATGATGGTTGTCATCAATGAAAAGGGGGATATTGTTGTCCATTGTGTGGTTGTGTTGTCATTGATGTCAACCCCATTGATGGAAAAGGGTGTCATGATGTTGTATGAGTCCTCATATGATGTTATTCAGTGTCATGTATGAAGTTCATGTGTTTTGGTGAGTTCAATGTAGTCTTGGTGCATGGTTGAGTGAGTTAAATCATTGTTTGGGCTCTTGTGAGGTGATTGGTTGTTGTTACCTCCCTAGATTTCTATCCACACCCATAGTATATAGTTTCCATATAGTTAAGAACTATAACTATATAGAGGGGAGGGGAGGCCAAAATAATCTATTCTATATTGCTTAATAGACCATACCATATATATATATATATATATATAGAGAGATTGAGGGGAGGGGGCCAACCCCTTCACTCTATTTATAGGTCTTGGGGGCACCCCTATATAGAAATAGTAGTACCCCCTATCCCTTCCCTATCTATATATGGGGCCATCTCTCTCTCCTATACTAAGTTCCTCACGTACGTCGCCGCCCTATCTGTTTGGACCCCATATCAGATATGGGCCCTCTAAATAGAATAGCCCTCTTCCTTTCGGATCTATATATCTATATGGGTAGGCTCTCGAGCTCCCGATATCCCTGTATTATAGATAATATATTGAGTTCCTCCTCCATCATGGGGTTCAAAGTGATTCACCATATAGAGAAGGTTTGAGTTTTCCTCTACTCTACAAGCCTAATTGTCCTTCCATCCTGGGCCTATAGATATCTATTCCTATCCCAGCCAAACCTAACCAACTCATCTATCTAGATATCTACCCACTGATAGAGATGGGTGTGTTACATGTGTACACAGTCCGCATAAGGTCAACAAGGTCAGGTCATGTGGTTTCAGTGTTGAGTTAGGTCTTTCCAGGCTTGTTTCTATCCCTGTATATACAAAACAAGGTAGAGGTATGATATTTGGACCAAATATATCTTTTTAGAGCATGGTTACAACATGGTGGCAGTGTACCTGATGTGTGTGATGAGTTTCAGGTCATAATTCATAGGTTAGATGCATATTTGAGGTCCTTGGGAAGCTGCAGGTGAGAAACAACTAGTTTAACACGGGTAAGTCTTAGTGGCTGAAAATATTGAGAGATAAATATGAAATTATGATGATTGGATATGTTATTAGATGTGTCATGGTGCTTTGAGAAAATTTCAGATTGCTAGGATGTGAATTTTGCAAGATATGACAATTTATGTGAGACAGGTCAAGAACAAGTAAATTCTAGTTCAAATTTGATCTTCTCGATGCTCACCCTGAAGTGTGTGCTTTGCATGGGACCTTGTGGCTTTCAAGGATTTTTCTATTGTGATTATAGAAGGTTTAAAAATATAATGAGGTAATTTCATTGTTAGGATTTTATGAACAAATGTTAAGAAGATAAAGTGGTTTAAAACCCTAGCTAAACCCTAACTAGGAGCAATTTTGCAGAAGAAGAGGTATAATGATCCAATTTTTATTGGTTCATCAAAATTGATGATTGGATGATGTAGAGGAATCTATTATATTTCCATAAATGTATGGTTGTGGTCATGGTGATGAGTGGGCCCCACTCAAACAAGTCAGTTTCTAAAGAAGAAGGTTTTGGGAAAAGGTTGTCAAAAGAGGTATGTGTTAAATTGATGGTATGGAATGTATGTGAGCTGATATTGATTTCCATGGAGGTTTTAGGAAATTTTAATGCAGGTACATGGTCATTTGAGGTCCATTCAAGTTGACTAGTCAAAGGGCAGTTTTGAGGCCTTAAAAAGAAGGGTTCAATGAAATGGGCATATCTTGAGCTAAATGTGGAATTTTGAGGTGATTAAAAATGTGTTGGAAATAGGATTCAGATATATTTCTGTAATATGATGTTTTTCTCATGATGATGTTATTTGATAATTTTTCCATGTCATTCTTTGGATAGGAAGGTTTTTGCTAGTGTAGGACAAGATGTGTTTTGATGAACGTTTGGAGTTTTTTGAACCATGAGATGGATTTGGTGATGTCCGATATCACTTGGAATGTGAACCGGTATGAGTTTTTCATCCAATTAATCCATTTATAGGTCTTTAAATTTCATGTAAATTTTTTTATGGGCTAAACTTTGGAAACATATTTTTTGGAAGGTTGATTTGGTGAAGACAAAAGTGGTGTGGTTTGATAAGGTGGTTGATTCAAGGCCTTGAACTTGCTTAGAAATTTTCTAAAGGTTATGGAAATTCCATAAAGTGGTCACATAACATTTTTGGTTGAGTAGAAGTTATTTTTTGGGATAATGAAGTTTCGAGAGTCAAGGGTGTAGGAAACACTTGTTTTGAGTAATACAAAGAACACTGGGCCCATTAAATGAAATAATTTAATTGGTTGAGATAAGTTGTGACCATGTATGAATGATAAATTATATTTTAATCATTTTTAATGTATTATGAGTCATGAGTAAGCATGGTTTTGGAATGAGGAGAATTTTTACATCCTAATGCATGGGTTTTGGTGATTTTTTGTGCATGGAAAGTGTATTTTTGCTAGGCCGACCCATATGGGTCACTTATAGCTGTTGTGGAAAAGTTATGGGAATGTTTTAATGATGATTTTGTTGAACCAAAGGTGTATTACTGTTATCATATGGATTTGCACGCATGCAAATGACATGCAATGTGTGGGAATGAAGTCCCTCCTCAATGAAGGTGAGGCTACCTTTATTGAAAACCAAAATCGTATTTACATCTCGTACATTCAAAATTGCATGTGGGGGTGTTTTGGAACATCAATGGAAAGAAATGTGAATGAGGGAGATGGAATGGAATGAAAGAAATGAGTGAAATGGAATGAACTGAAAGAACATGCAAGAGTTAGGTAAAAATAGAGCCTAATATTACATGGAAAGGAAAATGAATAACCAACACAAATAAAACGGAGTTTGAGTTAGCCAAACAAGAATGTGTAAAGGGAACACACATGAGCAAGTAGATAATCAGAGCTTGATCATTGTGAACTAGAACAACCGATTAATAATGTTGACAATAAGATCAAAGATAATATTTGCATGCAAGATTCAAACACCTAACATCTAATGAACATAAGAACATCAAATGTTACAAGAGACAATGAATGAGACACAAAGTTCATATTTCATTAACTCCAAAATGTTTTTCACAAAAGAACACAAAGTTTCTTCTGAAACAAAGCTTGCACAAAAGTATTTCTTCTCCTCTCTCAAAGTCACCCTTACAAATGAGCCCCTAACTTCCTTTTATAACCCAAAAGTTGGTTACAAAGTAGTTAGGGTTTTAAATGATCATTAAATAGGGCACTTAAGTGACTTTGAATTTTTCAACCAACTTTTAAAAAGTGACTAAAAATAGAAACCACTTAAGTTAAAAAGTCATTTAAGGAAAAATACATAAATAAAAGAAATGGGTACATGTGGACCCCACTTAAATGACTTAGACGCACATGTAGACATCCTAGTCAAGCAATGCGCCACCCAGATCAAGACACCTAGGATCGTGCCTTATCCATTGGGCCAAGAGTCCACCTATCCCGATCATACGGGAATGAACTCATTAACCGTGCTCTGCAATCCTCCAAATGACAAGAGTGTTGAGCTTGAAACTTGAGCAATTCATCCACCCCTCCGTTTGAGCAATATTCTGGTGTGAGAAAGTTTGTCTTCATTCGTATTCACATTCACAATTACACACAATTCTCCACATGCTCCGAGTACCTTTCCATGGTGAATTATTCATTTTTCATAGATCGTAGTCGTTATACGCCCGAATCTTGATCTTTCGCCATTGAGAAGATCTTCAAGAGCTAAAATTACAATTCACCGCCTAGAGTTATGTCCTTTGTCTTTGTCACCATCCCAAAGTGTTGATCTCCGAGTAGAATTCGTGAGACTTCAGAGTCTTGGAAATCCATCTCCTTTGCCCCATTGTGAACGAGTGGTGTTGAAATATCATCGAAGTGATTTATGAATTCGTTGACACACACCTTAGCATAGTATTTGGTCTTTTTTGGAGTGATGGATTCTAACATTTACACAATCACTTCCAAGTTTATCACTATTGGCTTGACGACCCTCTTTCAATTCTTCAAGATATCATGTAGCCAGGTGGGAACCTCTCCAAGTATCTCATTGTACATGGTTCTCATGTTCGTTGGGAATTGATCTTCATCACGCTGAAGGGGATCACCTTTGGGTGTTGCTGAAATTGATCTTCTTTGTGAGAGAGATGTTGTCGCCATTTTCTCCATTTGTGGTGGTTCTTCAAATGTAGGGGGAAAGAACCGGATCATCAACTTTTGGTTGAGAAGTTGTGACTACTTCCACAAGTTGGGCTGGTATATTTTGAGGTACTTCATTAGCGAGTTCCACCTCTAGAAATTGTGTGATATAGATTACAGGTGCTTGCGCCTAAACCAATGCTCTGAATTATAGTGTTGTGTTGTTGATTAGGCCTGAAGAATTAGGGCAATCATGCAAAGATGAATGATGACTGGAATGAGAAATTCTTGAGATGTGCTCCTTCCCCTCCTCCACTTGGTGTCATTTTCCAGACCTTCTAGATGATACGGGTGCGACAGGAGGAGTATTTTCTTTCCACTTCCTGCGATTCTCTGTAGTTCAGTGTTGTAGTTTGCGGCGTGAGTTGAGAAGATGATTGATTAACTCGTTTGTTCCTCTTCTCATTATAGATGGATGGTTGTTTCTCTTCACGCACAGTCCTCCTGTGATGATCCGAATCCTCTTCAAACCAAATGATACTTACCTCGTGAACTCGTTAGATCCATGTCTCTAGTAATACACAATCCCCATTTGACCAATTAATCTTGAGTGGTGATGATGCGGAAGATGAATCAAATGCAGGATCAAGCACGTTGGAACCATCATCAACAATTTCATGAGTTGAATCTCTGACTTTGAGGGTGATCATCTGATCTAAGGTGAGCCTCAAATGGTCTCAGTGTCAGACTTGAATTTCATCCGCACACCCCGCTAAGTGATCCTCTATTTGTGGTACGTGTTTGTACTTTTGACCAAGTGTTTTCTCCTTGAGGCCGGAGATATCAAAATCGAATCTCGTGAAAATAGATGAAGTGTGTAGATTTCCATACTCGTCATCTCTTCAAACTAGGCAATATCTCATCCAGATTTGATATGTTAGAAGAAAAAGATTCCTTAAAAGAAAGGATTGGATCTAGGTATGCACTAATGCCTTCATGGAACTTTACGGCCACTTTGATTTCTTTCTCCCAAAAATGAGAATTTCAAAGCTAGGATTTAGTGACATGGCCTAAAGTGTTTACCTCCTTCGACAAATTGAGTGTTCCTTCGTGGAAATAATTCTTCAGTATTAGTCTGGAAAAAGGTCAATTATTGAAGCACCATTTAATTGCAAAACATGTATAGCACGTGATGTGGAATGGGTCATCTTGTATTTATTTATATATTGATAATCATGATGGCTAAGCCAAGCACCCAAGTTATTATTACAACTGGAAGCGAGTTTGCATATAGAACCATCTTCGTCTTACTACTAGTAAACTTGAGGAGATAAATAAGTGCAAATGGTAACTCAAATGACAATATCATTGATGTTATAATGATCAACTCATCAGCACCATAAAAGCCTCCAATGATAGCAACAATTAAACTTGGGATGATTGTGAGACATCGAATTAAAAGATTATGATGCCATGGTTTGAACCGCAAATTGAGAAATCCTTGCATAACATATTATGACAGCCACATATTCCTTCTTTTACCTGCGTGGATAGTTTGTTGATGGATCTACTTGGATTTTGTTTGACTGTGCTTATGTGTTGTTCCCTTGAATTATGTGGCCTGCCAAGGTGAATGCATGGGATGCTTTGACCTACGTTGCCTCCTCCAGTGTGGACAACTGATAGATCCTTGGAATGCGTGGGCTCTTGTTTTGACTATGTGGGCTTTTTTTATGGATTTCCTTTGCATGGACAACCTTCTCTTTACCTGCGTGGGCAATTACTTTTGGCTACATGAATTGTTTATTTACATGCGTGAGCTTGTGCTTGTCCTCTACCTATGTGAACAACAATGTTTTACCTCTCACTTGCATGGGACAACTGCATTCCCTTCATTCTTTGTATGGAGTTAGGTAGGCGAGCATAAAAGGAACCAATTTCTTGATGTGCGTGGAGAATATACCTTCAACGTGGGCTCCTCTTGACCCTCAGCACATGTGGAATGCAAATTTTCAACATGTTCTTCTTGGCACCAAGGCGTGGAGATTGTTCTTGTTCCCTTTGTTGTTTTTTGTCAAAAAAAAGTTGTTCTTTTGACCCTTAGTTGGGCGCCTTCTTCCTGGGATTTGTGAAAAACAATCTTTCTTTGTTCTTTTGTTGTCTCCCTCTGCCACATGGGATTCATGTCCTGAGGTGGCTGCTCCTTCCTTTTTTATTTAAAAACCTTCTCTAATGTGTGAAAAGTAATCTTTTGTATTTTACTGTCTTCTCCTTCTTGTCTTTTCCTTCACCCAAGGTGTGAAGATCTTTATTGTGACAGGATTACTCTGGGCATTTGGGCGCATGGCTTGTTTTTAATTTTTTTGTTTTTCTTTAAAATTGTTCCTCTTTTCACCTTCACATGCTGTCCTCCTTGGCTGGGCGCATGTATTTGCCTTTAGTCCTTTTTCTGTCTCAAAACTATTCTTCTCTCCCTTCTCCCTGCGTGGGTGTGTGGAAATTTACCTGAAAAACAATTTTGTTTTGCTTTAAAATTGTTCCACTTCTTCTTTTGACTGTGTGAACTATTATTTCCTTGGATGTGTGTCATATTCAGGATATGACAAAATATTATGTTCTCAGAGGAAATAAGAAGCAAAGCTTCACACGAATTTTTCCAATGGGTTTGACGGAGGAAGTTATGGGGATTAATCCAACTTCCTCTCTTCCCGGGTAGGGCTTAAGTGCCAGGGGGAAATGGGGAAAGCAACGGACAATTGCCAACAGGAATGGCAAAATGGTTTCAGTAATCCTTGTTCAATTTCCCCATGTGGGAAATTGGGGAATTTCTGCCATTAGCCAATTCATGATTTGGCAATTGGTGGAGAAAATCCCACGTGCGAGAAATTGGAAGAAAATTGCCAGAAAGGGAAACATAGGTTTAGAAGCCGATTGGCTTCTGGCGATTGGAAGCGTAAGCTTACTTTCCTTGACATTTAAAATTTGTCGAATGAACTTTTAATTAATATTTATTTAATTAAATACTCTCAAGTTATTTAAAAATTAATTTAATCAAACAAGGAGCAATTAATTAATTAAATATTAATTAATTAATTTAATGTATTTTAATGTGATTTAAAGCCTGGCGGGAAGAGTTCTTGTCGAAAAGGATGAAACGAAGACCGAAACGATCACAAAAATGAGACGATCGCAACGAGGGCAATGAACCACACAAAGTAACACTTTTCAAATTTTCATTTTTATTATTTTTAAATAATTTTGCAAAGTCAAAATTGGTTGATAAAATTACCAATCTCCTTTGGGTAATAAGAAAGGAAAATGTATAAAAGTGATGTTTTGGGTTCATTTTTGAACTAGTGCTCTTGGAGGGAGAAGTGCGACCTAGAGGATATTTTTTGTAGGTATGAGAGTATGATTTGAAGGTTGAGGAATATCATGATAGGTTAAGGAAGATAAAATAGAAGATAAAATAGCATGTGTGTGAGAGTTAGAGCCAAGAGAAGTTTAGAAAGGAGAAGATAAAACAAGATTAAAGACCGAGGATTTGACCTAGGGTTTTTGAGATGAATAAGTGATCTCCATTAGTTGTGGAGAATAAAATTAAGAGATAAATGATATTTAGGTGGCTGAGTTGGTTCTTAGTCATCATACGGGGTTGTAGCGTCCTTGTGGAGTGGGTGCTTCACTAAATTAGGCATTGGTGCTCCTGTAGAGTTGGTGCTCTACTAAAATAGGGGTTAGTGCTCATTGTGTTGTTAGTGCCTCACTAAATCAAGGGTTGGTGTTACTTGTGAAGTTTTTGCTTCACTAAAATTCTTTGCTTTGTGTAATATAAGTAGATTTTCAAAGTGGGTTTTCTTCCTCATGAGGATTTGGACCACTTATATCTTGTGTTCATGTGCATGCTCTCTTGGTTGTGCTTATGCGGTTGAATGTTTCATGTTGCTAATCACACATTGATGGATGGATAAATATTAATGGTGCATATATAATAATATAAAATTATTTTTAAAGAATTAAAGAACTGATTCACCTCCCCCTCTCAGTTCATTGTGCTTCCAACACTTTCAAATGAGGTGTGGAATAAATGTATGGTCAACTTCAAATTATATAGGCCTAGTAGGTTCATCTGTTCACCTTGTAAGAATAACAAAGCCAATTTTATCTTAATTATTTAGGTAAATTTATTGCAAATAATTTTCAAGTTACAAGAGGAATGACTGCAAGTGAATTAAGATTAATGGATGAAAAAGTAATTTTCAAAGAATTATGGTAGACATCCTTTGTAGGAGATGGATATATCACAAAGAAATTCACATCATAATATATGTGGATTAAAGATTATAGAAGGATGCACACACAAGTGTTAAAATATCTAAAAGAAAATAATCTAGAAAATAGAGTTTGTGTGGTTGTTCAAAGTCCAAAATTATTGAGAACTATGGACTAAGTGATTTACACTACAATTAACTTTACATGTTTCTAGTATAGGAAAGGAAAGGAAAAATAAAGTTAGAGGAAGGAGGCAATGGATCATTGACGATAAAAACAAATGAAGAACTTTATGAGCCCATAAATGCTCAATTAAATTTAACATATATATATACACACTACAAAGATAAATTTGATACACATGAATTTAACTTTTGTGTCATATCCATCCTAACTAAAATCAAAACTACACAATATTCCTTATATATATACTTTTAATGCAGAGTTGGCGATGGTTGATTTCTATAATTTAACATCAATAATTACACCAATTGACTTAACATAATTACTCATTGTACTAGAAGGAAAAATTCTAAATTGTGTAATGATTTAACCTAAATGGTTAATATATTAGGGGTAGTAACCAATGGTAGATTATCCTAATCAATTAGTTTCCAAGGCTAATTACAAAATATCAAGAATAATCATTACACAAAAGCTAAATAATGATAGATAATGAAACAAAACACTAGCAATGAGGAGGAGAAGAGAACTTAGTTAATATCTTGGATTGTGTACTGATATGAGTCGGTCTAATGACTAAAAATGGTTGGAAATGATATGAAAAAGCCTCAATACTGAACCGTGACCTCAACAGTTGCCTAGTCTAGAGTGTATGGTATGGCCCAAAGCGTACCCGCTATGGCCTTTTTGTATGCTTTGTTCCCTTTGTAATTTTAACATCTATAAGTTTTTGTGCTTGTTTGATACTTCATGTTCTCCTTGCTATTTGGAATCTAGATCTCTAACATCATGTGATGCTCATCATTGTATAACCGATTCAACGTTCAAAACCATAGATGGTGAGAGAGTCTGAAAAACAAATGTTAAGTGGATTGTGGGCACCTTGTGTACCGCCAACGTCACTAGTACTTGAAGAGGGCTCAAACCACGCGCGTTGTTCTTGCCTAAAGACGAGATATATAGAATGTATGCAACTAAATTGGCAAATCGTGATCTTGCAACAATGGAATTATACATGATATTTTCTCTAGTTTGACTTGACTTTGATAATGTGACTTTGTACTTGCAGACCTGAGTGTATGACTACCCTAAAATGAGTATCCAGGAGTATGTGGATCTTAAGGGAGTCTTGAAGTATATTTTCTTGTGTTTTTTCTTAGTATTTTCTCATCGGGATACTAAGTTCCAAGTAGAATCAATGTCCTCCTTAATGGGAGATGAATAACTTGCTTATATATGTGTTCTAGATTTGGAAACCTTGAATAAGGCCGACTAGGAATGTACCAAAGGGATTCAAATTAGAAAAAGTGTCGTTAGAGGAAGAGGGACCAAAGAGGCTAGGTCGACCCATATCATATGGGCGTTATGACCCTCCATATCTCTGCTTATGGTCTCAGATGCATGTGCATGTGATCTAAAATTTGGAATTATGATATGCAAGGGTATAACCTAATTTGATGGATTAATATGACCATTGTGTGAATAAATAGGTTGTGTACAAGCAAGATGTGTGCAAGCAAGAATGAGTGGGATATAAATAGGGATAGCATAATTAGTCAAATTGAACAAGTTTGGGCTAGTACAAGCGTGTTGTACAATTTGTGTTGTTGCAAGTTATGAATTACCAAAATGAGTGTCTGCATGTAATTATTTTTCCTTTTTTGTTGGAGTATACAAAAATGTTCGAATACACGGTAAGAAAGTATATGGATAAGAAAAATAGTCACAAAAATCTATCAACGATGGTTGTTACAAGGTGTACAATAAAGATGGAAGATTTCAGTCTTTATCAATTATGTACATAATTTATGGTGTCCACAAATATGAAATACTAGAGGTTTAAAGAGAATAGATTTGATGTGATTGGATGCACCAATTACCTATAAAATTGGAAAATGCTAGTGAAATTGGGACTAACAAAAACTCATCTTTTTAATTTGAGAGAATAATTGACATGTTCAATAAATGTTCTACGAGGGTTGCACTAGTACTAACTATATATGGGGAAACACAACACATTGTGTTTTGTTAAACTCTCAACATTACGGTTCAACCTGTTTTTATTTTTGAAAGTCAAGAACAAGATTTCATTATGAAGTCCTCTTATACAAAGTTGTTACACAATATAGGTTTGCTCACTCACTAAATTATTCATCAAATTTTGAATGACTACTTATATTAATTTTAATCATTTTCATTGTACTTCTCATAGGGAACTTAAATGTGAAGATATATTTGTAAATTTTGAACTAGTTTATGCTAAAATAAACATTCAAATGAGACGTTTCAACACGTGGAAAAGAATGAAATTATAGTTCAAATCAAGGAAAATGTTTCAATAGAGCACGTTTAAGATGCATATAATGTTCGCAATGGTATCATTAACATTGGATGCTCCCGAGTAATTGAATTGGCTACATCAAACATAACTATTGATATAGATCCTAGTAATTATAATGAATAAACAAACTAATTATTATTTTGATTAATTACCGATTTCCTATTTACCACACATTTAAAAATATGATGAAAATAGTTTCCTTTCTATTGAGCCTAGTGGTCGTTAGCTCGGACTATAGTGATCAATCGTTTAACCTCCTTGACATGAATACGACATAGATAAATCTATGTTCTACTTTATCAAGAACTAACATTTCCGAACCAAAACATTGTAGCATAATATTTTAAATTAAGGCTAAGTTTTGAATAATATTGTAAAATTGATTCTTATTTATGTTTTCAAATTAGTGTTTGTTTGAAATAGTACAAGGAATAAAGGATGCGCAACTAAAATCGACAATGTTGGTAGAAGTGTATAACAAGATATGTGTAATTATTTTCTAAAGTTATTGTTAGATTTGTGTTTCTTTAGTCTACTACTTTGAACCAACACTATATAACATTTTAAATTTATCAAGAAAAACTATTTTCTTGTATTTGATTTGGAGGGATTGCTTTATGGCGTAGAAATCAAATCCATAATGGAAATATGTTTATGTTCAACAAGGAGAGAATCATGCGATAGATGGTTTGCCTCCATTTTTAATGTCAATGACAACTAGGTTTGAGGTTACATTTTGGTTGAAAGCACTAACATCTAGTAAGTGCATTATTGAATGGAATCCAATCTTCTCATGACGATAAGAAAATTATAATATACATGATGGTATTGCAATCAAATATTTGCATGTAGTATGGGATACGGTGTAGTCATTATAGTTATGCAAACACAAAAGTAGTAACTATAATGCATAAAGAAAAACCAGAAGAGAACCTTATTATAGGGACAAAATCCATTAAATAGCCACTTATGAGTGACTAGTTCTCATGTTCTAGTTATTAAAAAAATGTGAATAGCTTGCGAGGTAAACTACTCGAAATGTTTTTTTGTTCAACAAAGAATGCATATTTTAATTTATGTTTATTGTGTAAGATTAATTGAGTATACCATAATTTTTTCAAACTATCATTGATTGAAACTAAGAAATATCACATGCATTAAGATGATTTGATTCATTTAAGCATACATACTTTTAATAGAGTTAATATATTTAGTTTCAACATATTCCCCATTATTAACATTGGATCCCGCCTTCAAATTTTGAGCTATATTTAATAGAGTTAGTATAGATACATAATTTGTAGGATATTTGTGACCGTCGTTTCATATATACATGTTTTTTAAAATATACTTGTGTGATTTTCTTGTATATACACGTGATTCACTTGGAATCTATTTAATGAAAAATTTCTACCATAATAAACATGTGGATGGAGCGGTGCCTAACGCTTACTAACTTTGCAAAAGGTGAGATTATTTCATATGGAGAAGACAATTCATCAATTCGTTAACAAGTAATTGTATGTTTGTTAAAAAATCATTTGGTTGCATTTAGTGCCGACTTTTTCACAAGAAATATTTGACATTTGTTTATGCCATACCCCACGAAACAAGATTAATTTCAACCATCATTATTTGTCACAACTATGGTTGACATGTCTTTTCTAAAAAGTAATTAAATTTACTTCTCAAATTTACCTGAATTTTGTTACCACTTTGTTATAGTTGTTGCCTTTGTTTAGGTGGGGAAAATAGGAGGTTTGGATGCAACTTATGTGGTTTTGGAGGACTCGTGTCAATAAAATCATACCAATACTATTTCTTTTACAATAGTTCACAAATTAAAGTATCATTTTATTTGTATTGGTGGATTTTCATTTCATCGACATGTTTAAGGAGTACTACAGACATGTTTTTCCTTTCAACAATGTCATTACCAATGTAGACTTGGATGCCCTCCC
The DNA here is from genome assembly GCA_018340775.1 of Taxus wallichiana var. yunnanensis. Classification (NCBI taxonomy): domain Eukaryota; kingdom Viridiplantae; phylum Streptophyta; class Pinopsida; order Cupressales; family Taxaceae; genus Taxus; species Taxus wallichiana. Next base: position 894,198,453 of record CM031240.1, on the reverse strand, counting down.
ATGTCCTCTTCTTCCTTCTAGCCCCATTGATTCATAAACTAACAACCACAACAATTTATTGTTAGACCGACTAACAAATTGGGTTTAGGCATATATGTTTCTCCCATGATCTATGTGGCATTTAATTGTGTATGCATGGTGGGTCACTTTGTGGTGCTCAATGACTTGTTTAGATTATTTTAAAAATATTACTTTTCAAAAGATTGGCATACACCGCCACCATGGTTTTAGAATGGATTGTCATGATTCACGAAACTTCTTGTTGAAATCATTCTTTTTTGCAATGTTTAATACTTCATATTTTATATATAGGAAAATGTGTCGAACACATTTGTTTTCCTACCACTTTGATCAAGTTATCGCTTTCAATTTTAATGTTGGATACAATTATTTGTGGTGTGAAAAGACCTTCTAATTCTAAAAACAATGCTAAGAAAAATCGTATAATAATCACATGCAATGTCTTCAAAAAATCTATTCTACAAATAAACGTTGGTAATCATAGCATTTGCACATTCATAGCAATCTTATGAAGACAATGTCATTACATGCATACATGATGGTATTATACAATAATGTATTTTGAAATATATTTCCCCTTGTAAGCACAACAAGTTATCGCATCGAAATATCCAATGACTATAAGAATTATTATAAACTTATTAATTCAAAAACAACTAACATCTATGTGGAACACCATGATATGCAAAAGCAATTATACTCGCAAAACCATCAAGATATTTAGTATTTTACTTTGATGGGTTTAGAGATTTACTTAGAAACGGAATCTGATGCACTCCTTTCCTATTTTAGCTAGATGGTTTTACATTGCAAGTTTTATTGTATTTTATTCCAATATCCCAACAAGTAGAGTCCAATGTTTTCACAAATGAAAATTTCAAAAACCTTACAAACGGGTGCAAGTCTTGCCATAATAGGATTCCAATATTGATCATATTGGATTCCACTATCACAAATATGTTTAAAACACTTGGAATCTCAATTGCTTTCATTTCGATTGCAAGAAATTATTCACTTACTATTTCACACTCACATCTAGTGACCGCTAACTATTTTTTAAGTAAATATTTACTTGATTTTATTGAAAAGAGTTTCTATTATTTTCATTACGTTCAAGAATAAATTTTTTATGTTCTTTGTATATGTACAAGTAATTTGTTTCTTATGCCAACATCTCTTCAAAATTTAAAACTTTTCAAAGCTAGTGTTCACTAGATGAAAATAGGCGTCCTAATATGAAATGAGAATCTATTGTGAAATGTTTATAAGATGTCACACATTTTACGTTTCAATTCGTATTTTAGGATCCGATTTATAATAAAAAAATTATGTAAATTTTTAATTCTTAAACTATTGACGAATTATATGTTTGATTTAATTAAAGTGTGGCGTGAATGATTATTCTCACGTGGCGAAAAAATGTCCAATGAATTTGCCATATGGTCAACTATCTTGTATCAAATTCCAATATATCGTAAGGCAAATTCCAATATTTCAAAAATTGGATTCGAAATTGTCCTAAATAGGTTCGAATATTCGCTATATTGGATTGCATAATTGTCCTAAATGAGTTTCACTATTCCCTATATTGGATTCTAAAAATCATAGTTATAGATTTCAATATTTGGAGTATTAGATTCCAATAACAACCTTTTTTTTAAGTGCTTGGGGAATATGATCGGATTTAGTGGAATAATGATTTGTATGGTGGTGGAGGAAACACCGAATCGATCAATTTGGACGGTTTCATCGACAATCATTTTGTGGCCATGTCAATATAACATAACATAAGCACACCTTTTATATTATGCTTTTATGGGTGTGCATACCTTTTCTAGATTTTTTGGTGTGGGCCAAGTTTTGGTAGGTACCAATTTTTAATGAATTATACTTTTCTAGTGATTATATTTAGTTTCAAATACAATGTATATAATGAAATGGTGTCTAATACAATCCCTCTTCACATGTGTGTCGTCTTCTCTTCTCTCATGTTTCTTTTATTTGTGACTAATAGATGACATGGACATCTTCACGAAGCATTCACATCATTTCACCAAATATAACCAATAGGTGTCTAGCCCGATCAATTCACCTTTCTTAAAATAGTCCCAACCTATGCCAAAATAATAGAGCTTTGAAACATGGTATGAACATCCACCAAAGCATTATGGAGAAGGGACTTTTGTCACATTTTTAGTTGTAATTGCCTTGGTAGATAAGTTTGAGCACGTCCAAGGCATGTGAGCTATTCGACAAAATGCCTAGAAGAATGTGATTGTAGAATGTGCACAAAATGAGTTTGTTGAAAAGGCATTAGAAACTTTTGAGCAAATGCAATTGACAAGTGTAAAGCCAAACTCCACAAGCTTGTATTAAAACACGAGCTTTAGATATAAATATCCATCAAAACATCATAAAAAGTGAGTTTTTATAGGATATAATCATAGGTACCTTAATATACATGTATGCCAAATGTGGAAACATTCACAAAATATCCCTTCCAACATACACATACACATACACATACACATACACATACACATACACATTTTTTTGAATAGAATCTATATCATCCCCTCTTTGAGGCACTTGGACCTTTAGCTTTTAAGTCCCACAAACTTTGGGTGGTAAATTCAACTCAAACCCTAAAATTCAAGACCACCCTACATACACGACATTTTGATCCCAAAATAGAAAGTTCACCATTATCCTCCTTTAACAGCACATCATTACTAAAAATATATATCATTCCCATATATTCCGTCACTTGACACAGAAATGTCGAGTACTTCACCGTCAAAAGAATCCGTTCAATCTATAAATATAAGACGAGCCAAGCACAATATTCATGTGTGAATGCTCTTTGCGGCAGTCGTAGAAAGGGAGAACAAACAAAGAAAGCTACAGATTCCACAGCTACTTCCTTGTTTGCAGGTGTAGTTACATAAGTTTTTTTGCTCTTTTAATACTGTACTTTGTGTTTCTTTTTAAGGGACTGGAGGAGCCAACTGGAGGCAGGGTTTTATCTATCCCTTCCTGTTACTGCCTTAAGGTTTGTTTACATTTAACTGCAGTTAACAGGCATGGGTTGATAAACCTCTGCATCCATTTCCATCCCTGCCCTTCAAGCATGATTTGGACATTACCCAGTGCTCTGTCATTGCACAGCGTTTTGAAAATTTGACTTAAGTTTTTTGCTCTTTAGGGTTTTCATCCACATGATTATGTATTGATTTTGACCAGATCTATCTAATAAGTATTGTGTGTGCTTAAATGCTGTTTTGGTTGGATGGATTTTAATATTTGGGTTCTTTCTGTTTGGTTTATTTGATGTCTGTAATGGGTAAATTGTAATTATATGAACATGTTGATTAATCGGATAAAGTTCTTGGGTAAAATTGTCTGTGTGTTTTTTTGTTCATTTATGTTTCAGATCATTTTCCATGATCTATCATTAGAATGAGAAAATTAATGATGGATTATATATCATAGGAAATGATTTGAAACGTTTTAAAAAATTCCATTTACAATTTTAATTATTTGGTCTTTTAAATTGTGAAAAAACTTCATCTGGTCTTATAAATTGTGAAAGCATAGAATCTTCAATGTGTACTGAAACTCTATTATTGTTAGCCCTGATTTTAATATTTCCACTTCTTTCTGGTTTAGTTTTGGTGAAAGCATATAATCTTCTGGTGATAATTGATGCGTACGGAAACTCTGTTTTTGTTAACTCTGATTTTAAGATTTCAGTTCTTTCTGGTTTGGTTTTGGTGAAAGCAAAAAATTTCAGGTGATAATTAACAGGTGCGAAAATCTGTTTTTGTTAAGCCTGATTTTAATATTTTTGTTCTTTTTGGTTCGGCCAAGGGCTATCCTCCACAAAGAATGCACCACATACATAAAACAACCCATGCCATGCCTCATCATGACCATCATGTCATCTGACGCCACGTGTCGCAAACTTTAGGACTTAGTTTTTTTGTGTGTTGAAAAACAGAGTTTGCCTCATCATGACCATCATGTCATCTGACGCTAGGAAAATCTGTTTTTGTTAAGCCTGATTTTAATATTTTTGTTCTTTTTGGTTCGGCCAAGGGCTATCCTCCACAAAGAATGCACCACATACATCAAACAACCCATGCCATGCCTCATCATGACCATCATGTCATCTGATGCCACGTGTCGCAAACTTCAGGACTTAGTTTTTTTGTGTGTTGAAAAACAGAGTTTGCCTCATCATGACCATCATGTCATCTGACGCCACGTGTCGCAAACTTTAGGACTTAGGTTTTTGTGTGTTGAAGAACAGTATTTTTCACTACTGCATGTTACAAGCGCATCCTCCCACCAATCCGCCTATCACCAGCCACATGCTCCCATCTGATTTCAAACCTATTTGTTCAAAAATAAAAAACACTGATATGACGGTTGATGCATGGGTCCCACCAGACGATGCCATGCATGCATGTATATGGTAGTTTTTAATGGGTGGATCCGATGAGTTTGTTAGCTCGGCTTTGATTCTGGCCAAAGTATAAAATCACTGATGGTAATTAATGGGTGTACTGAAACTCTGTTTTTGTTAAGCCTGATTTTTATAGTTCAGTTCTTTCTGATTTGGTTTTTGATATTTCTGTTCTATTATGTGGGGTTAAGGGTCAATTTTTGTAAAAGGTCACAAATAGAATCCTGTACCCACAACAGGTTCAGTCCATCTGTGGGTGCTATTTGCCTAATTAGGGCACACATAAGAAGTAAGACTTAAGTCTGTAGGGTATGCCTAATTAGGGCACACATAAGAAGTAAGACTTAAGTCTGTAGGGTATGCCTAATTAGGGCACATATAAAAGTAAGACTTAACTGTAGGGTATGCCTAATAGGGAAGTACAGTTAGTTTTAATGTATTTGGGGGCCATTGGGTATGCATTAGTATATGTACGAACACGAGTATGAGTTGTAATGTTGGATTTTACTATGTTTTTAGTGTGTTTACCAGATGGTGTTGGTGTAGACAGGCAGGTGCCTTACTGTTCACTGGGGACTGTATAAAGACCGGACCTGTCTTTTAAATGCTTTGAACTCTTTATCACCTGTTGCTTTGAGAGGGATTAATTACTGACATACTTGACTCAGTCTGAGTATTGCAGTCATGTGCATTAATTTTTTTGTCTTTGTATTCCACCCTCTTGTTTTTAGTACAATCAGAAGCACCATCATGGGGCAGTAGCTAACCTGGCGCTTTAGGAATGTGATACCTACTATACCCACATGACATGTGAGGAAAAAGTTAAAAAAAAGTTTTTTAAATACATGCAATGTTTGTCAATTTAGATTAAATGCCTCAACTAATAAAAGACAAAAAAATAATAATCTGAAGTCAATAAATATGGAAGGATTGATGGGGATGTAGGCATATGTATTTTCATGTTTTTCAGTAACAGACACTGTATTTAGTCTCGAAAGTAGTTTCCCCATGATGTGAGTCTTTGAGATACTCTACGTCACGGATTTTATTAAGACTTTTTCTGTAAGGATAGGGTCCCATGAATGGAGGACAGGTCTTTATTTTTATTTGGAGAGGTGCTTTCACGAAGTTGAAATAATATAGTTTATAGGTTTGAATTTTTAATCAATGTTAAACATTGATGTAATTGATTCTTTATAATAAGAAAATGTTAGAGCGATAGACCAATAAGTCTATTAGTATAGGTGTCTATTTACTATTAGCAAACATTTTTGAGTGTTAATTTTAATATTTATAAAAGATTAGAGCACACATTCAACTATTCAATAAAATATTTTTATTTTATAAAATTTTATATTTGTAATTTGAGAATTTTATAAATTTATTTTTCACTATTTGAAAGTTCATATTTTCCTTTGACAAATTTTTGACATATAGTTTAATAAATGCACACAAATTTTATAAAATAATTCTATTTTATAAAATTTAAGAATTCTATAAATTTATTCTTGTTAATGTCACTAACAAAGTTTATGTCCCTTTTGACAAGTTTTGGTAACAAAGTTTAAGTCTCTTTTGACAAGTTTGAGAGAGATATTGTTTATTGAATGTACACAAATTTTAGAGACATTAGTTAATGAATGTATCCGATGTTATTAATGATTTTATCAATTGAAATACCATATAGTAAAAACATAAAAAAAAATTAAAAATGGAGACACCCCAGCAAAAGACACCGGAGAGGAGAGGGTGAGGAAGGAAGAAGCAATAGCTCAACTAATTGAGTGTATATACAATTGAAGATTCTTACATAGTGCTGTATAACCATGTCAACTGTTTTGCAGATTTGGGTAAAGAAGGAAAGAGTAGCATAGTTAAGAGGAGTTATAGAAGAAGATAAAAATTAAGGAGATGAGTGATGGTACCAATTGAAGAGCCTCCGCACTTCCATGTCAACCGTTAGATTTGCCTATACTTTAGAGTGTAATGATTGTCAAGCCTATGTCTTGAAATGGAGATGCCTTGTTTCCTCTAAACATTTTTTTGAATAATGTGTTGGCCTTTCCCCTCAACATTATATGTTTGAGTTTATAATGTGGATGGTGTCGCTTCTTGCATTGGTTTTCAGTAAGTTGAAAATGTACACATTTTGTATTAAAATGTGTTGGATTTGATGCTTTTGTTGTTGACCTACAAAAACAAAAATCAATACAAAAACATGATTATTTTAGATAGCTTAAGCATGACAATGTTGTTAGATTGACTTTGGCAAGTGGAAGAAAACCACCACTAATGTGATGTTTTGAAAGACAATATCATATATAAAGCTAATATTCATGTTGCCTCCACCCTCTTCTTGGATGAGAGAAGTGTATTAATCATCAACAATTCCTATGTATCTTGTTTATTTATCTATTGTTTCTGGAATTATTGAGAGATGTTAATTATGTATTTAATTTTTAAATTTTTGAGGTTTAAATATAATAAACACATTTTTGTTAATATCCAACACAATTATATGTAATAATATATATACATTTGTGTCCTAAAATAAGTATTAATCAATATTTTCGAGTTCAATATGCAGTAATTATATAAATAAGTAAAATTAAAAATTAATTAACAAGTTTGACTAAAAACCTTACTTTATTTGACAATCATCAAATTGCTTTCAACGTGGTGTGTTTTCATACTACCATTGTACTATTTTATTTTTTGCAATATGCTTATTTCATTAAAAAAATTAAAAATATAAAAATATCTCAAACTTATTTGGCAATTTGTTGAATATAAACTGTAATAAATTACCAAATGGAAAACTTTAAAAGAAATCAAGGTCTACTTTGAATATCTTTATATATTGTAGCAAACTAATGTAACTTTGAATTTTAGAGATGAATAATTGTGAATTTTAAAGATGAATAAACATGAATTGTATTTGTCTAAATGAGATGAACCTTATTTGTACACAAACCAAGTTTCGATAGTTAGAATTGACTTTTATTAGTTAGAAAAGATAAAAATATGGGAGAGATGGTGTGAAAGAAAAAGAGCTATTGACTAACAATTAGTGCCTCAAGTTTAATGGATGCTTTGAAATTTTTTGAAGACACCTAAATGAACTAGGGTGCTTGTTTATTAAAGAATTTGAAATTGAAATTTGAAAAACTACTTAAATGTGGCAAGTGAAATAAAAGATTACTAAAATTTAATGAGTACATGTTTTTATTATTGAATATCAAAAATACCTTCTTACTTTAGTGTCTTTCAACATATTAATACAAATTTGATAAATACATGCACTCAATATTGAATACCATAAATACCCACTTTACTTTTGTTTTCAATATATAAAGATTTTTGTTGTAAGATATTTATTTATCAAAGTGTCATAGTATTTTGCTTGTTATAACATATCAATATTTTTGTTGTAAAATGTTTATTTATCATAACCTTTATAATATTTTGCTTGATATATATCTACTTTATAAGGGTTTTGATCATTTCATATAAATGAATACTACATTTTGAAATTAAACATATTCACATACCATTCGTCACATAGATTCTTGTATCACATGCCATTCATCACATACATTATGAGTTAGAAATTAGATCACCTCTTACCCCTACATTATTACAAAACAATTACCCTCCATCTAATTTGTAATGCATGCTTTACACATCAAATATTATTTGTACATAGTCAAAAATAAAGTCACCTTAAAAATTACCCTCCATCTTATTTGTATATCATGGGAAGCTTCATGTATCAAATACTCTTTGTACATAGACAATGAGTCAAAAATCAGTCACCTTTCACACCCCTACACCCCCTACACTTCTACATAAACGAGACAACATCTACGGAGGTTCAATTGTATGTGTATAAGATCAATAAATTCTATAAGTGTCTAGAGAGTCAATTCTATCATTGTGTCTAGAGAGTCAATTAGTCAATGTTATCATGGTATAAATGTCAATCCATCACCTTAAATGGGTACTTAAAAAATTATTTGTACTCATAATTAGCCATGACATATATCATATATACATATGATTCTTGATTGATTTTAGTAGTGATAACGTGGTATATATAATTTTTAATTTTTAGTGTTTAAACATGTAATTCTGAGACAACATATATGTTATAAACATATGATTAAGGATTTACAATTAGTTATAGTAAGAATAATGTGGTGGCATATTTTATTTTTATTATTTCCTATTTTTAGTTGTATATGAACATATCTTTGTGTTTTCTACTTTGTTTGATGTGGGAATTATTCTTTCTCATAGTTACCTAGGTCTACATTAATGCCATACTCATCAAGAATTTCATCATTACATCTTGCTCACTTAAAAGCCTATTTACATAGATATATTTGGTTCATGCAATGGTATCATGCCATGTTTATGTACTTATCACTAGAGGTTCATCTATATATTTGGCTCTCACCTACATTACTACGTTAAATACACAAGATATAGGTTACATAGGCCCATGGACTTGCATTATGTTTACGCAAGGGTAACCTTTCCATATTGGGACCCTATCCACATTGGTGGCATGCCAACATGCTTAGCATTCATCATACGATTTTATTTCATTAACATTTTGATATATTTTGGGAGCTTACATAGATATTGAGTTCTAGCATATATGTTACTTATGTAGTTACGTATATAGTGTGCGTATGCCCGATGATCATACCTTTTCCAACTTACGGGCATTATCTCATACATGATTACATTTATATGTGTTTGTTGGGCACAAGTCTTATGCAATCTTTACAGGATACATTTACTTGCTTAGGGCATGAATGTTGATCTTACATCGATTTACCTACCCATTTAGGAGTATGGTCACCTTAGCCACGAACCTACATTATGATAGCTTATCCATTTGAAAGCATACTAATACAATGAGACATTATTTACCGCTTCTTCCATATTAGTATGTTGGGGCATATACTTGCACCCTTCTCTTAAGACATCTTTGTGTTTATTCTAACTATGCATAGCAACTTTGGAGCATTATACACCCACATGACTTGTGAGCTTATATTACTTAAAACAACAATGTTTCTTGTTATTCAACATTTGTACATCTTGATCACATTGGGACCCTATTATATTTGATACCTTTGTTGACATATCTTTCTTATATAAGTGCATTTTACATGTCTACGACTTATTTTTATTTTAGTTATGTTGCTCCCCGCCCGCCCCCCCCCCCCCCCCCACATTCCTTTTTTATACCTAACAAATAGGCAAGCTTTTGTGATGACATTCTATATGCAATTACATACAACAAATTCACTAGAATATATTGAGGAAACGACAATAGTTCGTGATTTTTTCCCTTTTCATCAAATAATGACGTTAATTTTGTGTCACTTTTTGAGGCAATGATGTAATCTATGTCAAATTCTTGTTTCCACTAAATATACCCTCAAATGCCTCAAAAGAGTCGTGGTAAATGCCTTGGCATAATTTGTGTCATTGTATTGACCCAAATGTAGTGTGTCATTGTTTTCCATTTCAAGACCTTTTCATGTTGGATATGGCAAATTGTATGTTGATGCTAACCATAATGTTCTTGGTTCAATTTTAACATTAGACACTCCAAAGAAAGTGGGGCTTACTTTGATTCGGACCCCATTCCTCATCTCTATTATAAGAAATATCATTGTAGGAATTCTAAGACAAATATATGAAGATGGGAAATTTTAAGATTATAGAGTGTTATCTCATTAATAAGCTTTTATTTTATTAATAAGCATGGGATTTTTCTTTTTAAACTTTCAAAAATGTATTCAATGCATTTAGTCTATTCTTACCTAATCAATACTTATTCTAGCTCATTTATACATGTTCTTGCCCATTTATGTAAGACGAGGCTAATTACATAAATGATCAAGAACATTGAATTTTTTGGTTTGTAGGTCACCATTTACTTTAGAAATGAAGTGATCCTAAAGTGTGCATCTATATGGTTATAGAAGTATTGATCTTGACTCGGAAGAGATGGAGAGTACTTGTATAAGGGGTCGAAACTTTAATTTGGTTGAAAGATGTTAGTGAAAATGACGTAAGAAGCAATACAAAGATTATAGTTTTGAAAGTGAGGGACATCACTAGCTATTAGATGATCTCAAACAATTGTATAAAGAAACTTATAAGGCATATGGAGCTTGACCTTTAGGTAATTTGTTTCTTGAAGTTAATGCTTCATTTTATTTTTGGGGCCTAAGTATGTGATATACTATCCAAAATGTATAACGAAAATTAGGCGATTTTCCTATTAATTAGTGTAAATTTTGGTTCAAACAAAACAATTGATAATGGCGTGCGTTTTGCCGCTTTTCACTCTAGAGTATAGATTTGTATAGTGGAAATGTTTGCACAGTATAAAGTTAACATGTCAATGTGCACTATATGTGTAATTGTAGCATCTTTTAAGTCTTATATAGATGCAAGGAAAGTCATAAAAGATGTATGACCGTGCTCTTCACGGATGGTTCTACTTATACATTTAAGAGCATAACAATATTTATAAATAGCTTTCACTTAAGATACATTAATATTCATAATTGTTAGTTTTAGAGTGCATTAATGATTGTGAAGAATGTGAGCTCAAGACATTAAATAGATATATTATGGTTGAAGGTATAAAATATCTATCGGTTGGGGATACATTATTAATCGATTATAGCCTTAGAATACATGTTCCGCTCATTTATGTGCAAAAGAAAATGAGTTACCTAGATATGTCAAAATTTTCAATCAAACACAAATATTATGTGTTTTCAATTGAACTCTTTAAGTTTTTATTGTATTGTATGAATCGTTTATTTATTTTTCTCATGTCAATTGAAATCTTACATACATCGGCAATAATTTTCTTTTACTTCAATTCATTTGTAATAATTGTATTAAATTGAGGCATTTACAACAATAACATGAAGTGGAAATATAACATGTTAATCAACTCTAACCAAGAAATAAGAAATTAATAAAATCAACACCATATATAATATTGAATAGAAAATTGTGATAATTGTGTTGAATTGAGAAAGTATTTGCAATAATATGAAGTGAGTGTATAACATGTTAATCAACTCTAACCAATGTAGAAGAATCCCTTTTCAACAATAGTTATAATGTTAGATGAAGATTTACTAGAATATTTGTAAAGGCATTTCAAATGCTCCTTTAGGTTGTGTTGCAAATTATGACATTTATATAGCGTGGTATTTATGTTTGGCGAGATGGGAATGCTATAACTAGAAATGGCTCGTGTCACCTATGGCCACTCTTGTAGATATTCTACTACTACCACAACCCATTAAACTTGGGGAGTTTGAGAAGGAAAGGTTGGGGATGCATTTTTCCTTGTACCATTAAAGCCTTTGATATCGTGCAAAATGGAATCTTATAATAATCTTGTTTCTTTCGTTGGGCTAGAGTGAAATGTGGGTGCATAATCTTTCCTACAATGTGAATCTTCTTGTCCATTTCTGGAAGTTAAGGAGCAACCTAAAAATAATTTATACAAATCATAACCATTTAAATGAAAAATAATGGATGGAGGGCTTAAAACTATTAATAATGAATGCTCTTGAATTAAATTTGGTGTTCTCCTATGCCAACTATAAATAAAAGAGATTTACCTTTGGTTATGTAGAATCTCAATTAGGTGTGTATAATTATATATGAAATATTACAGATCAATTTGGACTCCATAGCTAAATATGTAAAATCTTGTACTTTGTAGATACGTATAGTCACATTCATTAATATATATTGGGGTTGTGAGCAAGGGAATTGGTATTAAAATATATAGTTAAATATGGATTCTTTTTGCATTTAAATTAGGACCACAAATCTAGATATGTACAATTGACTAGTGCTATAAAGGTGTATAGTCACTTTCCATCAATATATTAATTATGTTTATCACCAAGATCAATTCTATCATTATAAAGGAGAGTGCTAGTGAAATCGAAGACCACATACATTGAATTTGAACTCATTGTATAATTGGTATAAACAACAAACATGCAAGTGCTTTTGTACACATAAATGTAAATTTTTATGTTATTTGATTTTGATGTTTAACTCTCAATTATATAAACTATTTTTGATGCGGTTGTTATCAATCAAATTTCTTTATTATGGTTTTGTAATGTAAAATGCGTTCATTTTGTAATATAATCTTTTTTGCTAATTTTTCTAATTGTTTTCTTATGATTTTGAGTCGATTAAACCCATTTCCATACCACATTGTTCCAATTACATGGTTCAACATGGTCCACATTTATCATTGATTGAGTCCCAATCGACAATATATTGTTGTGTTTGGTTGATTTCGGGTTGATTGGCACCACTTGCGTACACTTGATTGATTCAATGTGATTCACAAGTAGGGTCAATAGAGCCACAATCGACATTAGGTTTTTGTATTTGGTTGATTGGTTCCATTTTCATACCACATTGAACCAATTAATCGATTAGTTCAATGTGGTTCATCAAGCTCTAATTAATAATAGATTGTCATGTTTAGTTAATTTGGAATTGGTGGCCTCGTTTCATGCACCACATTTAACTTGTTACTTGATTAGCTTAGTGTGGTTCTTGATTTAGGCGAATCAAGTCCCATAAGACAATAAAGTTCCATGCTTAGTTTATTTATGGTCAATTAGCCACGTCTATGTACCACACTCAACCAATTACTCAATTGTTTTAATATGGATTGTGATCGGGGCCAATGAAGCCCTAAGAAACATAAGATTGATTAATATGGTTTACTTACAATTTATTAGCCTTATTTGTGTACCACATTGAATCAATTACTTGGTTAAATGTTGTCACTCGATTAAATGTTGTCCATACTATCGGGGCCAATTGAGACCAAATTGACATTATATTGTTGGATTTGGTTGATAAGCCCTGCTTTCATGCCACATTGAGCCACTAACGTAATTGGTTCATTAAGGCACGTAAATGGAGCCAACCGAGTCCCATTTGACATCGATTATCTCCTTTGGTTCATTTGGGATCAATTTGATCTAATTGGCTCATTGAGGCATGCAAATAGAGTCAATCGAGTCCTAATTGACATCATGTTAGTTGATTTGGGGTTGATTGGCCCTGTTTGAGTACTACATCGAGTCAATCACTCGACCGGGTTCAATGTGGTATATGTAATCGAGGTGATTGAACTCCAATCAACAATAGATTACCATGTTTTAAATTAATTTTCCTAACTTGTTACCACATTGAATAAATTACTTGATTAGTTGAATGTGGTGCATGATTAGAGCCAATCGAGCCCCAATCAACAATATATTATTGCATTTGATTGATTTGAGATTGAGATGACCCACTTGTTTGCTACCACATTGAACTAATCACTTGATTGTTCATTATGATTTGTGATTACAACAAATGGAACCGTGATCAACATTATTTATTTGTCTCTTTTTTATTTGGAGTCTATTGTCCCTATTTGCATCACATTGAATCAATTACTCAATTGGATCAATTTAGTTTGTGAGTGGGGTAAATATAGCCCTAATACACAGTTCATTTTTGGCTGATTGGGCCCATTCATGTAACACATTGAACCCGTTACTTGATTATTAAATGTGGTTTGCGATTAGGACAAATCGAACCCATCAATAGAGATTTTTGTCTTTATTTGATTTGGGGTCGATGGCCTTGTTTGCATCACTCGGTTGGTTCATAGTGGTACATGATTAGGCATAATCAAACCCCAATTGACATTATATTGTTGCATTTGCGGTCGATTGGCCTAGTTTACATACCACTTTGAACCAATTTCCTAATTAGTACACTTTGTTACGTGATTGGGGACAATCAAGTCCTAATCACAATTTTGATTTGAAGTTGATTGACTTTACTTGCATATTGTATTAAACCAATTACTTGATTAGATCAATATGGTTCATGATTGGGGACAATTGAGCCCCAATCAATAGTAGATTGTCAAGTTTGGTTGATTTAGGGTGGGTTGGCCCCATGGACATACTACATTGAACCATTACTTAATTGATTTAATATGGTTCACAATTCAAACCACTTGAGTCCCGTTAAATAGTATATTATCACATTTGGTTGAATTATGGTTGCTTGACCCCATTTGGATACAATATTGTTCGCCAATTACTTGATTGATTTCCTTTGGGGTAAAAATGGCCAATCAACCCCTTATTGCCTTTGATTGATTTGGGTTCGATTGACTTCATTTATGTACCATATTAAAAAAATCTTTATTGTTCAATATAATATGTGATTGGGGCCAATCGAGCCCCAATCAAAGCATAACATTGTCATGTTTGGCTGATTTGGGATTGATTGGCCTTGCTTACATATAACATTGAACCAATTATTCAATTGGTTAAATTTAGTGTGTGAATGGGGCCAATCGATCCCTAATCAATCCATAGTCAACATAGTTTGTTTCCTTTGGTTGATGTGGTTTCAAATGTCCTTGTTTGCATACCACCGTTAAATTTATTACTTGATTGATTCAATGTAGTTTGTCAGGATCGGGATCAATGAAGAATCAATTGACATATTTTATCATTTGGTTGATTTGGCATTGATTGGCCCCATTTGTGTAGCAAATTGGGCCAATTATTCAATTGGATTGATGTGGTTCAGGTTGGGGCCAATCGAGTCCCATTCGATAGTAAATTGTCACCTTTGGTTGATTTGGGTTCAATTGGCCCGGTTCATATACCTAGTTGAGTTAATTACTCAATTGGTTCAACGTGGTACATGATTGAGACCAATTGAGTCCCATAAAATATTAGATTATTAAATTTGTTTGATTTGGGTCGATCGATTGTTTACATACCACATTAAACCAATTACTCGATTGGTTCACCGTAGTATGCAATTGGGGATTATCAATTTCCTAGTTGGCATTAAATTGAATAGTTTGGTTCATTTAGGGTCGGTTAGCCCCGGTTACATACTACACTGAGTAAATTGCTTTATTGGTTTTATATGGTTGACATTTTAACACATTGAACCATTTACTTAATTGATTGAATGTGATGTATGCTTTTGGCCAATTGAACCCCTATTGATAATAGGTTGTCATATTTGGATTCACTTGAATACCACATTGAACTAATTAATTAATTGGTCAATGTGGTATATGATAGGTACCATTTGAACCCCAATGGATTCCCTCGAAGGCATTAACCTTTTGAATATGTCCCTGTTGGAAAGTGTCAAATTTCGGTAGCTATTCCCAGACTAACATTTCCGTCATTGTTTGAGCAGGTCTGCATTTCCACCAGCATTAACACAAATGTGTGGCTCCTCAAATATGGCCTTGTGTTAATCGCAACTAACAGAAGACATGGGTATCCTCACACAACATAATCACTATTTCACGCAATAGGTGTGCAACTTTATCCTTTCCCGTTTGCTAGCATACTCCCAGCCTACGCCAGATTTGGAGGTTTGAAACAGGGTATGGAACATTACTGTGTAACCGTGTTGTTTGCAAAACAAAAGGTCATTGCTGTTGTTTAACCGAATAAACACCAGAGTCAAGAAGGGCTGTGAATTTTGTCAGATTTTGTAGCTGCACTTGCTCTGGTAGATATGTATGTAAAATTGCAGAGCATGCAACTGGCCTGTCAACTGTTCACCTAAATGTCTAGAAGAAACGTGGCCTCATGGACTGTAATGATTTCCAGATATGCACCGACTTGTGTTCTTGACGCAAAAAGGAGCTATCAAACAGGGCACATGAATTGTTTGACAAAATGAATCATGGACTAAATGGTTCACCAAAATGTCATTTCCTAGAATGTAATTGACTGCACATGCTTGACAAAATTTTCGTCTTGAAAGGGAAAAGACCAACCTCAGTTGCTTTGTAATATAGTTCGGATTTAGTTTATCTTTTCACATTTAAGCTCAGTGCAAAACCTGTTTGAAGATCTCGAGCTATGCATTTTTGATTCTATGCCCGCAGAACACGAAATTCATTGCCAATACCTGAGGTAAGGTGATGAACTTCTGACCCTGTGACCTCTTGTTTCTTACAAGCCTTCAACCTGAGTCCATTGTAATTATTCACTTGGACATTGGTTTTGTTTCTGCAAGATTCCAAGACATTTTTTAGATAATTAAAATATTCTTTATTGATTAGGATATATATTACATTTTGTTTTGAAACTGTGATCCCAGAGGCAAACTAAGTGACAACCTAAATGAGCTCGAAGGTTAAAAATAAATGTGATTTTCATCATGTTATTATCTGATTTGGACTGGTAAGTGGTTGTGATACCGAAAATATTGCAGTTGGTAGATATATATGCAAAATGTGTAAGCATGTAATTAGCATGCAAACTGTTTGACTAAATGCCTGAAAGAAATGTGGCCTCATGGATTGTATTGACTGCAGGATATGCAAAAAACAGGTCTGTTGGGAAGGCCTTGGCACCTTTCCAACAAATGCAATCAGTAGGTATAAAGTCAGACTCCACAACCTTTGCCAGAATCCTTCCAGTTTCTACCAGAATGGGAGATTTAGAACAGGACACAAACTGTTTGATAAAATGCCTTGGTGAGATGTGGTCTTGTGGACTGCAATGAATGCAGAACATGCACAAAATGGTTTTTCTGAAAAGGCCTTTGAAACTTTCAAGAAAATGCATCTAGTAACCATCAAACCCATGTCAAATTGGGAGCTTTAAAAATGTTGAAGCATACGATTGGCATACAAATGTTTGATTAAATGCTTGAAAGAATTGTGGCCTCATGGATTGTATTGATAAAAATTTATGCACAAGTGTAAAGATAGACACCACAATTTTTTCCAACATCTTCCTAACTTTTCCAAAATGGGAGATTCAAAACAGGGCATTTGAAATGTTCAATAAAATGCCTTGATGAGATGTGGTCTTGTAAACTGCAATGAATCCCATTGAAAGCGAGCAAAGAACAAAATAAAAAGATTACGATGCAAGTCAAAAATTGACACTATTTCACCTAATGCAACCAATAGGTATCCAATCTGATCAGGTTACCTTTTCTAGCATGCTCCTAGCCCATGCAAAAATAGGAGCTTCGAAATAGGCTATGGAAATTTGCCAAAGCATTATGGAGAAGGACTGCAAATGTTGTAGTTGTATGTACCCTATGAGATGTGTCCGCAAAATGAGGAAGCATGCATAGGGTATGTGAACTATTGACTAAATGTATGTAACAAATGCGACCTCATGGACTGCATTAATCGCATGATATGTAGAAAAGGGGTTTGTTGAAAAGACCATGGAACCTTTATGATAAATTCAATCAACATGTGTAAAGCTAGAAGCCACAACCTTTGTACGAGTGAACGATAAAAACTTCTTATTATGCCTTGATGGATGTCCATGTAACGTTATCGCAAAGTTATTATTTTGCCACGACATGCAAGTATATTGGCAACAAGTGAGTTTATTAGGTTGAATATCAGTTTGTTGCATTTAGTCAAACAATCTCAATTTCCCATCTTGAGAGAAATATAGCAAGAGCTGGTTGAAGATTATGAAAAAATATTGAATTTGTTGTGTTGGTAAAATTTTAAAAGTTAATAGATGCTCTTATCTACAACTCGTATTCATTTTTATATTGTATTGACTGATCGTTTCGGTCTAGAAAAATCATTAGCACATCAAACATTGACATCCCTTTGGTGTAGTTTGCAACTCATACAATTGCAAACTATGCCAAAGGGATTTGCATGCATAATCTTGTACGTGTAATTCAATGTTGTACAACCATAAAGAGATGTGCTTTCGTCATATGTTGTAGTTGGAGGTACCCTGGTTGATATGTATGTTAGATGTGGAAGCATACATAACACATGTGAATTGTTTGACAAAATGCCCCAGAAAGACGTCATCCCATGGAATGCACTGATTTCAAGATATTCACAAAATGGGGTTGTTGAAAAACCTTGAGAACATTTAAATGCCAAAGTGGGAGATTTAGTAGTTGGATGCAAGTGTTTGAGCAAATGACGGAATGTGATATCTTTTCATGGACACCCAATGTTTGTTCAGATGGGCATGTATTTAGACCATTCAACCTCGTTGTCCCATGTTGTTAGAGGTTTTTTATAATACACTTGTCACCCTAGGATTTTATCTAACACCCTATTTTTCCTATTAAAAAATTGGGGCAATTTTCATTGTTAGGTAGAATCTTGGCCTAGGGCATTGAGATTTCTTTAATCAATGTGTGTTAAGAATAGGCCTCGTGTATTTCCTTAACACTCATAATGCAAGCTTTAGAATAGAGTGTGAACATTCATCATAGCATAATGGGAAGTTGATTTTTGTTTTGGGTTTTACAAAGAATTCTAATAAACTCTTTTAAGTAATGACACACTCTACCACATTAGGTTTGACATGACATTCCTTGTTATTATAGTGTCAACCTATGTATGAAAAATGTTGCACATAGGAATACCAATAATATATAGAAGAACATTACCCTTTATGAAATGATAGAACCAAATTACATTTCCATACCATAATTTGTCTCAGTAACAATCTTGGATATTTCTCATGAAATTTGTCTTAGAACAATAATCAAACGATAATCTAGATAACAACAAGCTAATTATGATCCTACACCCTACCTTATTGTAATAAGGAACATTCATCTTCTCAACAATAATCTCGACAAATTATATGCCAACAAGTGTATTTTTGTTGAATGTTGTAGATATTAATGTAGTCAGAGATGTATACGCAAAATATTGAGGCATACACAAAACATGTGAAATGTATAACTAAATGAATTGAGAAAATGTGGTCTCATAAAATACAATTTTTCATTTATTTTAGTAACATCAAAACAAAATCACATGCCAACTTTGATTTTACATCCCTCTAAACCGTCCTGTTTGGTTGGTGTGGGTTCAATTTATCCAACTTATGTACCACGTTGAACCATTTATTCCATTAGTTGAATGTAGTGGGTTATTGAGGGCAATTGAGCCCCAATCCATAATAAGTTGTCACATATGGATGATTTAGAGTTTGAGTGGCCCCACTTGTGTACCAAATTGAACTAATTACTCGATTGGATCATTGTGATATGTAATTGAGATCAATCAATCCCCAATAAGCGAGTAGATTATCATGTTTGGTCTACTTTGGATCCATTAGTTGTGCTTATATACCATATTGAACCAATTACTCAATTGGACATGGTTTATATTTGGGAGCCAATCGAGCTTTAATTGAAAATATATTGGTATGAGTCTTATATATATGGAATGAACTGTGTTGCATATTTGTATTCTGACATTCTGGGCCTTCTTCAAGACCTCTATTTAGGGATGATAGGAACAAAAATATAAATTTATATATGTGGAAATATCAAACAATTAATATATATTTGTGCTTTATTTTGTTCGGAGTTGATTGCCCCGCTTACACATCGCATTGAAAAAATCACTTGATTGGTTTAATGTGATTCCCATTTAGGTCGGTTGAGCCTAATTGATAGTATATTATCATCTTTAATTTATTTGGGATCGATTGACTGATTTGTGTACCACATTGAACCAATTACCCAATTAGTTAAACGCGGTGGACGGTTAAGGCCAATTAAACCCTGATTTAACAAATATAGGAATTTGTAAACCCTAATTACAGAGTCACAACGTAATGATAAGAAATAAAATACAAATCTAACCTAAGCAATAAGCTAGATAAAATTGAAACCCTAGGTGCAAGAGTGGGAATGCAAGACTTAGCTGATTTTGCAATTGATCCTGAAGTATGTTGTTCGGATGGAAGATCGATGAATAGGAGGAAACTATCGCAACCACACGTAAAATTGTATAATTGTCGGGATATACCACGTTGAACCATTTATTCCTGGACCAAGGCGATTTAGAGTTTGAGCCCCACTTGTGTACCATGGGAATGGGTTAGGGGTGCGTGTGGCGCTAGGAGACCTCTTTTGGGTGCTCGTGAATGCGAAAATGGTCAGAAATTGATTTCTTATGTCACACCAATGTTGCTAACATTCATTGTTTGTGGAATGCGCATGTGTGTCACACTATGCTCAGTGGAAATTCACATGTAACCTACAAAAAAATGATCTCCTGCAAAACCCCAAAACACATAAAATCCTAAAAAGAAAAAGATGCAAAATGGGGCTCAGATTGAGCGATAAAGTAGATAAAATTGAAACCGATGGTCATCCGATAGAGTGAGCTTACAACCGACCAGCACCGCACTACATTTCAAACTCCATGTAGTTCTCATGTGTGTGTGTGTGTGTGTGTGTGTGTGTGTGTATGTGTGTGTGTGTGTGTGTGTGTGTGCATGTGCAAGAATCGTGCCCTAGGTGGCTCTTGTGCAAGATGCACTTGAATAACGAGAAATAGCTAGATGTAACAATGTAAATAGATGTGTGGATGTCAAAATGAACTTCCCTCCTATGCGTGTATGTAGAAAATGCAGTCCCTTGTCCCTTGAATGAAGCTAGATGGATGCCTTGATGCTCTTGAAATGTCTTTGGATGCAAACTTAAGTGATAGTAATAGATGCTTAGAGCTTGTCGTTTATTATGGTCACATAACTTTATATTTATATGTTTCCCTTGTTTGAATTTTGTAATTGACAGCTAAAAGGCTGACCCATAAGAAAATAAGATGCTCAAAAGATAAAAGAGGCCTTAAAGGGGTGAGTAAGATACAAAGAGGTCGGTGGCGCCCGGAAGGAACGAGGGTGCCTGGGTGCCTGGCATCTTGGACATCGGGCGTTGGTGTCTCAGAGCCACGAAAGATAAAGCAAGTCAAGGTAGACTGGGTAGTAAGGTGTGTAAGATCACGAGAGAAAGTAAGAAAGAAGGCAAAGAGGACAAAAACAAATGTCGAGTTACTAATTTTCTTGCTTAGGAATAATATGAATAGTAATATATGACGAGGACCTAGAAATGTACCCAAAGTTCATGATTTAATGTCTACAAACCCCAATCCACACTAGGTTGTCACGTGTTTGGATGATTTTGAGTGTGTTGGCCCCACTTGCATACCGTATTAAACCGATTACTTGATTGGCTCAATTTGGTACTCAATTGGGACCCATCGAACCCAAATCAACAATAGATTACCATGGTTTGTTGATTTGGGGTTAATCAATTGTGTTTGTGTACCACATTATAATTACTTAATTGATTCAATGTGGGTCATGATTGGGGACAATTGAGATTTAATTGACTCTAGAATTTGGTCGAGTGTAGCGAAATGAAAAACCATGAATTTTATTATTCTCACATAATGTAGATGGCTATTATATAGCCATAGGAATAGAAAAGAAACCTCTTACAAACTAGGAAGTTGCACAACCAACTAACCCGCTAATAGTTTTACGAGTATAACAAAACTCTATGAATGATATATTATTGAAACAATAATATAACAATAATATTTACCAATAATAATTACCCTTGTAATTATTAATTACAAATAGATATGAGAGCACTAATTTCCTAACATTCCCCCCTTAGTGTGACATGGGAGAAAAAAAATCACACTTCCTTCGCAGCTTGTCGCCCGTGCGTGCTCATGATCTTGGCTCACTCGATGGTTTTGAAAAGGCTAACCAACAACCTCGATATGGGCCCCTTCTCATCTGATATGAACCCTTGTTCATCAAATACAAACTCCTGTCCACCGTAAAGGAACTTTTGTTACAGGTATGAGCCTCTGCTCACCCTCTTCAAGAAACATGATTTTTTTGTGCGTTCATCTTTCCATAATATCTTCACATCAGGGAATTAACATAGGAAAAAACTGCTCACATAATACAAATATGAAAAATGAAGAAAATGAAAAAGAACATTGAGACCATGTTCCCCCCCTCAATGTGAACTTTCCACTTTTTCATGAAAATCAAGAACTCGAAAAAGAAGCACATAAGAAATCAAATCATCGAAATCAAACACACTTTGTCAACATAGCTTGGTGCGGCCAGCCCTGTCATTGGTGATTGACGAGAAGTCGTTGATTGACCTCCGACCTTTGTTGCCTTTGTCCTCCGATTAATGATGCTACTACCTTAGCGGAATGTGACCATGAAGCTTAAAAACATGCCTTAAATAGACGTTGGATTCCACCGAAAATGCGTTCGTAAGGTAAATTTTTATTTATTAATTTTTATATTCACAACATTTGACTTTTACACTTGATACACAATGACCCATTTTTTTCGACTCTTTTCATGCCTCACTATAAGACTAGACAACAAATGTTTAGTAATCTTAACAATGATTTTGACATTAACAATGACAATGCTATTATTAACAAAACAAATTTACTAGAGACCGACAAACAAGGTGATTGTTTTGGAAACAAAATAAGACATTCGTACTTTTACAATACAATATTCCTAATTATAAAAGGAACCTATTTAAGGATTTAAACAAAAAAACAAGACCTTTGTGAAGTGAGTTAACTCTAGACTTTAAATAAATCTAATATTAAGACAAAGACCACTTTACTCTTTTTACATTTCAAAGGCAGGGGGCGTGTCTTACCTGCATAACCCAGCGGTTGCCACAGGAGGCTCACAAAAGGAGGGCGCCACATTTTCAAAAAAAAAAAAATCAAGTCGCTAAGGCTTGGTTAAAATTTTACAAAAACAACCGATATTAAACGCCCAATCCCCACTATAGTTTCAATTTCGTGAATCTCAATCACTCAACGTTGTTTATAAATTACAAACAGACTACAATTTCAAATTCATTTTTTGTTCTCCAGACTCCTACGGTTGCGGCTGCATCGAGTCCAGTGACCCTCACCTACAGGCTACAGTGGGGAGTGACAATCGGTTTCGAAAATAGTCACCTCCAGTCTTATGTAGCCAGAATGCGGAAGTTTTCAATGTTCACCGGTCGTCACAACATTTACTTCATCAGTACCCGACTTTCTTTGCCTCGTGCATATTCTTCAAATATCTTACAGGTTTAAACTGTAACTCCTTTTGCACCTTCGCCATTACCAATTTAAACTTCTTCCGAATGAGTATTTTTACAAACAGTCGATATGAATCGATGCGGTTTTTCAACAATGAAAAATTCGTACTCCGTTGGAGCATCGAATCTCAGGAATGAAAATGCGAATTCAAGCTACATAAATCGCAAGCTCCTGGATGTCGGTAGGTTGAATCGCGTTAACTACACCTGTAATATTAAACATGTAACATTATAATGATCTTGATAACATTTTTGTGTCTGTGACAATGGCAGCTATATCTAACCGCATAGGGGAGGCGTGCGCGAAAGAAGACATAGTGGTTTATCAAGGCGCCACCACCCCAATGCCCAACGACATTCCCACATACACTGTACAAATCCTTGAATATGTGCGTGACAAGCTGCCCAATAGGAGGGATCCACCTCACCTGCGGATGGTTCAACTTATTTAGGATGATAAACCCTAAGACATTCAAGCGCTTGAAATTCAACGACTGCCTCCTCAATGATGGGAAACCGTTAAAATCAGGAGGCTCCATATCCTTCCAGTATGCCAACACTTTTCCATATCCATTAGCAATTGTTTCAGTTAAATGTCCCTGATGAACTGGAAACTGGTATGTGGTAACCACTTCCTATAATATTTTTTTTGCAAAAGAGTTGGTGATTATTTTTTCAAGATCCTTGAAAGGGTTCAATAAGAATATAAATTTCAAATGCGCGCACTACAATCAGGGGCATGTCTTACCCTAGGCAACCTAGGTAGTTGCCTAGGGCGCTCAGAAACCTTAATTCGGCCCTACTCAAAGGCACATCAATTTAAACCGAAAAAACAAACTAAAAAGGCTATTCGACCCACTAAAATTAAAAAACACTGACTAAAACGCAACCAACCCAGATTCGCTGCAGACCGTTTTGCAGTGGACTTTTGTTTGCAGTCCAGATGTTCTTAAGAAACTCATCCATGTTCATGTACCCAAAATTCTTCCCTGGCTCCCCAAGAGTTCTCTGAAACTCATCTAACGTCAAGGAATATATAGAAGCCTGTCTAGCCAATGGATACCCTCCCATTTTCCCTGCACCAGGAAGGGGACAAGGCGGGATTGCATTATGAGATACCATTATGCGCGACTCAGTCTATGATCCCATCTTATGCTAACAAACCAAACTCAGATATAATTCTCAACTACTCGGCAACTCTGTTCAATATGCAATTCCACTCGTTCTTCAGAATACAATGCCTGGAAACCGTACAAGATCTGAAGTAACACCTTCAAAAAGTATGCTCATGCCTTCGAAATGATGGAAAATCAAAATTGTTGCCTGCAGATCGGTAATATACAAAGAATCTTTACTCAAATACGTTCTTAATCACCTTATCTGCACGGATTGGAAACGTCAAAACCACAAAACTTCTTCTAAACCGCTTTAATAGCTGGTGTAGACTAGATATGCGCACAAATTTGTGGATGAAATTCTTCAGAGTATTAATGCTAACTATTAATACTCAGCGCCACCTGATATATGTGTTCACGATCAGAGACTAGAACTGTCTAAGACTGCAAAATACAACTCCTGAGATGAGGTCGAATACGTTACTCGGCAGAGAGA
Source organism: Taxus wallichiana var. yunnanensis (assembly GCA_018340775.1). Lineage (NCBI taxonomy): Eukaryota > Viridiplantae > Streptophyta > Pinopsida > Cupressales > Taxaceae > Taxus > Taxus wallichiana. The sequence continues at coordinate 894,173,315 of CM031240.1, read as the reverse complement.
TCTAACTGAGGACAACAGAGATGGAATACGAACAGCAAAAGTATATTTTGGAACCACTAAGAATCTCCAGCACACTCTGCCTAAGCTAATAATATATATATAACTCAAACAATTTTACATAGTGTTACCAGCCTGAGGGGCAAAACAATAATTGACTGCCCCTATTATTCTATTATGCTTCCATTAAAGCACGCGATCAAATTTCTTAGGATGAACTTCGCTCTGATACTAAATCTAGAATTTGGTCAGAGTGCAGCAGAAATGAAAAACCATGAATTGTATTATTCTGCTACAATGCAAATGGCTATTATATAGCCATAGGAATAGAAAAGAAACCTCCTACAAACTAGGAAGTTGCACAACCAATTAATCCTAACAAAACTCTATGAATGATATATTGTTGAAATAATATATCATAACAATATAACAGTAATATTTACCATTAATAATTACCCTTGTAATTATTAATTACAAATAGATATGAGAGCACTAATTTCCTAACATTGATAATATATTTTCATGAGTTTTATATCTAAAATGATTTGTGTTGCATCCTTTGAATTATGACATCTCAAGCCTTTTTCAAGACCTCTCTTTATAGATAATAACAACAAAAATCACAACTTATATTTGCGGAAATATCAAACTATTAATAGATTATCGTGTTTGGTTTATTTGGAGTCAATTGGCCCCGCAATGAACCAATTACTTGGTTGAATGTGGTGTGATATTAAGGCTATCGAGCCTTGATCAATAATTTGTTGTCGTGTTTGGTTGAATAGCGGTCAATTTTCATTACTTTCATGTCACATTGAACAATTCCTTGATCATTTTTAAGCAAAATGTGATTGAGGCCAATGAAGTCTTTATCAATAATAGATTTCATATTTGGTTGATTTAGGGTTGGGTGAACTCACTTTCTTACATACCACATTGAACCAATTTCTCGATTGGTTGAATATGGTGCATGATTGGAGCCAATTGAGCCCCTATTGATACTATATTTTTACTTTAATTGATTTGAGCTTGATTGACCTTTCTTATGTACCACTTTGAACTGAATTGATCCCGAATGAAATTTGATTATCATATCTAGTTGATTTGGTGTTGGTTGGTTGTGCTTAAATACCACATCGATCCAATTATATGATGGGTTCATTGTGGTGCACAATTGGGACCTGATCGGGCCCCACCTGGACAATATATTATCATGTTTAGTTGTATTGGGGTTGATTGCCACCCCACTTGATTTCCACATTGAGTCAATTACTCACTTAGTTCAATGTGGTGCATCATCGGGCCAATCAAGTCCGAATCAACACTAAATTGTGACATTTAGCTAATTTAGGGTTGATAGGATTTTCTTTCATACCACATTACTCAATTGGTTCAATGTGGTGGGTGATTGGTCTCAATCGATAGTAGGTTATCGAATTTGGTTGATTGGACCAGTTGTGTACCACATTAAATCAATTACTCAAATGGTTCAATATGGCATGTCATTGGAGACAATCAAGCCCCAATTAGTATTAGATCATTTCATATGGTTTATTTGGGGTCAATTGGTCCCTTTTGTAAACCATATATTTAATTAATTACTTGATTGATTAAATGTGGTGCATGTTTAAATAATCGAACCCCAATCGATAGTAGATTGTCATGTTTTGTTGATTTGAATTCAATTGGCCCGTTTGCATACCACACTATACCAATTACTTGATTGGTTTGAAGTGGAGCAATATTTGGGCCAACCTATCCCCAATAGAAAATAATCTATCGCATTTGGTTGATTTTGGGTCAATTGGCCTCACTTGTATACCACATTGATCCAATTACTTGATTGGTTAAATGTCATACATGTTAAGGCCAATCGAGAGTACATTATCACATTTGGTTTATTTAGGGTCGATTGGCGCCACTTGTATACACCATTAAACTAATTAGACACTTTCTTGAAAGTTGTGTGCGATTATGGCATATTGAACCCAATTGACAATAGGTCATTACATTTGGTTTATTTTGTGTTGATTGACCTAGTTTGCATACTACATAGAACCAATAGAGTTATTGGTTAAATGTGGTACGTGATTGACACCAATCAAGGCGTAATCAACAATAGATTATTTTGTTTGGTTGATATGAGGTCACTTCAATTAAATTGCATTGAAAATTGAAATAATTATTCGATTGGATCAATGTGGTGCACTATTAGGGTCAATCGAACCTCACTCAATAATAGTAAGTTGTAGAATCAATTAGCTCTGCTTGTATAACACTTTAAACCAATTACATGATTCTTATGCATATGCATCTAAATTTCCATTAGAATTTTAGGTACACCAAAAATAAATTGATTTCAAAAAAATTAGGGTATAAAATTACTAGTTACAATTTTCTTAGGATTAAAGAACAATAGAAGAAGGGGAAAATATTAATTTGAATAAGAACAATAGAGGGTGAAAAATTGAAATCAAAAATGTTATTTGTATTTGATTTTTCATAACTTTGTGTGATTATATTAGACCTATGAGTATTGTTGGATATCTTCTTAAATAATCATAATATGGAAGACAACTAAACAAATACATCATAGAAAAAAAAATTGGATAGAGAAGGAGAAAAAATATAAACACAAAATAAAGATGAAAGGGTTTAGCAAGATGAAGATATAATTGAAGAAGATATAAGGGTGACAAGTTATTTCCCTAGTTTTGAATTTATTTTCATGAAATGCTTTTTTAAAATGGAATATAGTTGGGATCTTCCTTTTTTTTGGAGATCTCCTTGATTTTTTTTGGGGGTTTCTTTCTTTTAATTTCAATAGAAAAAATCTTAATTCTAATTACCATAAGAAGTAGCTATCTAGTTTTGAATAAAAATTAAATAGGGTTCCATTTTTATTTAGTTTTTAATTATTTTGTTTGTATTTGTATAGTATTTACAAAAACACATAGAAACCCTTGACAAATTAGTTCTTTATAATCCAAACACAAAACATTAAAGTATTAGGTTTATAGATAAATTTCCTTATCAAACATTGAAAATGAATCCTCACTACCCTTTATAATTCCCCTTTAATTATATATAAGTTCAAATGGGTAAAACATTAATTATTTAGATCGTTGATCACGGTGATGTGTTGAAAAAGAAATTAAAGCACATTGTTAATCACAATTTGAGTTAACCCATATAGATTGGCTACATTTTCCCAAACAATAAAAAGACATTGCTATGTTATAATGGTATCCTTTCAAGGCATATTCACATCGAAGAATAATTTTATTTAATTAATGGGAGATACACTTAGGAGGTCAAGGTATGTGGTATATAGAAAATTAAGGACAATCGTAAACATCAATGGAAGAGTCTCTAGAAAAATGATGCTATGCACCTAGGGAAAGAATGTTATGATGTATATGTATTGATGGAGATCCCGACATGTGGCACACATCCCCTTATCTTATTATATCATTCATTTATGATTTATTATGCTTAGGAGGTTGGCCTTAGTATTGGCCATAGGTTATAATGGTATATATAGGGGTTAGATGGTTGTAGTTAATCATCATATTGAGTATTGGAGTGTTATTGTATGGTTTGGAGGTTACCCCCTCGAAGTGGCAAAGCTATTATATGAGCATATTGTCATCATTTATCTATATTTTAGTGTTCTCTCATGTTTTTATAAAGTATATGTTCTTATTTATACAAGTAATATCCCTTCAAGTGGTATCAAAACAACGATTTCGGCCAAAATTAGGGGAAAAAACCCTAATTTTTTGTTTCGAATATATCTTGAAGAGGGTATTGAAAATTTTCCCAATTTTTGCATCATAATTTGGAAACACTCAAATTCTGAATATCTGAAAATTTCAACTCTATTGGATCTGTTTTGTGGATGTTATTGGTGTTTTAGATTTTTCATAAATTCACTTTTAGGAAGCAAATTGTGGTATTTTTTAGCAAAATTTATATTTTCGGAAATCTCTTGAAATTTCAGTTAGGGTTTGTTCTTTGTGTTTTATCCATCTACCGAAATATTTTCAGAATTCCTAAACCCTAATCATGATCACGGGGGATAACAAATTTTTATGGAAATGGTGAGATAGATGCTAAAGAATGGTGGATAAAATTTAATAATATATATTTCTCATATTTCATGACAAGGAATAGGTTTTCAAATTATCTTGGTGGTCCTGCATGGATTTGGTTTTTTGAGTTAAAAAATGACAGGAAGGATTGGTCTTGGGAGGAAATGGAACAACTTTATATGGATAGATGGGACCACAAAGAGGAAGAAGAGTCAAAGGAAGATGATGGGGAAGAATATATTGAAGAGTTAAGAGAGAAAGAAGATGAAGAGGAAGGTGAAGAAGATTCAAGGGAAGATGATGGTGTAGCATATAATGAAGAATCAAACGCGCAGAAGAAGTTGAAGACTAAGAAGAAGAGGAAGAAAAACAAGATATTGATACGAAGAAGAAGATATTATAGCTCCCAAGAAGGAAGATACCATATTTCAGTTTCATGGATGCATTCAAAGGAATAAGATAATTTTTTCCATAAACCCTAACAAAGTATAACTTCATAACAAGGATATGGCTTACATATTCAAGAAAGTAAACAAGGATAAGAAAATTCAAGTTTTTGAAGATTTAAAACTTACTATGCACAAATATTCTTTACACATTTTTTTGCCTTATATATGGGTGGTTTGGATATTAGAGACATTGGGGAAAGTAAATGAAGATCAAAAGAAGAAGTCACTTTTCAGGATATCAGCTTAATGGAATCAAAGAAAAGTCAATATAGAAAATTGAAAAGATGATTTAGATTTCAAGAGAAAAAAAAACACAAAGGTGGAAGAAGAAAAGAAATAGAAATGCGATAAGGTTGAGGATACTACATTGCAAGCATATGGAAATCCACGTCAACATGAGAGAAAAAAAATGGAGGGCTTAAAATAATTGGAGGAATAACCACTTTTGTAAAATTTATCATGCTATATCGGTATCTATATATGGTTATGCTTTATATTTTGTATTCTAATCCTTAAGGATGCTATAATCCTTTGATTTTATTTATTGTTCTTATGTATCATCTACCATGACATATGGATGGATGAGCACATGCTCAGTGTGTAAAAATTTATATCATTACATATTTTCATGGGGACAAAACATGTCAAAATGAATGGATGCTGTGAGGGAGGATGTGAATGAGGTATGTATCATGGAGTATTGTGGGTATATCTTATTATAAATTTATGAAATTTGGAATTTTATGGTTAGAATTATATATAGCCAAGATTAGGTTGTAGTTAATCATCTGAGTATTGGAGTGTTATTAGATGGTTTGGTCCTCCAAAGCTATTATATGAGCAAACTTTGGTGAATTTTTATATGTTCTGATTACAAGTAATATCCTTACAAATGATTAAACAATTATAGTGAACATGATTTCGGAAATAAGAATTAGATATAAAAAGGAAAAAAACCATCTATGAAAGAAACAATATCATTTAGTTACACATTGTTATCAGATCTTAAAAGCAAGATTAGTTAAGGAGTTTCTATATGCTTTAAGTGTTTATTAGCTGCATAATCCTTTTATTTTATTTATTGTTTCTTCAAGTTTGTTTTGAGCACATGCTCACCTGTACGATATTTTCATCAAAATGAATGGATTGTGAGGGACATTGAAAGATATCACGAGTATTGGGTAAAGTATACCAATTTGGTATTTTATGCATTTTTATTAAGATTAAATCAAGAAAATTCAACTTTTGAGCGATTCAATTATGAATCGAGGAACTCATGAATATTGACCTCCTATGACTACATCATTATTGTTATCAGGCAAGATCAGTTAAGGAGTTTCAATGAAAGTGTTTATTGAAGCTAACAAGTTGGTTTACAAGTGTTGTGAAAGATATGCTAGACAAGAAGAAGAAAATTCAAGGTGAAGAATTGACTCAACAAGACTAATGAAGAAAAAATCGAAAACAAGACTAAGAGAACTAAAGAAGAAAGGTTGAAGGAAGATTTGGGAGAAGGTAATGAGGAGTTATTTAAGGAGATATTGATTTTGCTCAGTCATAGAAATAAAGAAAAGGAAGAAAGAGAGAAGCAGTAAAAGAAGAGAGATGGAGAAGAAAAGAGAGAAGTGGATGGAGGAATAAATAAATGCACTTAAGAGAGATGTGGAGCAAGTGTCTATGTTGATAGAACAATGGATGAAATCACAAATCCAAGAGAGAGGGATTGTGATGACTAAAAGAGTTAAGTGGCCCATTAAGCTACTTATAGAGAAAAGAAAAAGGATGCAGTTGAGAAGGTGGATAAAAGAGGAAGAAAGAAGGATAAGAAGAATGAGAAGAACAAAAAGAGAAGAATTCAAGAGAGTTATCCTAAAAGAGGATAAGGAAAATGAGGAAAAATAAATTATAGAAAGATTTTTGACATCTCTTAGAGAGAGTGAAGAGGACAACTTGTTGAAAAAGGAAGGTGAAGAAGAGAAGCGTTTGAGTGAAGAAGAAGAAGAGATCAACGAAAGAGCTACTTAAGGGGCTAGAGAACCTCCCAAATTTAAATCTAACTTTGACTTTGTGTGTGTGACTATAGGTACATCAAGAGAAGAAAGAGAAGAAGCATAAGCCTATAGAAAATCCCACTTCATTTGTGAAGACTAAGTGCAAGATGAAAACCAAAAAAATATATATGAATAGAGGAAGATAATGATGAACCATTTGAAGATAAAGGTTGCATTAGAATGGAGATTAAGAAGCAGAGCGGAAATAGAAGAAAAAGAAAGAGCTATAAGGACTACTCTTTTCCTACCCCTAGAGTATGATACAGGAGCATCAACTCTCAACATGTACATATGAATTCATAAGTGATATCATAGGTCCTAGTGGTCATTTAGAGTCTAGAAGGTATGTTAGTTCAGTTCAAGTCCTTCAAAATTTCAAATTAAGCATTTCCCTCCAAAATGGCAATTTGAACCCTAGAAGGCAATTTTGGTGTGTAATTGGAATTATGATGTATTCTTGGATCCACTAAACATTTGTATGGATGAAATGAGGCAATTAGAGGTGGTCTTAAGTGTTCTCTTAGACTAGAGGTCATATCAAGTTAGTTAGCATTCATAAGTTAAGTCATCTTGTCTAAAAAGACCTCTAATTGTGACATTTTGCTTATGAACCACGAGTTAGGAGAGTATGTTTGGTTAGAAGCTGAGTGAAGGGTATAAAAGGAACAAAATGTAACTATCTCATTCATTCCCATTCGAATGGAAATCAGGAAAAATATTCAAGAATGAAAAATATAGCGTTTTATTGTGTAATCTTTTATAATTTGGTAATCGTGTGTGAATGTATTTATATAGTTGAATGCTCATGGAGATCTAATGCATGTTTGATGGAAAGACTACAAATGATATGAGTAAAGCATTATTTACAAGTCTTGTGAAATGTTATGGTGTGTGTGTTGATGCTTATTGTATGAACTGTGTAGATTGATCAAACTGTGAATTTTGATTCAATTGTGAGTTCCCATGGTTATTCCAATTTGTGTGAAGAAAGTTGATACATTTTGATTGAGTCCCGAGTTATCTATGCATGATATGAAAGGTGTAAACTCAAGCCCTAAAACAAAACCTTTGTAATTTATTCATAATTATGCAAAAATGTGACATAAACTGAATGTGATCATCCTTGTAAAGTGTATATGATAAGTGGATTATTGTGGCATAAGTGAAGAGCATTAAGAGTTACCCTTAAGTACAGGAGAATAAGAAGCATGATAGGTAATTTGCATGTTTGAATTCCTTCATGCCAATAATAGAAAGGAGAATTGGTTTCTTAATTTAGTGCTAACCATGCATTTAATCTATATGATGTAGAAACTTGAAAAGTTGTTAGTAGTAAAGTTGTGATGGATTATATTACATCTAACTCGGGAGGTAGAATTTCTTTGTCATAGTTTCATGGCTAAATTGTGATGTGATCATGAGAAATTTGTAACTGTGAGTTTGTTGATTGGAGGAGTGATTAGTATTTTATGAAGATCTTAAAAAGAGTGGACATTTAATACTTTATGTGCCCTTATGTAAAGGGAGACTAAAAAGTCCATGCATGAAGGATGAATTATCAAGTGCAACCACTTCTTTACCTAGACAGTGGATTGAGTGATTCCTAGGGCAGAGTAAGGAGGGAAACTAGCAAAACATGAATTTTTGGATGCCCTCATTTCTCACTTTGGTAAAAAATACTCTATCCAACATTGAGCTTGACCTATGGTGCAAATTTTAAGCTTGAGTCCAGATTACAATGAGAGTTGTGCAAGAATAAGTCTCTACGAGGGCCGATGTATTCTCAATTAGGGTTTCTAAGAGAAGGCATGCTTAAAAATATTTAAACAATGAGTATATTCTCGAAAGTTGGTACGAACCATCTTGACCAAATTATATGAAGGTTAGAAGAATAATTTTAAACTTCATTGGTGTATTCAAGAGATTTATTTACTAGTCTTGCTAGGACTGTGTGCATAGGTTAATGAAGGCTATTTGTGATGAGAGATTAACAAAGGAAGTGCATGTTATAATTTGAGTTAGAGACCCAAATTTTAGAGGGATTTGAAGAGCCTTAGAGGGTGTCCAAAAAGCACATTATTCTTCATTGGAACCTCCAAAATCCATATATATGCATGACAATGTGTTTTGGTAAACCTAGTGAAGGGTTTGAGCACAAAATGCAAAAAGAGACCTACATGGAATTGCCTAGAGAGTTGAGTCTTGAGAATTTTCAAGCATGTTAGGGGTATGAAAATATAACTAAGTGATGTGATATTTCATTGTGAAGATTTATGAAAGGGAAAAACCTAGTTAAGAGCAAGAAGTGAGTTCTTGAGAACAAGTAGGAGGCAGTTTTGTAAAGAAGAAGAGTATAGTGGAATTTTGAAGTTTTGAATGCTTTCCTTTGTTGAATCTAACTCTTACTTGAGGTGATGTAACAAGAGGAAGGGCTTGAAATACATTGGTGAGGCTAATAGGCAAGTTGCTTGGTTTAATGATGAAGGAGCTAGTGAGAAAGTGAAAGGGCAGTCTTGGTATAAGTGAAGAGGTGATTGTTTTCTTAATCAAGAAACATTTTGATAGCTAAAGATACATTGAATGAAGGTATTTTCATAGATTATTGGGTAAGGTCTACCATTCTAAAGTGAAATTTGATCTTTTATGCATTTTTAGCCAAGATCGCATCTAGAGAAGATAGATGGTCCTCCTTTTGCAAACTTTTGAATAATTTGGTGATTGAATACTATTCATTGAGTGAACTCATGACCATTGACCTCCTATGACTACATCAGATTGTGTCAAACTACATAACTAAATATGTAAGTGTTGAGATATAATTATTTGCTCTTGGTTATTTATTTCTTAGTTCATTCCTCACATTTTTATAAAATGTTTTATTTTCCTATTTTGTAGCAAACAAATTAAGTGTGGTTGTTAGGAAATCCTTATGCAATTTACGGACACATCAAAATGATTGAAAGTAATTATTAATATCTTCTTTCTTTTTTAAAGCTTCATATCTTAAAAAATCAAAATAAATAAAGTTTAAATATAAATTTGGGAAAAAAATTCTTTGAATTTTTAAACAAATCCATATGTTATAGGGAAAGAGTTTCTTCGAAAAGAAGATGGATTTAGAAAAGATGAACTTTTAGATCATGGCAACTTTGGAAGTAGGAATCGTGATGACGATGACAATGTCGATGAATATGATCGCTCAATAAGAAGGATTCTAATAATTAAAACTATATTTAAGAACAATGTTTGTATGTATTTTATAGCTAAAATAATTTCGTAATAATTTTAACTTTATTCGAGGTTGATATTTAATAAGCGCTTTGCGATTAAAAAAACTTAAAATATGATCATTACAATAATATTGTAATTTATTAGCTTTAAAAGTTATTTTATTGTTATGTACTTTATTTGTAACTATATATTTTTATAAATAATATTTTTAAAATTTCTTAAATGATTTTATCTATTAATATTATATAAACAAAAACTATGAGTGAGTTATTGAAATTTCTATCATCGTATATGCGAAGGCAACAAAAACAATTACTCTTTTATATTTTTAATTAATTGTTTTTTTCCTTTGACACAAAAAAATGTAAAAAAATATTATATTTTTAATTTCTTAATTTACTAACATTATATTACATAATTTTGTTGATGTTGCAATAGTCTTGACACAAAGATTTCTAATATAAATAGTCACACAAACAAAAATGCATATGAATTGGCCTCCAAAACAAATTTTAATTCAAATTTGCAGTCTTTATGCTATTTTATTGACACAAATTGGTTGATGCCAATTTGGCCTCAACTCTTTTAATTTTGTCCTAAAACTTCATTTTAGAGCCTTGCACATTACATAAAAAAATTCAACGTCAATGATAAAAAAATACATCCAAAATGCATGCAATTTTGATACTAATAATGCCACAAAACCATCTAAATTTACTAGTGATAACTATTGACTTTATATGTTAACATGACTCTTGTGACTATATTATGGATTACATGTTATATATACAATGCTATCCTTTTCTTTGTCTGCATACCATTCATGACTACGTTTTGGATTACATATTGTGATCACATATTGACATATTTTTCTATGTTCAATATCCTTACATGTTTTTACATGATTATTATAGGTTTAGTTTTTATGTATTTTACATATGGTTGGAAAAATCCTAGATGATTGATATGATCAAACATCACTCTCCTCAAAATATGGGTATATAATTTTCTTATTTCTTAGAGGATTTTTTTGAAGATTCGATACTAAAGGGATTAGTTAGAATAAGTGATAAACAAAAGGAACATGAGATTGAGATTAATATATGAAATATATTCAAATTAACACTATGGGACAATATATATTTATCAAATTATTTAGACTATGGGACAATATGAAATGATACTTTGGGATGCTTCATCTACAATAGAGCACATTTTTTTAATTTCTTATCTTATCTTCCATTTGGTTCATTATCCCATACACAGCAAAGCAAAAAGATCAAGTTTTGTTTGATTCTTTGGCCAAGAACTAGATGTTTTGCATAAAAAAATTATCCAATCGGTAGAATCAATTGGGACATATTAAACTTATTTTTCAATAAAAAAAAGGAGTTTTATAGGTGGAAACATGGTTTGCATTCCATAGGTGTATTTATTCCTTTTACTCATTTCACTTTTTCATCTAGTTACCTCATTATTTAACAAGACATTAATCTACTTGTATGCATTCATGGTTGCTTGTAGGTATATGTATGACATTACATTTTCCATAACGAACTCTTCTCCTTGATTCCCCACATGTGTAAGTTCATGAATATAGTTGATCACTTTCTCTTTATCGCATCATGTACTCACTACATTAAAGAGTGGAATTTCTATATACTTAATTTTGGTACAATTCTTGTTATTGAGATTATTTTAATCTATGATATTATGTACATGGATCATTATTCAAATTAAGATCATATTAGAACCTTTCCCCTTTATTTTGGGCCTTATTTTTCCTCCCATGTATTATATTTTCATTGTATATTGGTTATCTATTCACTTTAGGTTAGTGATCGTATGCTTTTTCAATTTGGAACACTTGAAAACCTACAAAATGATTAGTTATTTACCCTTGTATGACTTTAGATAATGGACAAAATTGTCTAAATTTTTTTAAAGTTTCTAGATAGGTTAGTTTGAGCAATAGGTTTTGTTATTGAACATGTCCCCTTCAAATTTTTAAAAATATTTTAATATTTTTTTTTTCTCCCACATTCTAAAGGACATCTATTTAAGTTATAAAATATTATCCAATTTTCATGCTTGTAGCAAGAGGAGGCCTACATTTACTTAGTTGTTATTATTTTTACCTAGGGTTATAGAGGACATGACCAACACTCTTTCTCCCATGGGAAGTAGGATTTATATAAAACTACATATGTCATGTTTCAACATATATGTAGTGCGTTGCTTCATTGGATTCTCATTTGAGGACAATATGAGCTTAATGATACACTCATGGGTAGGGAGTCAAATGAATAATGACATTAGATCGTGCAACCTAGGAACTCATACATGATTATGGAAATATACATACAAATGTTCCATGCACAATTAAATGGAAAAATTCTACTTTTTTGCAATTCAAGTGAGGAACTCACAACTACACTCATGTCTCACTATTAAGTCTTCTTACATACTTCAACTAGTTATAGTATTACAATAGTCCATAAAATTGGTGTGTTACATTCTATACTTATTTCTAGACTTGTAAACTCATTAGAAATAAATACTCAAACCAGACATGGTCCCTTGTCTCTCTTTTCAGAGATCCTCTCTCAGCTAACTTGCACTATTTTTGTATCTTACCTAAATTCCACATGATCCCATTAAACAATGGTATTCAACCACTAAATAAGTATAGTTTGAAACCATTATAGAATTTTCAATGGTTCATCTTCCATTCATTATATAATTACCATCTTCCTTCATGACTCTTTGGATTCCCAATGGTTATATGTTCCAAGGATGCTATTAATTCATCTTTTGTTGACACATGACACAAATAAATTATATTGATATGAATTCACACATATCTTGATGATCAAGTTTCTTTATAGAAGTGATTATATTTCACCTAGGTATTTTAGTTCTTATTACATAACACACAAGAGCAAGATTCATTGGTTGTGTAGAAGGATCTTTATTTTTTTGTAGGGCTAAGTCACCAATTGTAGAAGTTCTCAAGAACTTAACACAATACTAGTTACACCAACTTCAAACATAAAAATCTCATATCATAGACTCCTTGAAACATGTAGTTGACATGAAAAATCATGTGACATCATAATGAAGAAAAAATCATGAAGTTTGTGTGAATTTCTTATTTAACCACATTACTATGCATAAACCGTCAAGTGTGAAGGATATTGTAAGACTTGTAAGAGATTCTTTAAAAATGGAAAGTTGAACAAGTCTTCAAGTTAGGTTGCACTTTAATTTTTCCATTTTGTGTGAAACTTCACAAATCCATACACTAAGTCACAAATATCTTCCTACACAAATTATACAAGAATTCATTTACTATGAAACATATACAAGTATTTTCTCTTCCAACTATTCAGGGATGCACACAAATAAAGGGCTCCACCAATATATGCATTTTTATTGATGCAAGATACTTTTAAACTTATATGCTCATGCATCAATCTATGGATTTAGTTCTCATGTTCCTTTGAGACTTTCTAAGGTTATAAGAGAAGAGAATATAATTTGGCATCCTTGTGCATCATTGTATAATTTAATAATAGATGAAGACACAAGTCAAATTTCAAATCATTCTAAGCAATAGAGGACAAATTCAGAGAGCACATGACACTTTTAACTAGATAAAACTACCCATGTGTTCAAAATTATCCTAGACATATTCAAACTTCACTAGATTTTATGGAGCCCTTCTATATTATCATCCAAGTCTTTTTTTATCTTTTGACAATCTCTTTCTTAGTTTGACACAATCATTCAACTAAATATATATCTCTCTCTATCTCTATTCTAAGTTTAATATTTCTTTTTTAGAATAAATTATTCGACACTTATTTAGCATGATTTGTATTTGGTTTATTATTCCTTTTCCTAGTTTGAATTGTACACAATATTGACATGTTTTAGGACTTCATATATAAAATAATTAAAACAATTTACAATTAGCCTACCCTTGTTATGCATGATATAATTATATGTGTATGTATGTGAATTGTATACATGTACACACACATGTATGTGTATACATATAAAAACACATGTATACATAATTATGTATATACATACATGTGTGTGTGTGTGTGCATGCATATGTGTGTGTATATCTATGTACATATTTGTATATGTGTGTGTGTGTGTGTGCGCGCGCGTGCGTGCACACACATATAATTTATTGTTCATTTGTATAACTATGAATTATGTATAGTTTAAAAAAATTAGGCCTTTATGTTGATAAAGAATTAAAAAATGTTTGTCCACGTAGTTTTTCTCATAGTATTTGTCCCTTTGATCTTGATTATCTCCACACGATGGCCAAAAGTCTCAACTTCTAGTATACAATATGTGAAGTGCCTCCAAAGTTAACTCAATTTTTTCTCTACATGTAATATTGACTGATTCTGAACATGTTGAACATCAGGTCTATATCTCCTCAAAATTAATACATGAAAGACTTCACTCACACAAGAAATGGTAGATCAAAAGGTCGGGTGATAATCTACAAGGCTAATCATCTCCAACATATCGAATGGACCCACAACATGAGGTGTAAGCTTGGAGCCTTTTCCATGGTAAATTGGTTTCTTATGAAAGTTCACTCTCAAATAAACTTTTTTTCCAAGAGGTAAATTCCAATCTATCTACCTCGTATCAACATACTTATTGTAGTCTTATCCCACCTAAAGGATTTATCTATAGGAGTAACTAATACTCTATATCCTAAAACATGGAAAGACCCTTAATAACTCTATTCTCGATAATATTCCAACTCTAAGGTTTCTTACATGGGCCCTACCATACAAATCATGATATTGTGTCATGCCTATGATCATGATTGATGTAAGAAAACTCAACCGTAATAACCCTTTTGAGGGTTTTAATCAAATATTCTAAATGCAGATCTGAAAATAAAATTGCAGCAGACTGAAGAATAAAATCAACAACTTGTACTTGCACCAAAAACTACCAAAATCACCATAAAACACCTCTAATCAATTTGCCACTATTTTATGGAATTTTAGAAGCCAAAATAACAAATAAATATTGTGGAATAATATGTCGAAAAATAAAAATGCACTTTGGAAATTGCAACCACAAGATAAATATGAAATATGGGTCTAGAAACCCTCTAAATTTATGTAACTTCAGATTTCGGCCTTTAAAAAATTACAAATAAGAATATGAAACCAGATTTCTCAAATTCTTCACCAACACTCCCAAACCCTACCCAAGGTAGGTCGCTCCACCCTAAATAATTCAATAACAAGCTGGAAATTACAAATAGATCTTCAAATCAGCTCTTCTCTTCAAGACTCAACAATGATGAAGGGTTTTCGTCCTTCACCTAAGCCACATGAAGGGTTTTCATCCTTCAATGAGGCCTCACAAGAGGGTTTTCATCCTCAAGTGGATGAACAAGGAGCAACTAGCTCTCTATGCCCAAGTATAACAAAATGATGCCTCTAAACTCCTTTTATATCTTCCTTTTTGGTGCCAAAGCTTAATTAGACAAGGCCGACCTGTATAATGCAAGAAAACACTAAAGAAAATATAATAATATTAGATAAAATATATTATAAAGATGCTCAAGGGTCTTCTCCTTCATTTTTTCTTCTTTGCCATGGAGAAGGAATGGCAAGAAGACCAATTTCCAGCTCTTAGGTGGGAAAAAGGGACATTATAGTCCTCCCTCCCCAAAATTGCTTGTCCTCAAGCAATTGCAAACTCATTACATCTGCTGCCCCAACTTCCTCTTCCTCTTTCTTTTGAATATCTTCATTCTCCAATGGTGTAGGTGGCATCCTTGAGAAAGCCTCTGCAACTACATTTTGCTTCCCTTCCACATCAATAGTGCTATCCCAAAAACAATTGTAATCATGCATCTCTCTTCCAAAAATCAGGATGTACAAGTCTGAAAATGACACATCAAAATCTGATTTTATTCCTACATTCAACTGAAATATCCCTCTCTCAATATTCCATGAGGGAATGCACTCAAAAATTGCAAATACTTTGTTGCTCATGGCTATTAGTGGTAGCCCCAATTCTGATTTTTGCACATTCAATCCTCTAATCATGGTATAACAACTACCAAACTAAAATCTCACAAAGGGAATCAACCCGTGAATAAAGTAAGGACTAAAATTTTATTTACATATTTTAAAATTTAGGAGTCGTAGGCCCACAATTAAATTTGACAGTTATCTTGGCCTTGAATTTGAGAAAATCAGCCTCCCTAAACTACCCATGAATTTTTATTTCATCAATTTCCAAGTGAAACTCATACTCCATGTGACTTTTGAGGGAATTTTCCTCTAAATTTTGAACCTCTAGATGCCCCCAAACATTGTGTGACTCAACTGAAATATATAACCAAAACCATACCTCCTCATGCGGTCATAAAATTGAAATATATAACCATCATTCTCCACTTCGGTGACCATGTGCATAGCTACAAGTTTATCATAATGGTTTCTTTTTGCCCATACTTCCTTTGGTTATCTCATGGAACCATGAGTTAACAATCCATAAAGAGAAAATTTAGAATTTCCTTCAAACTTGTGCTTCCTAAAACATGTCATGTTAGCACTCTTTTCATTGAATTCCATAGGCAAAGAGAGAAACTGAAATTTTTACCTTCACCCTTGTTTTGTCTCAAGAAGTGGTCCGGATGATCAGCCCATGGAGTATCATGAACAGCCTTCAAGATCCCACTCTTCACCCTTGATTCGAGTACCAAATAGACTTAGTTTTGGTAAAGAATAAGCCCATCCATCAAGTTTTATTTTTCCTCACTTATTACCCCTTCAAAGACATCACTAGCAAACTTATTTTTACGAGACTAAATTTGGAATTAATTCTTTCCATTCCGCTGTAATTTTTGACAAAGAATAGAAATATTACTCACATGAAATGGCCTCTTCCACCAAATAATTAATTTTGGGTGTGATCGGAAGTATACCTTGCAAGGTGACTCTTTTCCCTTTGTCCATGAAGCTCATTTCCATGTTTTAATAGTTGAGAGTGAGCTCTCCCAACAAGCATAACCATTGGAATCCAAGTATGATGTCTAACTCAACCATGTCAATCACAAAAAAATCATCACATACCTCATATAAGCCCATGGAAATGTGGAGTTGAGGACATATTTTTATGCACTCCATTGAACGACCATCTGCCACCCTTACAACGAAGCCTTTAAAATATTCTATCTTTAATTTCAGATTTGAAACCAAGCATGCATCTATAAAATTGTGAGTAACTCCTCCATCAATCAAGATTGTGACCTTATGCCTTTGAAGATCACCCTTCATATGAAAAGAGTTGTAACTTGGTGCTCCCACCAAGGTAGCAAGAGTGTTATTCACTTCTTCTAGATCTTCTTTCAACATACTATCATGCCTAGCCTCATCTTCATTGCTATCATCCTCATCACAATCAGAAATTACTTCAATATAATGAACCTTACCTTTTCCCAAGCAACGATGTCCTAGAGTCCAGGGATCCTTGCATGAAAAACACGAATTCTTCCTTCGTAATTCATTCTTTGCTTCCTTATCATGGCTGGTTTTTTACAGATATGTATGAACAAGGAGCTCCTTTTGGAAAGGTCTCTTTGGCTGGTCCAAAGTGATGCTTTGTGGCTGCTTGGGGGCTTGTTCCCCTCTCCAATTGGCCTTCGGAAGACTGTTGATTGCTACTGATTTTGAGGCAGCAAATTCAAGATCTAGAGCCTTATTTATTGCCTCTTGTAGAGAAAAAGGATGAATTGCATGAACTAACCCCCATAGGGGTTCAATCATCCACATATTCCTCTATGGTACCTTGTTGCTTCAATTGAGCAAGCTCACGGAAATGTACCTTAGGATCTACTATGTCAAACCTATCAATGAGCTTTTAACAAAACTCATCATAGGCATGAATTTCACTATGCCCTTGGGTCACAAGTCCATGAAAACACCGCTCATGGGAAATGCCCTCAAGATGTAGATCATTAAATTTAATGACATCTTCTTCTACCATAAGCTTAAAATATAAATATGTATTCAACTTTTGAATCCATGCCCTAAGCGGTACCTTTTGTAGATCCATCAAATGTAGAAAAAGATAACTTACCCAAAGAACTTTGTACCTCTCTATATGGCATGGCATGCCTAGGCTCGGGCCTAGATCTTCCTCTATCCAAACCCATGAACTCGGCAAGGAAATAACATCACGGATCTCTCTAGACAAAGCCATATACTCCTCATAGCTCGCTGCAATATTTCTTCTTCCCGTGGGTCTTGGCTCTTCTCCCGGTATGGCTTCCTCTCTAGGGATGAAAGTGGGCTTCCAACTCAATCCTCGGGTTGTTCCCATAGGTCGCTTGGCATTATTAGCTCCACTCGAGCTTCCTTCACCACTTTGAACCCTAGGTTCAATCATCCTTTGGAGAGACATGGCAAGAAAATCCATGGTCTCCGCAAGTCTTTCTTGGCCGGAAATTAATTTATCCATTGAAACCCTAGGCCTTTTGAGAATCTGAGCTCTGATACCACTGTAATAACCCTTTTGAGGGTTTTAATGAAATATTATAAATGCATATCTGAAAATTAAATTGCAGCAGATCAAGAATAATTTTAGCAAGAACTTGAACTTGTACCAAAAATGTCAAAATCACCATAAACACGCCAATCAATTTGCCACTATTTTATATGTATTTTATGGAATTTTAAAAGCCAAAATAACAAATAAATATTGAGGAATAATCTGCTGAAAAATAAATATGTACCTGAAAATTGCAGTCACAAGATAAATATGAAATATGGGTCTAGAAACCCTCTAAATTCATGCAACTTCAGATTCGGCCTTTAAAAATATTACAAATCAGAATATGAAACTAGATTTCTCAAATTCTTCACCAACACTCCCAAACCCTACCCAAGGTAGGTCGCTCCACCCTAAATAATTCAATAACAAGCTGGAAATTACAAATAGATCTTCAGATCAACTCTTCTCTTCAAGACTCAACAATGATGAAGGGTTTTCGTCCTTCACCTAAGCCACATGAAGGGTTTTCGTCCTTTAATGAGGCCTCACAAGAGGGTTTTCATCCTCAAGTGGATGAACAAGGATCAAATAGCTCTCTATGCCCAAGTATAACAAAATTATCCAAGGCTATATGCAAATGATGCCTCTAAACTCCTTTTATATCTTCCTTTTTGTGCCAAATCTTAATTAGACAAGGCCGATTTGTATAATGCAAGAAAACACTAAAGAAAATATAATAATATTAGATAAAATATATTATAAAGGTGATCAAGGGTTTTATCCTCTTTTTGCTTCTTTATCATGGAGAAGGAACAACAAGAAGACCAATTTCCAGCTTTTAGGTGGGAAAAAGGGACATTACATCAACCAAAAGGGTAGCTGAAAAAATCAAAGTTTACACAAGATCTCTATCGATATTGATATTTTCGAGGAATGTTATACACTCAAATAATGTCATCAAGGAATACTCTAGTCATAGTTATAACATTATATGTGGTCTTTGATAACAAGAAGCAAGAAATTTACATTAAATTTATCACTATCACCATGATCACATAATTATGACAGAATGAAGTAGGAAGAATAATAATGAAGTTCATAGAGATTGTGTAATGTTCTACTCAATTATCTCATGAGTGTAAATAATACATACCAATTTTTTGTGGTAAGTAGATATTTAAGGAACATGCCAAAATGTTAGAATGATCAATGAATCATGTTGGAAGGGATTCATTAATGTGTTGAATCTCAAGAAATTGGCCTTTATAATTGCATTGAAAATGAAGGATTTTTAACTTCTTTTTACATACAAATGATAGTATTTCTTAATATTTATAATTTATTGAAATTGTTTGGTGAATTTATTTTTGTAAAGAGTCAAATACTAAGTTTAAAATTGAAATGGTTGTTATCTAGCTAGGCTAATTCAAATTTATTATTTAAAATAAAAGATAAAGGAAATGTATGTGGGACTATATACAACACATCACATTATTATAGCTTTATAAAGTCATAACACCACTACGACACTATAAATAACACCATGGGACTATCAAAAATACACTACACATTTATAATCTTCACCACATTATACAACCACGACAAAACTACAAAAATTACCAAAAATTTAAGACAACATACATCACATTTATAAATCTTCGATACATTTATAAAATCACCAAGGTAATATAAACATCATTGTAAACTAAACACAACACACATCTTATTATGAAATCGTAATGGCATTATCGTACCACCTCAAGTATTTACAAACACAAATAAAAATAAAGACAAAAATCACCACATTATGAAAAATTGTGTTATTATTGTACAAATGTGGGTCTAAATACATCATCGTGTAGCTCTTATGATTGAGATAAAAATTCTCTATACCTAGATAAATATATTACCTCAATATTATGAAATCAACAATATATAAAGTTCTCCCTGGTCTTGTTTAATTAACAATACAATTCATCCCATGTATGCCATACAATGCCAACATGTCTCTATATCAATCAAATGATGTATCAAATCTTGATCATTTACCACTTTTATGCGATTTTGCCACATTAATCCCAATATAGATGAATACTCGTCATACACCTTGCATACTAATTGATATACTAATATCCACCTAGGATTAACATATTTTAATAGTTTTTCACATATATGTTATAATTTTTTCAAAGATTTGGAACTTTGTGAACCTTGTAGGAATATGATAGAAATAAGAATGCACCCTCATGAATAATTTCTTCAAATCTCACTACTTCTAAAAGCGCTAACTATTTTGTATGCTAGATTCAATCTATGATCCATACAATGAATGGAAATCATATAAAAATAATGAGATATTTGGATTCTTACACATAGGCCATTCATGTCACATTACATTATGCATATCACATCTACCCTAAAACACTAAGTACTTTTTGTAATTGCATAATCTTCCATGCTACTAATCTCCTTCAAAATTCTTATGACTAGTTCACAAAGATTTTTAGAATTGGAGTTTTTTTGCATCTTTTAAATAGTAAGTAAATGAGGTTGTTTCACATGATTATAAATTTTATAAACACACATACAAACCCAATAAATATTATCTATGATTATAGCCTTATCAATAGGCAATGACACACATCATGTGCATTGCATTATCATCTAAGTGTTATTTATCAACCAAAGAGTAGATAGGATTGCACTCAATGCCAACTACTACTTTTAGACCAATAAGAGTAAGAAAAGTGTGAGACACCAAGAAAAGAGAGAATTTTCTTATATTCAAAAAAAGTGATATAGGAAAACCAGTTTTTGATATTGAAAAGTAATGGCCATTATATTGTTTTTTCTAAATGGGGTTTTAAATGACCTTTTCAAATTGAGATGTAATTTTCTCTCCATTTTCAAAAAGTATTCTTTGAGATATTATGATATACTCATATAACTTTTCATACCTCATAAGTAACACCGATTCAAAATTTTCCATTTGCAAACATTTTTCAACTCCATCTACAATTTCTTTTTGTATATTGTGTTCAATGAAAAGTTGCAAAATCCATGGACATGGGGTAAGAATCTCTAAAGAAACCCCAAAATCTTTTAACAAACTAGTCAATGGACCATCAGATAAGAGATAAACAAGGATTCATCACTTTGCATACATTAATCTTGAAAGAAACAAGCAAATCTAGCATATTTAGTAATCCTCTACTCTTGAAAGCTTTAAAATGAACCTAGGTAGATTCTAAGCAATCAGTTTGTGATTATGAGAATGGGAGCTCACCATTAATGGCTTCAAGGCCAATGGTTCTTCCCATTTACTCAATGCTTGTGTGTGTAGTGCAATGGCAAAGCAATATCTCAATAAAACAAATGAAATAAGCTCTAAGCAAAATGTTATAGTTTATGTTAGGAAGAAGGAGAGTTCTTAGAAATGAGAGGGGGTCTAGTCCTATTTATAGTTTTCCAATTTCAGAAATGGGAGAATTTTGGTGCATGTGGGACTAAAAAGGAGTCAAAAAAAAAGGAGTCAAAGTAAGATTTGACTAGGTTTAGAAGAGGTTAATCATGGAGTTAATCCTATTTAGAGAGGAATTAGGGTTTGAGAGAGTTGTGAGAGGCTTAATCAATCCAATGAAATGGATTGATAGACTAGGAAGTTATTAAAAGTGGTATAAAAGAGGACGAGAAGAGGGTTTAGCCAATAAGGGACTATATTAACCCCATTAGTTGGTTTATAGGAGAAATATGACCAAAATAATGTCATAAATGATGAGTTAGAAATGGTCTAATTGACGAGGTATCATCAATTTGTGAGAAGGAGAATAGTTAGTGTAATATTAGGAATAATAGTGCTTTGACCAAACTACAAGTGTCTACATTTGCCCCTCTTTGGGGTGACGTAAGCTACGTCACTTCAAAGAAAGTAGACAAACATAAGCAAATGAATTTTTTTGAAGGGGTAGAAGAAAAATTAGTTAGCTAAAGGGATGCCCCTCAAGTGTCGATGGGGTGATGGAAGAACTCGATCGATGATCGAAAAGAGAACAAAAGAAATAAAAGTGTGAAGAGAAGATGAGAAAACAACAAGAAAATGGGATATTGAGCTATCCACAAACCAGTGCTTATGAAACAATTTGTAATCATCATTTTTCTTAGAATCCTCATCATCGGTCCTTATTAAAATGTAAGCATATGATGGAAGCGTAAAATGACATGAAAAGCCAAGATACAAATAGACATCCCTTGCTAAAATAACAACTCCATGCAACACACAAACATGCAATGCAATACGAGAAGTAAACAAACTCACCTAACAGGAAATAAGTACAATCACACACACTCAAACCAACAACGTTCAAGATGGTTGCACAAATATTTTGTTATCGAGTTACAATCCCAAATGTTTTGATAAACGACAAGGGTTTAAAATGATGCCCCAAGCAATTTGTATATGCAAGGGAAAGGATGGAGGACACTTGGGTCCAATGGAAAAGCAATGTGCATGATGAAAATAGTACTAGGCAACTGATAGTGCCCCAGAGTACATGAAGTAAGCAACGTAGATTTTGTAAATGATTGTAGATTTAGGTGATCTCATGAGTCATTGTTTCAAAACATGTGAAAACATCAGCAAGATACGAGATGAGTTCCATGTGAGAGACACATATTTCAGCTACAAATGAGCTTTTTACCAATTTTAGTCCATTTTTGAAGTGTTTACAATTTTTTTGGATTTTTGAATGGTTTTATAATTTTTAAATTTTTGATCGGTCAGAGGAATTTAGGAAATGGAAGGTCACCTAAAAGCACGTGAAAATGCCCCAAGGAAAAGAGAACATGGGCATTGGGTGGCAATAAAATGCCCCGACGAGAAAACAAACATGCCAACAATAATCATGGTGCTAGATAAAAATAGAAGACAAGAAGGCACCTCGAAATATTTAAAAATGTTCATGCAAACAATATATAAAGAATGAAGAACATCCTCATAAAATTAACATATAGAAATAATGAGAAAGATTCTCAAAAATGAAACATATAGAAAGAATTAGGAAGATTCTCAAAAAAACAACATATAGAAAGAATGAGGAAGATTTTTTTTTAAACCAAAATTATATTACTATAAATATGATATTAACAATACAATGCCAAGCCATGGTACTCAAACTCCATGATCTATCCTTTAGACTTCCAAAAACATAAGAATGAAGAAAAAGAGGATAACATCATTTTATGCATCCAATGAGTGTAATTGAAGGATTTTCAACTCGATTCCGCTTCTATGGAGACCATGTCAAAGGAAAAGGGCCAAAGTTGATCAAATTATTGTGATCCAAAACTCAATTTGCCAACGCATCCACTACCTTGTTTTTATCTTTAGGAACATGTTGACATGAGATGGTTTGAATTTGTCTAGCAATAACCTAAATATTATCATAAATCGTAACAATTCTCCAATTTTTGAATCTATTCTACTCTTTAGTCCATGAGAAGATGGATAATTACTTAGATTTATTTATTCCACTATAATTTTAAGACATCCCAATTTAGTTACCTCATGGAGATAAGCACTAGGTGGCAAATAGTGCCCGAGGATGGTTTATATGATATCACATGTTTTGTACATGAGATATTTTGGTAGATGCTAGCATTTGGGATGATATTAGATGATATTGGTGTGGGGGTAGATTTGTGATCATGTGCAACCCCTCTTGCCCCCATTGATGATACAATATGTGATGATTAGCTTAGTATACATGCATGATGTAAAACTTATCATTTTTGTATATATGATGTAGTAGATGATGTTATATGTGATGAATGATAAATGATAGATGTGATCACAAAAAATGTGCGTAGAAACAAATGACAAGAAAAAGTTAACAAAACTAAACAAATATACACATACAAAATAACATGAAATGCAACTAGACATGAAATCATGCAAATCCCAATAATGATTAAATTGGTATTCAATCTAAGTAAATAAAATGAATCCTAATAGATGCATACAATAGATGATGAAAACATAACAATATTTTACAAGTATGAAAGCTAAAAATGAACTCAATGCAACACACAATTAAATCAAACAAGATCTAATCTAAGGTAAGAAAATGAACCATCACACAACACAAAAAGGCACTCTCAATCAAAACTATACAAACCGACAACTAAAAGTAATTAAATCACTACCTTGTTTTTACGGGACAACATTGATATATTTTCTAATGTTTTTGGGTTATCTTGAAAGATAATTTTTCAAGGCTACTGTTCACATTGTTTTTGGGGTTTCCCTAAGACAATGTTATAATGTTTTGTAGCTTCATCCCTAGAAGGGGGATTTTCTAAATGTTTAGATTTTTGTGTATCCTTTTTCTTGAATGTTTTTATATTTTCTAAGGTCATGTTCTGAAAGCAATGTACAAGGAAAAAGAAGTGTGGATGCGTGATGTGGGAATATACAAAGGGAAAAATGCCACGCGTATATACGAGAAAGTGGAACATGAAGGTTCCCCCGTGTTAGATGAAAATATTCAAAGGCACATCCTTCATGTAGATATAAGAGTAAATAAGCTAGATCACGACTTGATGAAGATGGATTCGGTAGGGTTCCTAGACCTAGAAAAGGAAGTTATTTCTAGAAAGTGGTGAGGGTTACCCGTCCTGATGCAAGAGTGGCTTGTGACCGATGAATCCTCTTTAAGTGTCGAAAACTAGTTTTCACCCAAATACCTTGCCCACTACACCACAATTGCGTGGTTTTCACACGTGGATGACCTTGTTTTTTCTTTACTATTTTCTCAAATTTTCCATGTTTTGTTTATTTTTTCTTTGTTTTTCTACTTTTTAGTTCTTATCTGATATTCATGTCATACTTAAGCATAGAATCATTTGAGATGCATGGCGTTCATAGGTTCTGAAGTTCTTCACCATCTGAATATGCTAGTTTATAAGCTCCTAACCCATATTTAGCAACCACCACATAAGGCCCTAGCCAGTTGGCCTCAAACTTACCTTTTTTTTCTTTCTTTGATGGTGTTCTTTTGATTTTCTTTCAACACTAGATCACCTACATCAAATTCATGATGAATGATTCATTTGTTATATCCTCTTGATACTTTGTTCTGATAGACCTTGAGGTGATTAAGCACTCTCATACACTTTTCATCCAATAACAAATCTAGCTCTACTAACCAAGATACTTTATAGTCTTTATCCTTATCAAGATAATCCCGGAGAGATATTCTAAGGGAGGAAGCTCCACTTCCAAGGGTATGATGGCTTTAGTGCCATAAACTAGGGAATATGGGGTCGCAAGTAGGAGTGCGGATGGAGGTTCGATAGGCCCAGAGGGTGGGATATATCTGTAAGTGTCAATTATGGCTAGTCTTACTTACCATTTTCTCCATGATTCGTACAAGGGTTTTATTGGTAGCTTTGGATTTTCCATTACCTTAGGGGTAATAGGAGTAGACCACTTGATTTGAATATGGAAGTGTTGACACAATGTCTTAACCATTTTATTTTTGAAGGATTTACCATTATCAGTGACAATGGCGGAAGGGATACCATAATGACAGATGAGATGATTCATGATGAATTTGGAAATTTGTGCACTAGTGACATAAGTAAGAGGCACAACCTCTACCCATTTAGTAAAATACTCGGTGGCGGTAATAATGTGGGTGTGGCCATCTGAAGAGGAAGGATGGAACTTCCCTATGAGATCTAGGCCCCATTTAGAAAATGGCCAAGGTGTCGCATGATAGGGTCAAAGCTTATGCTAGTGCATGTATCAAGTTGCCGTATTTTTGGCATAGCTCACATTTCTTTACAAAATTACAACAGTTTACTTCTATGGTGGGCCAATAATAACCTACCCTTAAGAGCTTCTTATCCAAGACCATACCACTAGTGTGTGCTCCACAAATACCACCGTGTACTTCTTTAATAGCGTGGACTGAGTCAATAACATCCAAACAACAAAGTAGATTCCCATCGTAGCCATGATGATAAAGGGTGCCTCCTAGGAGGGTATAACGGGCTATACGACGGATAAGGGATTTCTTCTCTAAATGGGTAATGCCTTTGGGAAATATGTTATCTTATAGGTATCTAAATATAGGTTCATACAAGGGGAGGATGGACCCGACAATTTCACATGCCAAACAAGATTCGCATGTCATTTATGGGTCTTTGTAAATTCTCTATAAAGAATGGCATTTTTCTCTCTTGAGGTGGAATGCGTAAGAAGAGCCATTTATAGCTATAACATCTGTTGATCTATTATGTGACCTTTTTTGCTCAAATACAATATGTGTAAAATACTCCTTCAAGGTTTCAACCAATTTCTTGTATGGAACAATTTTCTCATCTTTAACCTTATACTTATCATTAACTTGCTTAATAATGAGTTAAGAGTCCCTAATGACTCTGTAGCTATCTGATATTCAAATTGATAGCCAACTTGAGGCCATAAATGAGTTCCTCATACTCTACAATGTTATTAGTGCAAGGGAATCCCAAACGGAATGCTCTTGGAATAACCTCACTTGTGGGAGTGATGAGCACTACCCCTGCCCTCGATCCATGGAAGGTGAATGATCCATCAAAATGGACTTGCCACTCCATAGACTCTTCAACATACATCATAGATGCATCTGGAAGATCCAGACATAAAGGTTTCATCTACGGTAGAGGAGCTTCGCTAATTGATCAGCCAATACTTTTCCTTTCAACAATTTCTAGTTTACAAATTCAATATCAAATTCACTTAGGAGAATGATCCAATTATTCATTCTTCTATGAGGGTGGGTTTGGACAAGAGATATTTGAGAGGGTCAACTTTGGATATTACCTTAGTTTTGTTGTTAAGGAGATAATGGCGAAGTTTCTGAAAGGTGAAGACAATTGCTAAGCATGTCTTTTCAATCTGCAGGTAATTCGGTTCATAGGAAATCAAGGTGTGACTAAGATAATAAAATGCCCTTTCTCTATGGTCTAGGTCATATTGGGAAAGCATTGCTCCAATAGTGAACTAGGTAGCTGAAATGTACAACAAGAGAGGTTTCTCGGGGTAGGTGAAATGAGTATAGGTGGGTTGACAAGGTATTGTTTAAGTAGTGTAAATGCCTTTTGATAATCTAGTCCCTAGTTGAATGCAACATCCTTCTTGAGGAGATGTGTAAATGGGTGGCATTTATCCACAAGCTGTGAAATAAAATGATGGATTGCCTAGATATTCCCTTGTAAAATTCTCAATTGTTTAATATTTGTAGGTAGAGGCATTTTACGTGATAGTTGTAACCTTGGCAAGATCCACCTCTATGCCTCTTTTTGAAACAATGAAACCTAGGATTTTTCTTGACAAAACACCAAAGACACACTTCTTGGGGTTCAAGCAAACCTTGTAATCCCAAAGATGTTAGAAAATACGTCTCAGCACTTTAGGGTGCTCTCCTCTGCTTTTGGACTTTTCCAAGATATCATCAACGTAATCTTCCATGATGTCATTCATCATGCCATGAAAGATGGTAGGCATTGCACTTTGATAGGTAGCCTCGACATTCTTGAGTCTGAAAGGCATGACCTTGTAACAAAATATTCCCCAAGGGGTGATGAAAGTCATTTTATGTTGATCCTCCTCTACAATCCTGATTTGGTTATAACCTGAAAAACCATCCATTAGGGACAACATTTCATAACCAGCGATGGAATTAACAATCATGTCAATATTAGGCAAGGGGAAGTCATCCTTAGGACATGCTTTATTGATATCATAGAAATCGGTGCAGATCCTTATGCCAACAGGTTTCTTCTGAAGAGGGACTATGTTAGATATCCAATTTGAATAGTCAATGGGCTTAATGAAATCAACAGCTAATAACTTTTCAAGTTCTTCTTTGAAAATGAGTGCAATTTAGGTGCATCTTTCTAGACTTTTGTTTGATGGGTTTGGAATTTGGGTGCACAACGAGGTTGTGCACGACCAAGTTTGGGTCCAAACCAGACATATTGGTGTATGACCACGCAAATATATCTTCATATTCTCTTAACATCTCTACAAAAATTTATGCTCTTGAGTGAGAGCGAAGCTCCCAACTTTATCATTCTAGGTTCCTCTTTCGAGCCAATGTTAACACTGATGGTTTCTTCCACAAACATCTTAGAATCATCCTCCATCTGGGTAAGATAAGGGGAAGAGTAAGGTTAACCTCCTTAGGTAGCTCATCATCATCCTTGAATGGATAGATCATTTTTCCATAGGTTCTTCATTTTGTTTGTCTACAAGTGCTTCAAAAAGTTTTTTGCTATGAGACTTGCGTTTATTCCTTGCACAAGGTTTCTCTGAAGTGTCCTTACTCTTATTTATGACATTCTTATTCAAGTGGCCACACATCTCGCATCTTCTCTAAAGTATGCACAGTGTC
Source organism: Taxus wallichiana var. yunnanensis (assembly GCA_018340775.1). Lineage (NCBI taxonomy): Eukaryota > Viridiplantae > Streptophyta > Pinopsida > Cupressales > Taxaceae > Taxus > Taxus wallichiana. The sequence continues at coordinate 894,144,495 of CM031240.1, read as the reverse complement.
TAGTTGAATTGAAAATCTTTTTTTGTGATCCCACGGAATAGAATCCCGAGTACCATGAATTTACGTGAATGCCTCGTCATTCTCAAAGAAATCGATTGGCACGTGAAATTTTTAATCCATATCTACAAGTTTAGGATATACAAGGGTTACTTGGTAATTGGTTTGAGGATTAGATCTAGATAAGGTAAAGATAGCAAATTAGGAAATAGGTTAGTGAGGCAAGATCCTCGTAGAGGCTATATTGGGAATATGCGTCACTATCTAAATGAGATGAGTTTTCCTCACGTTCGAAAGAGGTGGCATCAATCTCAAAGGGTGGATCATCATGTGGTCTTATTCCAAGACCATGCTTTTTTGATTTGAAGCAAGGGATAGGAATGGGTTCTAATCACCCTTGCACATTGATTCCACATCCAAACCCATTGTAACCCATGATGTACATCATACAGTGGCCTTTGACATATAAGCGGGCCTGATGACTCGGGCATGAAGCCATGGTACCTTGGTGCTCATTGATGGGATCTTCTAACATATTTTCCTCAGATAAGAAACCACTAGGAATGAACTTCTCCAATGGTTTAGGGCATTGATCCCGAGTGCTTTTGAACTGAAAATAAGGTTTACCACGTGTCTGGGAGACATTGATAGATATGATATTAATAATGCTTGTTCAAGAGTGAATGGCTCACATGGGCCATATTTTTCCGACATTGCCTCCCATGATGCGAAAGGGTTAACCAACGAAGGAAAGTCTTGATTACAAGGAGTGAGTGAATCTGGATCCACACGTTCCTTGATAGCCTCTGTTTGTAAAGGAACAACAATGTCTACATAAGGGCATTCATAAGTTGCACAAGAAAAACGTGCAAGGCTCTATAATGTGTAAATGGTTTGGATCACCCTGAATGGTGATTATCTATCCTTTATGGCACATTTTGATACATTGATGGAAATTTGAAGGAATGGCATGCATGGCATGGATCCATAGGCATCCTAAGAGCATGTTGTATGGTAGATCCAAGTCAAGGACATGGAACATTGTATCATGAAAAGTCCTCCCTACTTCCATTGGAACTACTATAATGCTTTTGGCTCTCACTTCTCATTATCATCAGTCGTGATTGTAATAGTTTTGGCACCTAGATCCGTTTCTGAGAGGCTTAGCTGCTTAACCAACTTTAAAGTACACATTTTTAAACCAGATCTGCCATCCACAAGTACTCTCTTGATCTTGCGATGGGTAATAACTACTTCTATATATAAAGGTAAGTTGTGTTTTGGGTTGTTACGTGGGATCGCAGCGTAATCATAAAGTAATATGATCATTGGAGTCAAGGTGTGCAATCATGGTTTGGAGGTGTGTGAGATCTACATCGGTGGAGACTCCCAAACTTTGTAATGTTTTATACAATATGTTTTTATGGGCAATAAATTTTGATGAGATCTAAGATTGATATCCTAGCGGGTGTCTTCTCTAACTATTCTATTAGATTGTACTGACCTTCTGTGGGATAGGTAGGGGATCTGGTATGATCAAATGAGCACATCGTGCCCCTACTACACAACTCTTTTCTAAGATCCTAATAGTATTGACATGTTCATTAGATGAACGGATACATCCTATGAGGGAATCAAATGGACTATCATTAGTGGGATAAACATAAGCAATAGTTTGATAGTCATTGGAAGTTTGTCTCGTGATCTAGCTTTCTTTTCTTCTTATCTACATGGTTAGGAAGGGATCTTTGAAGATACCCATTTTCTCATTTGGACCTTGTCCTAAGTCGGGAGGAGAATCTACGATGATTTTTCCCTCTTCAATGAGGTCTTGTATGTAATGGCGTAGTCTCAAGCATCTATTTGTCTTGTGCCCTTTAACACGGTGGAAGTCACAATACTCATGCTCTTTGAACCAAATGGGTTTTGGAGCATTTTTTGGGTATGGTACCATTGCGAGTTGGATATTCCACCATGTTTACGTTATCTAACTGTTTTAGTATGGCAAGATAGGGATTTTGTTAATGGCATGAACACACATTTGGTGGGTGCCTTGGGATGAGGTCCTTACGAGAGATTTAAAAGTGGACAATCTACACAGTTTGGACTATTTTGGATTCTATAATGTCATCACCTACGGTTTTTTTTGTTGAAGAACTTTGGTTTATATAACGATTTTGCTTCATGTTTGTCTTTGACAAACTCGGTTTAAGTGTTCCTTTTGTGATGAGGGCCTTTTCGATTTGCCCTTCTCTATAACTTCTTTGAAATTAGATCACGCGGTGCATTTGTAAATGGAAGGCTATCTCTGGTTTCAAGTTAGGAGAAAATATGCTTACTAGCTATTTTTTCAAGTGCAAGGCTCAAGGGAAATGACTTGCCAACCCTCACTATCATTGTAAAGATCTCGCAAATGTCTCGTTGGGCTTCTATTTTTTTTCATTGCAGAGGTCGTTCATTGTGATATCATTTTCCATGTTTTAGGAATAATTCCGTATATTTTTTGCTAACGCAGCCACATTGTAATGGAGCCCTTGGCTATGCTAAAGAACCATTTCAATCCTAATGCCCCTAGGCTATGAGGGAAGAGTCGTATTAAGAAGTTATCGATGTATGTGACCTCTGGAAAAGCATATAAAAGTCTTTGATGTGATCATGAGGATCACCTTTACTTTTATATTTATCAAATTTAGGAATGGTAAAATGTTTTGGGAAGGGTTGCCGCAACATGTCCTTATCAAAGAGGTAAGGGCATAGTTCTTCATACAAATACTTCCTACTATGTCCTATGTTTCCCTCTTGTAGCGTAGTAAGAATGTATTTCATTGATTGTAATTCCCGTTCAATGAGTTGTTATTTGGTAGGAAACATTGGTCTTTGTGCCTTAGCCACTTTAAAGGTCATGTCACTATACAGATCAAAGTGGAACTCGCTAGATTTTGTTTTGAGTGTCTTTGTATACGTTCCTACTTGAAGAGCCTAAGTTTGCTAATTTTTGGCTGGAGTTTAGGATTTGTTTTTGAATGATATCTTCTTCAACTAAAGGATCATCTTCCTCATTGAACTTGGGAGGTGGTGAGGTTTTGCGCTCAATCTTCACTTTACATGAATCTTTGTAATAAGGTTGCGGTGGATCACTAAGTGGTTTTAATGGGTCTCTTTCAATGGTATTATGATGTTGACCGAAGTAGAAGCGTACCCCATGTCAAAGGGGATATCCATGTCTAAGATGGATTTTTGTTCTTCTTTTTTATGATTAATGACCTTAGTTTCTGCTTCACGTTCTTGTGGAAGTTGGGCTCCTAACTCTAAGACTCTTGCGGTTACTTGATCTGTTATAATAAAGAATCTCATCAAACCGACCTAGGTCTAATTGATGTTTTTCTTTAAAAGAATCAAATTCTTCTCCGCTATGATCAATCAATGGATCTATGTCCTTGACTTGTGAAAAGAGAGGTGTTAAGTTGTTTGTCATTAAATGGGAACGATTCAAAAGGATTCTCTCTAAGTCATGCTTGTTTGGTTTGGATGAAATTTTCATGATTCTAGGCATCAAGATTAGTCAAAATGATACTAGGTTTTGTCTAAAATTTTCAAAGTTTCGTGAAACCTAGACGTGATTTTGATGTGATGTTGAAATATAACAATGTGTTCTAGATGTTATATTATATAGTCATTTTTATGATTCAAAGAACACTCATATGAATACTCAAATGCAATGATCACTCGAATTGTTGTTTTTCCAAGTTTATACCCTAACTATGATTCCGGTGAAGGGTCCAAAGCAAATAGTGACAATATCATATCAATATGTAGGTCAAGTTAGAATTCTAACAAGGCCTAAATATTAAAGTGGTACTGACGCAATCTCTTGATGAGGTATACTAAAACTAGTTTAAATGCCAATGAAAGCTAAGTTTTCTGAAAAATGGAAGTTGTGAATATGTATAGCGTAACAACACTATCCTAATACATTAACCAAGAAAGTAAGGTGTTAGTATCAAGATGACATTATTTCGGTATATATAAGGTAATATCAACACTCTCAAAAATACTTAGATGATGTTGGAACTGAAACTAAGTATGATTATAGCAAGAAGTTTTTAGTTGGATGAGCAACATAACCATGCAATAAAGGGACTTATATCCAGTTCTCAAGAAATTGAAAACATGATGTAAGTACCAAAATTGTGTGACTAAAATGTGAGCAAAACTATCAAATTAAGAAGAGATAAATGATGAAATGAAATCACAAGATCTTGAAGACGATCACGAAATCAAGATCAAATAACTATCAAAGACATGAAAATGTACCTGCACACTTTAGACATTTAACAACCTAGCCACAAACATGGATGGGCGTAAACATAAAAAAATGTGGCGAATACCATCTTGGATAAGACTCACAAGGTATGCTTCCTTCTCACCCCAAAAATGAGTGGTGAGAATGCAAGGGTATAGATTAAAAGGTGAAAAATAAACTAAGTGCCACTTGGGTAGAGTTTCACCTCGTCTGAAGGTGAGATAGAAACCGAGCTAAGTGAGGCATTGTTTAATTCTGCGATGAAAGACACTTAGCTCAAACTTATGTGGACTCTTTTCCTGATTCAAGAAACAATGTCACGAGACTCCAGTGAGTCGTCACTTCATGATGGTTTGATGTGAAAAGGACTAGTAAAGTGGGCTCTAAGATAGAATGGCTTCCCTAATAAGATCTCTCAACTAGGTGTCACAAGTTGTCTAAGAGCGAGCTCAATTTACCCAAAAAGTCACAATGACTAATTTGGGAGTATCTCAACTTTACTTTACCCCCTTCAAATATGATGAGCAACTAGTGCATTCACACGTATTCTCACTAGGGTCGCGATACTGACAACTTTGTCTCTAACTTACGATGTAAAATATATTCAAGTGGGTAAGCGAGTGCTTTTGTTTCATCCATGAGGTTACTCGGTGCCATGTCCACTCTTTCAAATTTATATGGTGTGGCTCATGCATTGCAGTGTTGCCTCTGTATTGGTTTGTTTCGATTACTTTAGGGTTCTTGGAACCACCCCCATTGTTGTAACTTAAGGCATTATGCCAAAGGGGTTATGTTCTAGTTGAGTGGATAGGGACGTACCCTTTTCCGAAACTTGCAATACAGTGTGATGAAGTGGTGTGTTTTTATCTTGCTTAACTTAATGTGGTTTTAAGTAGCACACCATTTGACAACCTGTATGAAAACACGTATTAGAAGATTTTTTTTTCTTGACTCCTCATTTCTTTGATAAGTATTTTTGGTCCTATATACCAAGATTAGTAATTTTCCAATACATCATATAAAGGAGATAAGATGTTGCTTTTGATTTCCCAGATCGTCCTAAGACGCAAGGAAAGAGCATACACAACAAGGTATCTCACTCAAATTTTGTAAGAAATGGAAAATACTTAAGTAGATTACTAAAAATAAGTTCCTTTTAACCAACTTTGAAAGCTAATTGAATCGTTTTACAAGTATGAAGAAAGTAGTGAAACGTTTTTGATTCCCAAGATCACCTAGAAAGGCGCAAGGGAAGAGCATACGCGTTTCAAACTTTCACAAATAAAGATGAAAACACTTTAACTAAGTTAGTATGAAAAACATGATGGAAAAGAAACCTATAAAACCACTGTTAGAACCCTACGAGAAAGTTAGAAAACCAAGAATATTAGAAAATTCCATAAATCTATTTTTAGCAGTTTTTCAATGGTTTTTAGTATTTTACATTTTTGGAGGTCTCGTGACACTTTGGGAGTTTAATGATAAAAGAAATGATACCAAAGGTATATTAATTTTGTAACTTCCCTCTCAAAGTTCACTTCGTGCTCTTTCTGACACCTATTCAAACTTTGAAAATGGGTCAATTGGTCAAAAGATATGATCCAAACTAGGAGCACTAAAAATTATATGAACAAATCCGGATCAAACATAGACACATGCACCCTTCAAGGTGTATGCACACCTATTTGGTCATGTGCACATGGGTTATGGTGCCTATGCCCCTCTGTGTAAACTTAGCGGAGTCATAGAGTCTTGCGTTTTACCCAAGAGATGCATGTGCTACCATAAGTGTGCATGCACCGAGAGAATAGGTGCTTGCATTAGCGGAGCGAAAAATTGCTAAAAACTATGACGTGTGTGTGTGCACTAGCAAAGGGGTGTTTATGCTAGCAAAAGGGTGCATGTGCCATGGTTCGGGTGTGTGCGTGCCTTGTAAAAAATTTGACAAAGGATCGAGAACACACATGGTGTTTGCGCGTGGGTTTGGGTGCCTACGCACCTAGTGAAAATGATATGTTGTGACCAGGTGTCGCGATGGCGAGAAAAGTATGTATGCCACGATTTGGGCATGTGTGCTTGTTATAGGTACCTACACATGGATTTGGGTGCTTGTCTTTGAGAAAAAGGTGTATGCGCGCTGCTAAAAACCACCAAAAACACAGAAAATGAAATTCTAAAAGTGTCAACATGTTAGAATTTATCCATTAAATGTAATTTCTAACATAAACTTAACAAAGAAGCATGAAAATGAAGGTTAACTACATAAAACCTAGCTAAAAATCCCAAGGCAAAATATTTAACCCTACAAAAACATGTAAAAAGTTAGAAACTGAAATAAAAGCTTCAAAATGACTCCATTAATGGAGGATGGTCTAAATGATAATAATGGTATAGCTACGATACCAAATGATAGAATAGAATAAGATTGCAATGACCAAAGAGGGACGGAAGCCTCACAAATATTATTGATCATGAAATTAGATTACATAACAATGCAAGAGCTGTAATATTTATAGATATTAAACACCTCATATGGATAGACATGACACCTATCTTAATGTGGTTAGTAAGCACCAACTACGAGATGATAAGACCCATATCACATGCACATGTAATTACTACTAATACCAATATTGAATGTTATCCAACATAACAATATTGAATGCAAATCACTAAACTAGAGTGCACATGTTGCACATTATTAAATAAAAGACAATGTAATAAAATGCAATAAATATGCCTATGCTTGTTAGGTTGTGGAGCTGTTTTCATGTGTGAAAGTGTTGAAGACTATACACAAAGAGTTGTACACTTTTCATGTATCCTCACTGGCGTTAATGCCCTCTCGTGGCCGGAGCCTGGTCAGGGAGTTTGAGGCGAGCCATACGAATGCAGCAGGAGTTGCAAAAAAGGGCGGCCCAAAGGGGTGCTTGAGTAGGGGCGGCCATGGCACTGTAGTAGGGGTTCGGGGTTGCGCTCAAAAAAAAAAAAATTAGGCGTAAATTTTTTTGGCCTTGAAAAAATGCACCGACATATCGGGAAATGTGCTCTTCTCATATGGGCAAGTTTTAGACCCATAGCTTTATGGGATGAGTTTTCCCATGGTTTTGATACCCACGGTTTTGTAAAGCGCTTAAGTAGTTTTCTATTTATATGGTCTTACCTTATGCATATGATAGACAGACAAGTAAATGCATTGCGAGATGTGCTTTGAATTCGGTTGTGAATTCTATAGAGTTTGTTGAGCATAGCTCAAAGACAGATTTGGGTATTGTATTGAGAGAGCGGTGGCTTGTAATAAAATCGAGCAAGTGATTCTTGGTGGACGTAGCCCAAATTGGGTGAACCACGTTAAATCTTTGTCTCTTTGTGTTGTGTTATTTTATTACGTAATTTTATTTGAGATTGTAATATTTTCGCATATTAGTTTCTCTTGTTGCGATTACGTAAGGGATTATTCCGCATATTTTATCTCTTATTTCCTAACAATGCTAAATTATGCTAACACTAAATGTCCCACTGGGTGTGCCAAATGTGTTCAATGAAAATTTGCAAAAGCCATGGACATGGGGTAAGAATCTCTAAAGAAACCCCAAAGGCTTTTAACAAACTAGTCAATGGACCATCAGATAAGAGATAAACAAGGATTCATCACTTTACATACATTAATATTGAAAGAAACAAGCAAATCTAGCATATTTAGTAATCCTCTACTCTTGAAAGCTTTAACAATGAACCTAGGTAGATTCTAATCAATCAATTTGTGATCATGATAATGAGAGCTCACCATTAATGGCTTCAAGGCCAATGGTTCTTCCCATTTACTCAATGCTTGTGTGTGTAGTGCAATGGCAAAGTAATAGCTCAATAAAATAAATTAAATAAGCTCTAAACCCTAAGAAAAATGTTATAGTTTATGTTAGGAAGAAGGAGAGTTCTTAGAAATGAGAGGGGGATCTAGTTCTATTTATAGTTTTCCAATTTCAGAAATGGGAGACTTTTGGTGCATGTGGGACTAAAAAGGAGTCAAAAAGTTAATTAGGAGTCAAAGTAAGATTTGACTAGGTTTAGAAGAGGTTAATCATGGTTAGGACTAGTTAAACTTGGTTAGGCTAGTTAATCCTATTTAGAGAGGAATTAGGGATTTGAGAGAGTTGTGAGAGGCTTAATCAATCCAATGAAGAGGAAGAGAAGAGGGTTTAGCCATAAGGGACTATATTAACCCCATTACTTGGTTTATAGGAGAAATATGACCAAAAGAATGTCATAAATGATTATTTAGAAATGGTCTAATTAACGAGGTATCATCAATTTGTGAGAAGGAGAATAGTTAGTGCACTATTAGGAATAATAGTGCTTTGACCAAACTATAGGTGTCTAAATATATCTTTCTGCATGTTTCCTAATAATATTTACTTTTATTTGTATTTTATTGTCCCTACATGTTTTAGGATTAAAACATAATTAAAATAAAAGTGGAATGATAATTAAAAATTAGCAAAATATAGTCCTAAAATAATCCTAAATTATGCTAAGTATTGATTTTTACGATATGTTATGCCACTTAAAATTATAAAACACTATTAGAGTTAGGAAATGGAAGGAACTCACCAAAATATGTAGACAATGGGTAGTTCAATGTGCACAAATGATGTCTAAAGGTGGAAAAGGAATTCGTTAGGGTGCTCAAAGACTCAATATTTATAATTATGTGTTTTTGGATTCATATTAATCTAGATAGTACCATCATCGAATGTGTTTGCATAGGAAATATAAGGATATGAAGGCATCTGGAAGGTACCCAAACTTGTATACTAAAAAAATGTTCTTATTTACTATTTTTGTGAAGATTCACTTATGTCTATAAATATACTTGATGAGCTCATTAAATGGTTAAATAATGACACTATTTATCTTCCCCCTTTTTGAATATGTGTGCATTCTATAAATTTTTCCTAATCCAAAGTAGAGAATATATGCATTTTACTAGATTAGTGTGTGTATCTGTTCCACCATTGTGTTCTAACTAAAAATCATGAAAAGTATTTAGTTTTGTGTATACAAATCAAGAAAAGTATGATTTTTTCCAAGATGCAGAGTTTCGGGCCTAGAAATCCAAGACTGCTAAGCTTCAAGTCTCTGAAGTGGCTTCGGAATATCTTTGATGGCTTCAAAGTATTTACTTGTGGCTTTGGAGTCTCTACATGTGGCTCAGCATTCTCTACCTATGGCTTTCGAGTTTGAAATTTGGCTTTGGAGTTTACTTAGAGACTTCAAGATCCTATCAGTGGTGTTAAAAAACCTTGAGATGTGGAATTTTTCTATCTTGGAACATGCATCCATTCAAGAATAACACACACCAAAATTAGGAAATACCAGTTATAGAACAGATCATGTAATTTATTTTTATACATATTTTGTTGTAACTGAATCTTTTAGAGTCAATCGGTTCCCAATTCTCTCCATCATTTCATCTTGAAATATGGAGATATTGTGGAACCTCTCCATCAATAATCTAAATAAGGTAGATTATAGGATTCCTCTAGTTATTTTGTAGGCATTAGTTGAGGGAGCAAGATGATATAATCCGCACTCACTGATTGTAAAAGGGATGTCAGAAATTAGTATCTTGTAATTCAATCTATTGTATGATCTAAAATTCTTGAAGTAAATAAATTATTCTTTGGTGATCTAGTGTGCACAAAGTGTAGTTTTGATCAAAGGGAGAGAAAGGCCCAATCACCCCAAGAATCGGATATTTTGGTTTTTTTTTGTTATTATACTTTTGTTGTTATATATATATGTGTGTGTTCATGTGTTTAATACAATTTAGTCCCTATTATTTGTTGTTGTATCTTTTATTCTTGATTAATCTATGGTAAATTTATTAGACAATAATTTCCATTTAATAAACTTTCTTTTCTTTCACAATTTTAAATTTCATGCAGTGTATGATTTGATTCTCATCATTTAATTTCTATTGTTATTTTAAACCCTAATTTCTAATTTTGTAAGTTTGTCTTTACTTCAAGCATTGTGTGTTTCAATTTTGCAAGATTTATTTTACTCTATACTTTTTGTGTATAATTTTCAATTCTAGATTGGGTTTCATTTCCACTATTTTAGACCCAAAACCCCCACAAAAAAATAGTTCCGCTAGGAAATTGTTAATTCCAAAAAGGAATCTTATTGACACATTACCCTAGTGAGAATGACATCAACAATTTAGTTTTTTAAATAAAGAGTTAACAACGAGACCCATCATTTTTGGCATCATTTCTAGGACACATTTTAAGTGTTAATATGAATCATTCAATTAATAATTGATCATGAGATCCTACTTGGTTATAACCACATATGAGTAGACCCAAAGACTCAAAGGGTAGATTTCTCCCAAAAAGTCCTCAACCACAAATCTTCCATTCACCTGAAAAATCCTTGGATCAATATGAACATTTGGAAGAAGAGTTATATTCACCTACTAAAGAGGACACAACTCTTACCCTACTACAACCTTCAATATATTTCCATGAGGTAGGGTCATCATACATAAGGAAATCTAAATAGTAGGATCTAGTTAATTTAAGTTACCACTCTCAAATTTAGCAAATCGTCCACCTACACCAACTTTTTCACCTAGGTGGAAAAACACTCTGTATAAAGTCAATTGGGAAAGAATGGAAGATGAACAACCAATATTTCAAAACAACCCTTGTAATGGGGAATTCATTGTGCCTCAAAGAACATTTACCTATCCCATTGTCATTGATGAAGAAGATGATACCCCCATGAAGAACATATCCCCATATGTGTTACCCACATTTTGAGGTATGACATCTAAAGATCCAGATCAATTCTTATTTGAGTTCAAAATAATATGCCAAACTTATGACTATAGGATTGATAATCAAAAGTTAAAATTATTTCCTTCTACTACTCCCTAAAATACTCAACCATGAGATGTTTTATGAGTTTACCACCAAAATCTATCCACTCTTGGGAAGAAATGGAAGAACATTTCTGGACAAGTATCAGGATTATTATAGAGGGAGAGATAAAAAGGAATAATTCCTCTAAGTCAAGAAATGAAGATGAAAATTTGGAAGATTACTTGGATAGATTCCTCTTTCTTCATAGGAAATGTGGACACCCTTTGAGTGAAGACTTAACTAAAAACATTTTCCTAAAATGGTTGGATGAATAATCAAGATAATTTCTTAATCGATGGGAGGAGGATATGTGAATCATTTTACTTTCCACCAGATTGAGGTTAGTAGAACCTATTCTAGAACTAGGGGGCCCTACGAAAAGGAGAGCCAAGAAGACTAATCCAAATGTAAAATAATTAATGGAATAACTATCCAATTTTAAAAAAGACATCTTATACATTTGAACACTACATTAGATGGTTTGCAAGCAAAAGCTAGAGCCAACACTGAGCCATTAGAAATGTATTGTCTAAGATGTAGACAAAAACATGCTCTTAGAGATTTCCCCCTCGACAAATAATAAATTTTTGGGACATGTGATAAATATCATGATATTAAGGATTGTTGTCTCCTACCAGTCCTTAAAAATCAGTTTAAAAAAACATCATCTAAAGACCTTAATTTTTATAAAAATAGGGAAATCAACCTTCAAAAATGTAATCCCACTTCATGCCAAGAAATAATCATAATCCATGGATGATGTTATGGGATGCAAATGTGTATCCACTAATTAGAGCATCAATTCTTGGGCCCCATCGTCGAATGGGAATCCTAGCCACGGATGCATAATCAATATCAATATTGGACACCCCAACCATGGATGTCATGGCCCTCGCATCAACCATGGACCAATCCACAATAGACACAATATGCCAACCATCCAACTAGTTATCCACAATAAATAAGGTTTCCACCCCAACAACAAAAACATCAATAACAAACATTAATATACACCCCTATTGTTCAACCTAAAAAAAAGAACCAATATTCCAATCTCAGATGCATGTACAACATGTGGTAAATCTAAAGAATGTGAAAACAACCCATGTCTTTGGAGATGAACAAGAATCCATGGGAGTAAATGCCATAGATTGTAAAGACATTTAATTAAGATAAGGAAAATTGTGGACAAATCACCAGTTGTCATCACTGAAATATGAAATTGTTCTCGCAAAGATCAATACATAACCCCGTGTACATCGAAGAGGTTGCACTTCCAATGGTGACGTCAACGATCCAAGTAATAAAAATAAATTAAATTATAAAGGAAAATAAGGCATGAAATAATAGGTCATCTCGTTCTCATAGATCTAAATAAGAAGGTACATATATATAAGTGTTTTGTAACTCATGAAGCGTGAAATAATAGGTCTACTCATTCTCATAGATCAAAATAAGAAGGTACATATATACGAGTTTTGTGTAACTCATGTGCATGACATATGGACACATGAAACCCTAATTAACCATAATGACCTATGATCTTGCTAAGAGAGATGACTAACCATATGAGGTGGACAAGATACCGAGTGATGACGAGGCAAGTCAAATACACCAGCAATCCACATTTATCGAAGTTGAGGTAGAGGTCATGGAAATCCATAATAGAAAGATAAATCCCCTAGATAACTAAGAAAGATGTGTCAATAGGTCCCGATAACTAAATACCTGATAAGGTACCCATGTACAAATAACATCTATCTGGAAAAGAAGAGGAGAAAAATGGGTCCCGACAACTAGGCCTGATGAGGTACCCATGTACAATAAGGATCTCAAGTAATGAAGGAAATACATAAGGTAAAAAATCCACTTACAGAGATAAAAGAATCACCTAAACAACCTAAGAAAGATACATCATATGGGTCCCAACAACTAAAGGCCTGATAAGGTACCCATGTACAAACTGCAATCTTTCTACAAGAAGAAGATGAGGAGAAGAAGAGAACTAACCAACTCCTCTAGAAGATGATTTCCAATGAACTCCCATGGAATTTGAAGGACTTGAATGTCTATAATTAGTAGTGGAGGGAGGAGGAACATGAAGTGTCTCTGAAGGTGGATCAACATGTAAAGGAGATAATATATCAAGTGAGGCAGAGACAATCTTGTCAAACTCCATGAGGTGAGAGTCTAAAAATATAGATACATCATCAAGTGGGTTGAGTTGTCATGGAGAGAATCTTGAAGAGGAGAGGGAGACAAGAAATCCCAAAGTATATGTGTGGAAGTAGTAGTGGACCTCACCCCAAGATGAGATCACAAGTGAAGATACTTGGCTTTAGCAAAGCATTTGATAAAGAAGTCTATGACTTGATCTAAAGTCTGCAACTCTGTGAAGTCTCCAAGAAGAGTGTCAATGATGTGGTCTTTTGCATGTAGATTGAATAAGGTCCATCCGCATCAAACAATGTTTCTACCCTTAGGAAGAACATAAATGGTGTACTAAAAGTATTTCCACTCCATGAAGGAACACAAAGACAACAATATGAAGAACTCTAAAGCTAGTCCACAACTAAAGTGTGTAACGAATCATTACACTAAAACCTCGAGGCGTTAATGAAATCCACACATGAGGATCATAACAAAGCATGACATAAGTTCATAAAGAAGGTACTAATTTGGTCTCGAGATTTACACGTAAATATAATAATATCATGTATATATTTCATACCAAATACAAAGGCTATTATATAGCCATAGGAATAGAAAACCAACTGCCTATAAACTTAGAAGTCATACAACCAAATAACCCATTTATAGCTTTACGGGTACAACCAAACAATATGTGAACTAATATTGTTATATACAACAATATATGATATAACCATATAACCATAAGTATTCTTTGACTATACTATAACTAATTACCATGGAGCACTATGTATTTCCTAACATTCCCCCCTTAGTGCAAACATGGGAGAAAAACAATCGCACTTCCTTCAAAACTTGTCGCTTGTGCGTGCTCATGATCTGGATGGTTTTTCAAGACAACAAACAACCTTAACAAGGATGGTTTTCCAAGGACAACCAACAACTAACAAGAATGGTTTTACATGACAACCAAAACCCAAAACATACAAATGGTTTTACAGGACAACCAACAACCCAAATATCATGATGTTGCTTTTCCTTGTGATTTTATCTTTTCCACTATATTTTCACATCGAAGAATTATGTAGGAAACATTGATCACTGAATACAACTCTGAATAGGAATGATCTTCAAACATATCACAAAAAAACAACTGGAAACCTGGAAACCATAACACATTACAAAAGCAGTACTATGAAACTAAAAACACAATCGAAAGCAAAATCACACGACAAAATGCCACTACAACTTCATGTGGCCCTATCATTGGTGATTGATGAGAGGTCGTTGATCGACCTCCTACCTATGATGCCTTTGTCCTCTAGTGTACGTGCTAAGTTAATGAATGCAAACATGAAGCACAATTGTTTCCACATCGGCGTATTCTTTTCTTCCATCCCACAATGTGAAACACTTTATTTTTCCGAACGTTGGGCAACACCGACAATGCGTCCGTAAGGAAATTTATTTTCTTTTATTTTTTCAAATTTTTACAATGACACAATTTTGATAATTTTATTATGAGACACAAATTGGACTCAATAACCTATTATTCACGTAAACACATTATTTGAGACGAGACAATAGATAAGGTAATCCCGACTGAATTGACCACGATTACTCTTTATTTTGATGAACATAAAAAATGACTCTAAACAAAAATATTCAGATCTACAATGAAATTTTTGTTTTTATGACCTACACAATATTTCTTTTTCCACAAAGAATAACTCTTATTTTAATTAATACTAAAAAATGACAAATATAAAAGTATTGAACCACGTATAATATTAACAAACAATATTAAGACTTTATCCTAAAGACTACGAATATTAGACACTAAACAAACTATAAAACATATAGAATTGATTTATAAGAATACTAATAGACCAACTCTAAAAAAAGGAATATTAATCAAACTTTTGACTCAAAATAATGACAAAAATTAAAAACTTGACAATTGAATATTTTAATACATATGACATGAACAATGTAAAAAGACTCACATGCATGCGACACAATTATGACATGGGCACTGAATGGAGAAAACACGTGGAGGATTATATGTGAATGCGCCAAAGGATCTTGCCAAAAGGAAAATGCGGGATCTACATGCACAGAGAGGAAAGTCCATATGTGCACACAGAGGTTTGCACACATGGAAGATTTTCATCATTGCAAAGCACAGAGGTGAGCAAAAAGCTCAATTCCATCCAAAAGTGAATGATAGTTGCACCAATATAAATGAATGGAATACGAAGGGACCTATGCGTTGAAACCTAGAGACTTGAAACTTTTCAAATATTGTATGTAATTAGCACGTGGAGTATCAATGCAGCAGAGATGAGACTTATAACTCCGTCATATGCATACAATTTGGATATTCAACAAATAAATGGAGCTCAAAGGTGGTTCTATGTGTGTCAATGGATCTACCATGCCACTGAAACCCAAAATCAAGAAATAGAATCCAGATCTGTCATGAGTAAAAATAGAAACTTGACAATTGCATGGAGGGCAGCGTAGATCGGTGAAACTTTGAGCTCACTAATGGATGGAGTCGCCACCATATCGAAACATATGAGCCATGATAGATGAAACCAAGGACACTATGGAGCTATACGTTCATTAGAATTACAATAGGTCGCACTCAATGCTGATATGGAACTATCACCAACATATCTAATAAGAGACTCAGAGGAGCATGACACCGCCAAAGTATGATTTCAAAAATGGCACTTAAAAAATACACAAACTAACTTGTATTTATATCAAACAATAATCTAAATGTGAATAACAATAATTCTTTCAAATGAAGATTGTCATTATGTGGGACCATACAAGAGGATTAATCCCTTTACTGTAATTATATCTCCATATTATCATTCGATACCAAATAATAATTTGGTCTGAGATTTGCATAGAAATATAATAATATTATGTATATATTTCATACCAAATACAAAGGCTATTATATAGCCATTAGAATAGAAAACCAACTTCCTACAAACTCGAAATTCATACAACCAAATAACCCGTTTATAGCTTTACGTGTACATCAAAACAATATGTGAACTAATAGTATTATATACAACAATATATGATACAACCATAAATAATACCTCCTCCTTCATGATTCCATAGCAAACCTTAGAATGGGCAAGGAAACATGGATGAGCCTGATTGCATGATATGTAGGTGCTTTTCTCAAAATGGAGCAAGGCCTTCCTGCAACAAGATCTACTTACTTTGCACCAAATGGATAAAAGGATTATGGATTTGGGGTGCTTCAAGATGAGGCTATTTGGGCATTAGGATGAGGTGGAGGGATGTTATTTGCTCAAAGGATGCAAGAACTTAGACATGGCATTCAAGCTTATTCTCTGTGTCTTAGAGGGGAGGGGTAAGGTTGTATTTATAGCCTGGGAAGTGATTAACTTAGAGTAATTTAAGTAATCATGGTTTGAAAATGTGGGCAAGATTAGGTGAGTGGGGACCACAAAGAATGGGTGAGGATTTGAATTAGATTTTTAATTCATGAGTGGAGGATTTTAGGTGAGTGGGGACCACGAAGAGTGGGTGAGGATTTGATTTTGAATTTTTAATTCAATAGTAGAAAAACATGGAGAATAATGACATGTGGTAAGGATTAGGTTATTTTTAGATTTGAAAGGGATAATTAATCAAATTATATTTGATTAATTGGAGTGCATTTTTGTGGGAAATGAGGTAGGGGAATTAATTGATTTAAGACAGATGTGAAATTAGGGTGTCTACATTTCCCCTCTTTGGAAGGGTACTATGAAAGTAGTGTCCTTTCAAAGAAAGTAGACGAGATGGAGTGAATATGCCCAGGTGGCAGGATTGAAGATTTTTGAAGAGATTCTTCTTGAAGGAGGTGTTCCTTGATAAGAAGTTGTCAGAGGAAGAAAAGAGAAAGCTTTTCTCTAAGAAGTAGAACAAACTTTCACTTGTGAGAATGGGGAAGAATTCAATCTACTTTTCCTAAGAAAAAAGTAGAGTGAATGTTTGTTGGAGAGAGTAGAAGGTGGTGGTGATGATGTCATGGTATCCTCAAGACAAAAATGTCATGAGAAGATGTGATTATGGATAGATGTGATGATGCCCCCTCGAGAGGGATGATGAGAATGGAATATATGACAGAGCTCTCGAAAAGAGGAGAGATTAATTTTGTGGAGAGGAGGATGATAATGGGGTGTAAGATAATGGAATGACCACATGATGCAAATGGAGAAAGGATTCAATCGGCCTTGAATGCTAGGTGTGAGGGTGTGTGGAATGATGCAATGGGAAAGAGAAAAGGGAATGGACATGATTGGTGGTTGATTATGAGAAGAGAAAGAAAGGTGAAGGGTTATGGAGATAGAGGAGGGAAAAAAGGAATGAAAGAGGTAGAAGAGAATAAGAGAGAGGGATGATAGGGGAAGAAGGGAATGATGAAGGAAAACAAGAAGAAGAAGATAGAAAATGACAGAGCAGAGGGTGAAATTATGAAATAGAGAGATGTGCCATATGAAGGAAGCAACAAAGATAATAAAGAGGAATGTGGAAAGCAAAAGAAATGATAGAGCTAAAAAAAAAAGAAATGATAGAAGTAGAAGATGGAGAAGAAAAGGGTATGGGGAATGGGGAAAGATAAATAAGAAGGAGAAGATGAGGTGGGAGTAGGGGTAAAATCGAAAAAATTGAAAGAAGACAAAAGAAGAGGTAGAATAGAGAAAAAAAAAAACTATGAGGGACCAGGAAAGTGTGAAAAAGATTAGAAAAGAAGAGAAATGGGTACAAAATAAATGAAAAGGTAGGGGTGGTAGAGAAAAGGAGGGGTGGTCAGAAGAAACATGAAAATTATGGGGGAGGAAAGGAGGATAAAGCGAATACAAGGAGAAGATTGAAGGAACCGGGTCCTCGTGAGGAAGACCAAGGAAAAGAATATGGAACAGACCGCATGGAGATGCATGTGGAGGGTGGGATGATAAAAAAATGGGACAACGTTGAAGAGCTAGGTTATCGATGGGGAAGTAAGGAGGAAACATGAGGTAAAAAGGGGAAGAAGATGATACAGAGGAAGTGAAATAAGATGAGGGGTGGGAGAGAGAAGAGGATAACAGAGAAAATGATGTAGAAGGAAGGGAATACATAATGGGGATAATAAGTGTAGAGTGAGTAGTATAAGGAATGTAAAGAGAAGAAAGAGGGGAGGAATGACACAGATTGGAAAAGATGTGGAGATGCATGAAATGAGGATACTAGGATTATGAGACAATAGAAAAAGGATGTATGATGAAGACAATAAAGATATTGAAGAGGGGAAGGGAAGATGGAGAGGTGGGGAAGAAGTGACAAGAAAGGGTGGGAGTGGGGGAAAAGAATGGGAGAGAAAAGAGAATGGGGGATAGAAGAGGAAATTCGCCAAGTGAGGGGACGTTAGGGAAAGTCCACTAACAATGAGTGGTGGGGAAGGATGAGAGAAAAAAATGAAAGAAAGGAGAAAGGTAACAAGGAATGGAAAGGGTAATGCCAACGAAGGGACGTTAGGGAAAGCCCACTAACAATGAGTGGTGGGCCCAGAGGAAGGAAGGAATGAAGGGAAAATGGAGAAGGTCAAAGGGAGTGAACGAGGTCATGTGGAATGAGGATTGATGATTTTTAGGGAAATTCCACTAACAATTATTAGCGCGGGAATAGAAGATGATGATGAAAGAATGTTAGAGGAATGTTAACAATAATGGTGAGTAAGCGTGGGGGTAGATATGTGGGAGAATTTGAGAAGATGAAGTGAAAAGAGTAAAGAAAATGTGAGGGATGAGTTGTGACAAGGTGAAAGTGAGGAGAGGATGCAGAGGATGAGGATGAATGAGGTGAGGATGAAGAAACAAGACATGAAAAGAATGGGAAGAAATGGTATGAAGGATGATGGATCAAGAAGGAAAAAATGGGAGAAAGGAACATGGTTATAGGTGAAGAAGATAGTAGACATATGTTGTGAGATGATAGGTGGAGAAAGGATAATGGTAGGAGGAAAATGTGGTTGGTAGGAGAGACCAGGTGGAAGAAGTGATCAACAAAGTGAATGAAGAATGAGGTGAGGGAGAAGTTTAGAATGATGATTTTAGTGTAGGGAGGACCCTGACGTAAGATTGTCATGCGATGGAAGTGGTTAAGTAAGATTACCAAGTGAGGGATGATGGAGATGAAAAGTGGGAAAAGAGAAGTGGTGTTTGTGAGAATGGAAGAGGAGGTGAGAGGATGTGATAATGGGGAATTCGAAAAAAGTGAAAGGTGAGGATGTGTAGTGATGGGGAAAGGAAAGAAGACAGATCATCCTTAAGAGGGACTCTTAAGTGAGATCGCCATGCCGCGTGAGTGGTTAAGTAAGATTTCAAAGAGAGGATGGTGATAGTGGTGGTAAGAAGATGTGGTGATGGGGAATGAAGAGAAAATATGGATGGTGAGAATGTAGAGTGATGGGTGAGTGCAAGATGATAGGTCATCCTTAAGAGAGACTCTTAAGTAAGATCGTCATGCACTGGAGTGGTTAAGTAAGAGATCAAACCGACAGGGATGATATGCAAGGAGAAAGAAAAAATTGTATTGGGTACGGGGTGGAATGGTTGGTTGAAGAAGATGATCATGATGAGAGGTGGGAGAAATAAGATGGGGAAATATGATGGGATGGGGGAAGGCCATAGGGAAGATCAACCTTAAGAGGGACTCTTAAGTAAGATTTCCATGTGGTAGGATGGTTAAGTAGGATCGCCAAGCTGAAGAAGAAGAAGAATGATGATAGAGTTGGTGGGAATAGGGTATGAAAAATGGACTGAAGGGGAACCCTCAAGTGAATTTTCCATACTATGAGAGCGTGTAAGTAGGATGACTAGGAAGAAGATGGATTGGGGAAGGATGAGAAAAGAGTGAGTGATGTATGCTAGAGTGGAAGAGGAGGTGAGATGAGGTGATAACAAGGAAGAAAGGAAACAAAGGAGTGTAACATGAATGGATGGAGGAATATATGTGGTGGAGGGGAGAGTGTGAGGGGAATCCTTAATTGGGGATGCCGTGTGGTGAGAGTAATGATGCGAGAATGAGAATCAGAAGAGGTGGAGTGGAAAGATGTGTGTGGTGGTGATTGTTTTTGATGAGAGGGGAGATGGTGGAGAAGCTTCTACAGATGGGAAGATCTTAGGGAGAGGGTATACCTCACCGAGGATCCCATATAGAAGGGGTTATTAAGTAAGATTGTCAAGTGGGAAGTAGAAGAGTGAAAGGAAAGAATACAAATGGGTGAGAGGGGACATGAATGGTGAGAAGGGTAATATGGGGATAAGTGGCGGATGAGTAGAAATGAGGAGCGAGGATGAATGGATCAAATACATGGTGATCATGGTGGGGGAGGAGGAGTTGTTGGATAGTGAATGCTACTTGAGAAAGATCTTCAAGTAGGATTCACAAACTGCAATGGTGATCAAGTAGGATTCCCAAACTAGGGAATGTATTAGTATGGGTGAATGGATGGGGTGAAAAGTAAGATTTTGATCATGCAGGAAGATACTCACGTGATGAAAAGCATCTTAATTTTAATATAGCACATAACAGGATGCATCGTGATATAAAAGATCAGGATGACTAGACTGTAATATGTGTGATAGCATAGACAGGGGCCATCAAAAAGGTTTGATGCCCCGAGTATGATATGCAAGTGGAAGAGAGCATAGACAGAGGCCATCAAGAAAGTATGATGCCCTAATATGATATGCAATCAGATAACATAAGTATATTAGAGAGAACACCAGGATACATAAAATCAAGATGCCCCCTGTAATATATCAAGATACAAGAAAGTAATTAATAACTTGTAACTAATAATGCAACACAAGAACCAATAAACATGTCCCTAATGTGTTCCAGTGAGGATTGATCGGATGTGCCCCCAAGCAGGGGTACAAGGACATAAAAAGGATTGGGTCATTGTCCTCAAACAAGGAAACAATGAGAGCAGATTTTCCCCAAGCGAGGATTCACACGAGGAGAAGTGGTTTGAATTTGATAGTCATAAGGTGATTGGATCATTCGTTGGGGATAATAGTTCAAAGGATGAATTGTGTTGATTATTTTAGAGTTTTTGCGATTTTGTGGAGTTTACAATTTTACAATTTTTTTAGAATTTTTTTTTTTGATTTTGTGGATGTTTTTGGAATTTTGTTTTCAAATGTTTTTGAATTTTGAAATATTTTCAAATGTTTTTGTATTTTGGATATTTTCTAATGTTTTTTTTGGATTTTATACTATTTTTTGGAGATTTTCTAATGTTTTGGAGATTTTGATTTTCTAATGTTTTTGATATTTTTTTAATGTTTTTGGATTTTGAAGATTTTCTAATGTTTTTGGATTTTTGATTTTTAATGTTTTTGGATTTTGAAGATTTTCTAATTTTTTGGATTTTTGAGATTTTTAATGTTTTTGGATTTTGAATTTTTAATTTTTTGATTTTTTTGGATTTTTTAATTTTTTGGATTTTTGATTTTTTTTAATTTTTGGATTTTTAAGATTTTCTAATTTTTTGGATTTTTGGATTTTTCTAATGTTTTTGGGGATTTTTAATTTTCTATTTTGGAGATTTTGTTTTGGAAATTTATGGACAGAATGCAAACTTATTTTGAGAGGTGATAAACCAAGGATATTGTCTATATGTACCGTATTCCTCGTGGTAACTCATGCTTTGAATAACATAAAAATTCTCATTCCATTGGCAAGATATGTTGGTGATGATATGATGAAAAGAAGTCCAGCTCCATTCTTGACTCCACACAACTAGTAAGATGCGAGGGCTCATCACCGAGAATCAAGAAGGACACATGATGTAGATAATGAATATAGAGACAAGTGCTAACAACAATCCCTTTGGGAAATTGTGACTCAATTCTTCTTAAGGTTACTGAACCATTTTCAAAAATGACTTTCACTTTATGGGTCACGTGCTAGACTTAGACAAGTTATGTGGCCTGCTGATTGGTAAGATATGAGGTGAAGGGATAGTTCTCTCTTCACTTAGGCATCTAAATTACTTCTTTGGGGATTTTATAATTGTAAGCATTTTTAGATTGATAAGATTTTGTATTCTTGAAATGACTCCCTATGCCTTGCCCCATGCTTTACCAAGTAAGAAGCAAGGGCTCATCAAAGGCAAAACATAGGCGAAGTAAATTCCTTTTTTTTGGATTTTTTTTTTTTGAAATATTTTTTTTTGAATTTTTGAATGTTTTTGCAATATTTTTTTATTTTTTTGAATGACCCTCTATGCTTTGCCCCATGCCACCTAGTAAGAGGCAAGGGTTTATCACCGAAGACAAGACGTAGATGAGTAAGGGCACCTTCCTCCATTCCCAGTCTCACACTACCAGTAAGAAGTGTGGGCTCAACACCAAAGACTATGAAGGATGAAAGGTGTGACAATGAATTATTCATAATTTATTGAATTGATTGAATTTTACAATAGTGCTTTGTATTTGGGAAGGAATGTTTTCCCCCAATCTCAGCCCCACACATGACTAGTAGGACACGAGGGTTCAACACCGAAGACTGAGATGGATGATCAAATGAACCGGGTAAAAAAGTTTAGAGCTTTGTTATGAAAGAGAGAATTTTTTGAAGGAATATATTACCATCAAGTAAGCTTCTAGGTATGACCATAGGTGAAAGTGACTGAAAATGGGAGATATTATAAGAAGTATGATGCTCACAAACTTAATAGGATCTATATTAGCACTTGTCTCATGATGATAAATATGAAGATGTGATTTTGATAATGAAAATATATCTACAATGGAAATGAATAACTTTAAATTATTCAGGAGATAAGTTAGACAGAAGGAACAATGTACAAGTCATTGTCTCCCGGAATAGTGAATGCCTCAAGGATAAAATTTCTTTAAATGTACTGCATTCATTGGTTCATCAAGTTCTTGACCATCTTCAGTGGCCAACTTATAGGCTCAGAGCCAAATTTAGTTGTAATTACATAGGGTCCTAACCAATTAGGCTCAAATTTTCCTTGTTTTTCTCACTCTTTAGTGGTATTCTTTTGATTTTCTTTTAAAATGAGGTCACCAATCTTGAATTCTCTAGGTCTTACCTTTTTATGATAACTGTGTTGTAGTTGGTTTTGATAGACTTGAAGATGATTGAGGGCATTAAGTCATTTTTCATCGAGAAGCTCAAGCTCTTGAAGCCGTGACTTATCGGTATTCATCCTCATTAATTACATCTTTAAGGGAGATTCTCAAGGATGGGAGTTCTATCTCAATAGGTAAAATGGCTTCACAACCATAAATGAGGGAAAATGGGGTGGCTCTAGTAGGTGTGTGGTAAGATGTATGGTAAGCCCAAAGAGTGGGGTAAATTTGAGTATGCCAATTGCATCCATGGGTGTTGATGATTTTTTCCATGATGGATTTTAAAGTCTTGTTGGTTTTTTTCTTACTTGACCATTACCCTGAGGGTAGTATGGAGTGGACCACTTAAGTTTGATGTGGAAACGTTTGGTGAGGTCTTTTACATCCTAGTTTTTAAATGATTTCCATTATCTGCATGACAAGAGTGGATGGAATACCAAATCGACAGATGAGATTATTAAAAATGAATTTTGATATTTGGCTACTGGTAACATAGGTGAGAGGCATAGCTTCCACCCATTTAGTGAAGTAATCGGTAGCGGTAATGATGAACTTATGTCCATCGGATGATGTTGGTCTGATTTTACCAATGAGGTCAAGTCCCCATTGAGAGAAGGGCCATGGTGTGGTTATCGATTGCAATGCTTGGGAAGGTGTGTGGATAAGATTCCATGCTTTTGACATGCTTGACATCATTTGACAAAATGGCATGCGTCACTTTCCATGGTGGGCCAATAATATCCAACTCGAGGATTTTCTTGGCTAAGGCTATACCGTTTGTGTGCGCTCCACAAATACCAGAATGGACTTCAGTTAGGACACTCGAGGCTTCTTCTGATTAAGACATCGGAGTAGGGTGCCATCATATCCTCATTTATAAAGAGTTTTATGCTAAAATGGTGTAACGAGAGGCACGTTGTGCTAAAGCACGTTTATGCATTGGTTTCATGTCGGTAGGAAATGTTTTATCATGGATGAAGGTGTAAAGATCATGGTACCAAGGGTTATTTGGACCCATGATTTCACATACCATAGTGTTTTTAGGAAGATCATAGGTAGGCATTAAGAGATGTTCTATACGAGAAAATGTGCATCAGGGTTGATTAGATGTGATTTCTAATAGGGATCCAATAGTTTCCATAGCGTCGACAGATTTATTATGAATTCTGGGGATTTGATCAAAGCTAATTAATCAAAAATAGCTTTGAAGGCTATCCACCATGCGCTTATATGGGATAATTTTTTCATCCTTGACTGGTATTCATCAGTAACTTGTTTGATGATAAGTAAAGAATCACCAAATACAACTAACTCTTTAAGATTCCAAGATATAGCTAGTTTTAATCCTACGATTAGAGCTTCATATTTGTGATATTGTTGGTACATGGGAATGCTAATGAAATGATTTGGGGATGACATGTTCGCTAGGTGTGATAAGAAAAATACCAGCTCCTGATCCATGGAGATTACAAGATCCATCAAAAAATAGAGTCAAGTGGCGCGATGTCTATGTGCTAGAAGATCTTCATCAGGAAATGCAAAATGGAGTGGTTTGTGCAGGAAGGGGTGCCTCGGCAAGTTGGTCTACAAGGGCTTGTCCTTTAATTCTCTCTACGGAACAAACTTGATGTCAAATTCACTAAGTAGTATGACCCAACTAGACATTCTTCTGTGAGAATGGGTCGGGACAAGAGATACTTGAGGGGATCAATCTTGGCGATCAACTTAGTTGTGTGATTGAGCAAGTAATGACGTAACTTATGGAATGCAAAGGTGACCGCCAAACATACTTTTTTGATTTGGGAATATCGTACTTCATGCTCAATAAGTGTTTGACTAAGGTAGTATACAACCTGTTCTTTTTGCTTGATCGTTGTGTTGTGCTAATAGAGCTCCTATGGCATGTTAGTGGTAGATGTATAAAGCAACATGGGTTTATCTACTGACTAGTGACATAAGAATAGGTGGGCTAGAGAGGTATTCTTTTAACTTAGAAAAAGAGTCTTGACAATCATGGTTCCAGTGGAATTGTGCATCTTTCTTGAGTAATTGGTTGAAGTGATGGCACTTATCGGCCAACTGTGATATGAAACATCGAATAGATTGGATTTTTCCTGAAGACTATGTAATTGTTTTAGGTTTTGAGGAGGAGGCATTTCCATAATGGCTTTGAATTTTGCAGGATCCACTTTTATGCCTCTCGTGAGACAATAAACCCTAACAATTTACAAAGGTCACCCGAATACACATTTCTTTGGGTTAAGATGAACCTTATACTCACGTAATCTATCAAAAATGTGTCTCAAACACACTGGATGTCCTATTCATGTTTTTTATTTTGCTAATATATCATCAACATAATCTTCCATGATATCATGTAACATATCATGGAAGATGACTATCATTGCTCGTTGATAGGTGGCACCGACATTTTTCAAGCCGAAAGGCATGACCTTATAACAGAAGGTGCCCCATGGTGTAGTAAATTTCATTTTATGTTGATCCCCTTCAACAATATGTATTTGATTGTAACAGAAAATCCATCCATTAAGGAGAGCATTTCATGGCCTGTCGTAGAATCAACAATCATGTCTATGTTTGGCAAGGGAAAGTCATCTTTGGGACAAGCCTTGTTAATGTCTCGGAAGTTTGTGCATATCCTGATGTCGGGGGTTTTCTTGGCTATGGGAACTATGTTAGATATCCATGCCGAATAATCAATAGGTCGAGATAAAGTCAACTTCAAGAGTTTCTCGAGTTTGGCTTTGACAAGCAATGCTACTTGGGGATGCATTTTGCGTAGTTTTTGTTTCACAGGCTTTGCATCTCGGATGCACCACAAGGTGGTGTACTACAAGAGATGGATCTAGGCTAGCATGTCCTTATAGGTCCATGCAAAGATATCTTGGAATTCAATAAGGAGTGTTGTGAATTCTATGCATTCTTGGTCAGACAGACTAATGCCAAGTTGTAAAATTTTTGGTTGTTTGATGGTTCCAATGTTTATGTCTTTAGTTTCTTCTACAAGCATTTTAGATGTATCTTTTGAGAAAATGATGCTAATGGTTGATGTAAGTCATCGGTGTCGGGTGATTTGGGGAGTTGGCACAAGATTTTTGTGTGTGATGTTGAGACTTTTTATTGACATGTTTGTTTGATAGGGTGGCGATGAGATTTTGACTATGGGAAATTTTTTGTTTGCACTTTTGATCCAAATTTTTGAAGGTAAAGGATCGAATATTCTATTTCTTCACCAAAATAGGCCGATTCATCTAGATTGATTTCAAATCCTTTTCTATGGTTGGAAGTAGGGATTTGATCGTGAGTTCCAAGGAATTCTTGATGGCTTCATCATTTTGGAACATGTCCATGGCCACATGATGTGATTGGCCATGGTCTATGAGAGTCGGATGCGTAGGCTCAAAATCGATGACATTAATGGATAAATGTTCAAAGTAAAGATGTGTTTAGTGAGGTCTTTGAAAAGGCTATGTGTAGACCTAGTGTCACTATCAGAGTTGGTGTCATCGTTATCACTTGAAATTAATATAAGAGCAACATCGAATACCTTGAAACCCAGACCATGTTTACCATGATGTTGTGTGTAATTGATTGGGTCTAAATGACCTTGTTCATTTGGACTGAGTCCTTTACCCTTCCATCACATGTTTTTCATTATTTGATGAGCTTTGGTAAATTGAGGGGACTCATAACAGGGAGAAAAGTCATCATTATATAACCAAGATCCTGAAGAACTTGGAATATGTTCATTGTCGAGATAACTGATTTTTTTCCAAA
The DNA here is from genome assembly GCA_018340775.1 of Taxus wallichiana var. yunnanensis. Lineage (NCBI taxonomy): Eukaryota > Viridiplantae > Streptophyta > Pinopsida > Cupressales > Taxaceae > Taxus > Taxus wallichiana. The sequence goes on along the minus strand of CM031240.1, from coordinate 894,117,127 downwards.
TTGATTGTCCCATTTGGTAAGTGGGATGGATTCTCAGATGTGGAGCGTTGGGTTTTCCATAGTTGTGTGGGGATTTGTTGATGTAAAAGGAGTCTTCCACCTTTTGAAATTGATATTCACCACATCCTTTGTCAATAATTTTGAATGTGTGGGATGGGGGACCAATAGGTACCTCACGTGGTGGGGAAGTTCAGTTTGGTAGTTCTAAAAGATGAAGAAAATGGGTTATAAGAAGAGGGGGTGGATTAGAGGATGAAGTTTGGTTAATCGAAGGAGAAGGTATCTTAATAGAAGAGGTATGGTTGGATGAAGAAGGTTGACTAGGTGAGGAAGAAGATGGTGTGGTGGAAGAGTAATTGTTGTTGGAAGAAGAAGCTTGATTAGTGGAAGAAGATGATTGATTAGTGGGAGGAGGACTGGTTGAAGATTGTTGATTAGTGGAAGAGAATGGATTGGAAAATGTGGTTTGGTTAGAAGGTGATGGTTTTGGATCATATTTAGGGAGTGTATCCAGGATCGACATGTGTTTCGTTAGGGATTATGTGAGGTGGAGCGTACTTATCTATTGATGGACAATAGTGATCATGTCTATACCATCCTTGAGGAATCTACAATACTCAAAGGGTTGAGGATCCACACGTAGCGTAAATTCCTTGTCCAAATGAGGAAATTTAATACATTGGTGGAACGTTGATGGGATGATTTCATGGCATGAATCCATGGTCGGCCGATGAGAATGTTATATGCAACTTCTACATCCACCACATGACATATCATTTCTAAGGTGATGGGTCCAACTTGGAGAGGTAACGTGATTGTGCCTTTAGACTTTCTTTCACTATTATCATACCCACGAATGGTTATGATGTTGTTTTGTAAATCATTTTTGGTGTAACCTAGGCAACGTAAGAGTTTCATGGAACAAATATTCAATGTGGATCCATTGTCGATTAATACGTGCTTGATCTTACGATGAGTTATATAACCCTCGACGTATAAAGAATGATTATTAGCGATGTTGGGATTAAGAAGGTCAGTGGGACCAAAGGATAAAATAGGATTGGGTACCGTAAGATGTGTAATTAAAGCCTAGAATTTTTGTGAATTGATGTCCTCTGGGGACATGAGCGTTATTCAATGTTTGCATAAGGATGTGTTGTAGTGCGGGAGAAGAATTAAGTAATTCCATGATGGAAATTTGTGTTGTAGTCTTCTCCAATTGTTTGACAATATTGAATGATGGCGTAGGTTGTGGAGTGGAATTGGTGGTGGAATTAGATGGTGGATTAGGAGGTGGTGCGGGAGACGAAGTAGCAGATTTTTTTTGTTGTAGGGACCACATTTTTTTTTGTCTAGTGGTGATCACATAGTCAGTTCGATCTTTATAGTTGCCACTAAGTCTTGGTCATAGTCTATGGTCGAGATGACTGAGTCATACTCGACGTTGTTTGATGATTGGCCCTTATCCTTTGAATTATCATCGTGGTTAGGGAAGGGGTTTTTGAACATGTTAAGTTTTTCATTGGGTGTTTTTGTCTCAGAAGTATTTTCAACTTCTATGTCTCTGTGTTCAATCAAGGTCTTGGATGTAATGGAGTTTGCATGCATCGATCTGTAGAGTGCCCTTTTATGTGATGGTAATCACAATATTCATTGTCCTTATACCAATTTGGTTTGGGTTGTCCTTCTTGAAGGGTTTGACGATGGGATATGTAATCATGTTGGCATTTTCCAAGTGACGAAAGACACTAGATAGGATTTCTCTGAGAAGAGGAGTGAACTGTCTTGCTTGTCCCGAGAAGGAGCTTCCTTTCTAGGGATTATGATTGGTTGTTTGGATTTGAATGTGTTGATTGGATTGTTTTGAATGTTTTGGACATGGTGAGAATCAATAATGCCATCGTTGACTATATTTTGGTTTTGGTTAAAGAATTTGGATTTGTCTTGGTTTTGAGGGGCTCTATGAGGTTGGTCCCTAAAGGGTGTTTTAAGTAAGCCCTTAGAAATGAGGGATTTTTCAATTTGTGTTCCTTTTTCAATGACTTCTTCAAAATTACTTAGACAATGCATTTGCATGTGGAATGATAATTCGGCATTGAGATTTGGAACAAAAATGCTAACCAATTGTCTTTTGGGTATTGAGTAGGGAAATCTGCTTGCAATTCCTCGCCATCGTTGTAAAAAGGAGGTGAAGTTTTCATTGGGCCTTTGTCTAGTGTTATAGAGATCGAGCATGGTTATTTTTGAGTCTAAGTTGAAGGAAAAATGTTTGACAATTTTTTTCCGATAAGTCTGTGAATGTCGTGATTGACCCTTTGGGAAGATGGAGAAACCAGTCTAAAATGTCCTCCTAAACTTTGAGGGAATAATCATAAAAGATATGTGTCATGATAAGAAACTTCCTGACATTGCATGTAAAATTCCTTGACATGTTCATGGGGTCACCTTTGCTTTTGTATTTATCAAATTTTGGGATTTGAAGGATGACGGAAATGGTAAGCGTAATATTTCCATATCAAATGGGTAAGGACATAGTTCTTCAAAGTTGAATTTTTTGATTGTTTTTGTAGTCCCTGAATGGTGTCTTTCATATGTTTCCATTCTTGTGTGAATGGAGAGGTAGGGGATGGGTTATCAAGAATGTCGTGAGTATTGGGGTCTAGATTGGAGTCTTTTAACCTTTCAGCTCTAGTAGTTGCTTCCTCAAGTTTCTTTGTTAAGTCTTGGATTTTAGTGAATAACTTGTTGGACCGAAGAGCTATTTGGATTGTTTGGTATTTCGTTGTGATAACTCGATTCACCATTGTTGATAAGTTTGTTTAAATTTTCAGTCCCAAAGTCAAGGGGTAGTTTTCCCCCATGGCTAGGATGCGTAATAGATATTCATTCTTGTTTTGTTCTATCACCCTATTTACTTGTTCTTGTTCTTCATTGGTGAGTTTTGGTTGTGTGACTTCTTCATCATCATTTTCATGATTGTGACTATGTGTGAATACCATGATGAGATAGGTGTGTGCTGATTAAGTTGTAAAAAGTGGTTATGAATTTTGAGCAGGTGTGATTAAATGAGAACTTGATTGCTTTGGATTTGGCTTGAATAAGCTCATGATTATTGATAAGGAGAGTAACTCAAACAAGTTATCTCAATATGATTGTGATATAACTCGAGATGAGCTATTAGGGAATTTGTGTCACGTTGTGTAGATTTGGCTTGAACAAGCTCTGGATTATTGATGAGGGAGAGTAACTCAAACAAGTTAATCTCAATATGATTGTGATATAACTCGAAACAAGTTATGAAGGGATTTGTGTCGGTTGTGTGGATTTTTTGATAAAGCTCGATAGTTGAAAAGGAGAGTAATCAAAAAGTTAAGTGATATGGTTGTGATATAAAAAAGTTATAATGATTTGTGTGGATGTGATTTGGATAAACTTCGATAGTTGAAAAAATAAGGAGTGAACTCAAACAAGTCTCCTAATGTTAGTTTGATATAGCTTGAAAACATGCTATGGAGGATTGGCTTGAAGCAAGCTAATGAAATCGGTGTGATGTTTTGGTCTTCGTTGTTGGATTGCTTCAACGTTTTGCTTGGTATTGAATTGGTTGAGAAATGGTTTTTGTGGAACACAACTAGGATTTGAATTTTTACAATGAACACATTGATATCAACCAAGTTTGATGATAAAAATAATGCTAAACTATTTTGTTGACAAACAACAAGCAGTCATGTGTATCAAATTATTTTGGCTCAAGAGGTAAATTCTTCGGGAATGATCATTGTTTCATGCAATCATACAAGTATGTTGTGGAATGATGGATGTAGGCTCTTATCACTCCAAAAATATGTGTCCTCCGATATACCCTAGTCTGATATACCTAATTTTATATGGGACAAAATTGGTATGGGGAACCCTTAGAGCACTGGAGGAGACTCACCAATTCTTACTTGCTGCTTGGAGTGAATCACCACGTCCAAGGTAGGTTTTGTGAAAAGGTGGAAGGTGATGGGGGATGAATGTGTATGGTGTCCTTATAACTCCCGAATATTTACAGGATGATGCCCAAGCTTCATTGTTACAACTATTTAGGTGTGACTCGCATGCTCCACATGACAACATTACCTGTAAGTGAAGAGCGGGGTGAGGTAGATACCGAACGTTGTGATGAGATGATGTCTCAAAGTGCAATGTAGATGCAAATGTTGTTGGTGCGTGGTAGTCAAGTCCACGTCACCGGTGTAGCGTTGGTGGTGATGAAATCCACCTCTACTATGTGTAAAAACAAGAATGATGATGTGATTATACGCAAGGTTCTTTCCAACTTGAAATAAATTATTGGTGGAAAATGATAGTGTACCTGAGTGTTCTAATTTTTTTTGTTTCAACAGTTTTCTTTGAATGGTGGTACTTTTGTGGGATTTTTTTTTTTTTTTGTTTTTGACAATATTCTAGTGATGCGGTCCTAGAAAATAAATTAGTAGTTATCCTGCAGACAAAATGTTAGGAAGAAAAATGATTGTGGTTGTTTTTATTTTCCAGATCACTCGAAGGTGCAGGAAAAGAGCATACACATCCAACAATTGATCAAATTATGAAGAAGAAACAAAATTGAAGTGACAAGTTAGTTAATGATGAAAAATAGAGCTAATTTAAATTATTTTAATTAAGCTACAAAAGGCCCCACTAGTGAAATGTTGATTTAAATTTGTCGATTTGATTGGGGATCCTGCAATGTTAGAACAAGAAACTAAACAATCGCGATCATTTCTAATTTTCCAGATCACTCAAAAGGCACAGAAAAGAGCATACGCAGATACAATTGAGACAAAATTTGGAAAAAATGTTGATAATTATTGCACTTAATCATGATTGTGAAATAACGATAACGATTATCTTCACAAAAAAAAAAAATGACGAAAGAAGAGTTTTAAAATGTTACCAGAAGTGTCGTCATCGTGGAAAGTTGGAATGTAAAAATTTTTTTTTTTTTTTTGCAGAGCTGGGTGGCCTCCAATGTGCAAAAGATGATTGGGAATGCAAACCCGATAATTTTGGTGAAGATAGGTGTGAAAAGGTCCTGTTTTGTGAAAAAGGTCTGTAAGAAAATGATTAGTAGTTTGTACCTAGCACACAATGTTAGTAGAATGATCACTAAAAATAATTAATTATAATCATGAAGTGTGAAAAATCAAAAAATTAAGTTGATAAAATAAAATGTGGAGAATGTGAAATCGGTGCGCACAAATCTACCAAAAGCCACAAAAACATTAGATAACTCTAGAAGTAATTGAGAACTAGTGTAATGTGATTAAAGGGATCAAAAGGATGGATTTGATTGAAGTGTGAAGAGGTTGAAAATGCACTAAAATAGATAATAAGTTAATTAAGAGAAAATAAACAAGGCGCTAACTCACAAAATTGGAATGATTAATGAATCACAATAAAATATTCAAATATATAATATTAACAAAGCACTGAAATGAACTAGTCCGATGAAATTATCCTATTATCAAGATTACCAAAACTAAACTAAATTGTTATGACCTAAATATATGGCCAAAATCAATGACAATGTAATCCTAAGAGTTTGGTAACTTAACGAGAATAAGAATTGATTTAGAATGAGGTTATGTGTAAATAGGAAGTTAAGTGACGATATAGGCAAAACAAACAAATCACTTAAAAGGAAGCCCAGATTTACAACAAGATTTGAGTTATGATTATAAACTTAACAAAATAATAAAACACGTATGAAATTAAATATGTAAAAAGAAACCACATAACAAAGAAATACTTTAAAAGACCATATCACATGGTAATTGTGGAAATATCGAATGTAATGTAAAGGGAAAGTGGATGGAGGTCAGATGCAAAGAAAAAATGACAAACCAAATGGGGAGTGGGAAGTTGGAATCGAATATTTTTGGGTAAAATGGGGACGATGTGAGAGTGGATGCTAGAGGAGGACAAGCCAAATGGTGAATGAGACGTGTGGATGAAAATGTGGACTTTGAAGGAGGATCAAATCAATTAGAATTGAAACTATGAACGGTAGATATTATATGAGACTTTGATTAAAGGGGAGGATGTAATGGTGAACCGGAGTGGCTTGGTATAGAATGCACGCATTGGGAAACATATGAAAGTAGTAAAACTTTGTATAAAATTTATGTGGTTGTCACTAAAATACATGCAACATATGAGCTTGTGAGATGGTGTGCGATGATGGAAAAGCATATAATGATCCATATAGGCTTATTATGTTTTTGGAGAGGCCAGGATGAGAGAAAAGGAAGTCTATTTTTAGGATTAAGTAGGTCAAGTATTGGTACACAAGATCTCTTGGGAGATAAGTTCGAGTTGAGGGAGGGAGTGGGGAGATTTGATTTGAGTGGAGTGATGTGAGGGAGGTGGATGGGGAGATGGTATGGATGGGGGTTTATGTGGGGATGGGGGGACGGGTGGGTGAGTGAGGGGGATTGTGGTAGGGGGGTGTGGTGAGGTTTTATGGAAGGAAGGAGGGGGGATGTGGTGAGTGGGGAGAGGGGTGATGATGGGTGATGGGAAGTGAAGAGTGGAGGTGAGGAGAGATGTGGGGTTCGGGATGGACGTGGAATGGGGGAGTGGCTTGGTGGGAGGCCAATGATGGATGGGAATGGGAGTAGTGAGGCATGAGGGAGGGGTAGGAGTGGGGAAGTGGGGGAAGGGAAGATTAGAGTTGGTCAGGGGGTAGGAAATGGGGGGTGTGGTTTAGGAGGTAGGGTGGGGAATGGGGAGTGGTGAGAAAATGGGTATGTATGTGGGAATCGGGATAAGTTTGGACGTGGGAAGGGCTGAGGTGACGATAAATAAGAGCGTGGATTTTGGGTGAGGGATGGAAGGAAGGTGTGGAGTGGGATTATATGGAGAATGGGAGAGGATTAAATATGGAAGGTGAGGATGTGTGTGGCAAGTTGGTGGTTGATAGAAAATGGTATGTAGGATAGAAAGGAGGAGTTGTGGGTAGGTAAGTTAGGATATTTACAATTTTTTTTTATTTAATAAATAAATATACATGTTTATAGCATTTAAAATGAAAAATGATAGAGATGTGAGAATTGAGATCTAAATAAAAAAACTTGCTAAGTAAAGATAGATCGATTGTTTTGAAAAAATATTTAAATGTATGAAAAATAATTTTTAAAAATGGTTTTTGTAATAAGATAATTGTTTTGTTTTTGTTTGTTTTGTGAAAGGAGATCTATTATTGAGAAAGGAAATCAATAAAACATTAGATAAACTAAGACTAAATCTAAAACAATGAAAATAAGATGAGATTTTAGGAAAAAACACTACTAAAAAAAATGATTAAAAAAAATAAGATCAATTTAATTTACAAAACAATTTTTCCCAGAAGAAAAAAGAAATAAATAGAAAAATGAAATTAAATTTGAAGATTAACCCATACCAAATTTTTTGAATATTTGACATTGTGATGATCCATGATATAAGTATCTAGATCAAGTGATGAATGTTCTTTCTACTAAATCACAAGCACCGAGATCAGAGATCAAAGATATGACGAGCATCATAGTTTCATTATTACTATAACCTGCATATGCACCACAAGACACTGCACAACAAAAACAATTCCCATAGCGTGAAGGTTAACCAAAGAAGGCCATAAGGCATAGAAAAGGAGATAATAATGAACAATAATAAACAAAGAATGGATAAAACCACTAATTGGGAAATCAATGGTAACAGATCAAAAGTAACCGGGCGTATAGAATGTAAGCTAGGAAAATACGTTGATAAACAAGAAAGTAAAACACTAACAATAATACCTCCTCCTTCGTGATTTCGTAGAAAACCTCAGAATGGGCAAGGAAACATGGATGAGCCCTGATTACGTGATATGTAGGTGTTTTTTCTCAAATGGAGCAAGGCCTTCCTACAACAAGATCTACTTACTTTGCACCAAATGGATAAAAGGATTATGGATTTGGGGTGCTTCAAGATGAGGCTATTTGGGCATTAGGATGAGGTGGAGGGATGTTCTTTGCTCAAAGGATGCAAGAACTTAGATAGGGCATTCAAGCTTATTCTTTGTGTCTTAGAGGGGGGTAAGGTTGTATTTATAGCTTGGGGAAGTGATTAACTTAGAGTAATTTAAGTAATCATGGTTTGAAAATGTGGGCAAGATTAGGTGAGTGGGGACCACGAAGAATGGGTGAGGATTTGAATTAGATTTTTAATTCATGAGTGGAGGATTTTAGGTGAGTGGGGACCATGAAGAGTGGGTGAGGATTTGATTTTGAATTTTTAATTCAATAGTAGAAAAACATGGAGAATAATGACATGTGGTAAGGATTAGGTTATTTTTAGATTTGAAAGGGATAATTAATCAAATTATATTTGATTAATTATCCATGTATTGCAACAAAATTAGACTCTACGAAGAGACATCTAAGGTTTGGCAGATACTCATCCTAAAAAGGTTACTCAACAAATAGAAGAGCAATGTCTAACATGTATGAATCATCAACACAAGAAGTAAGATAAGTGGAAGATGCAATGGAAGTATGAGGATGAGAACATGACTTCCTGGTATTTGATGGATCTCTGAAGGTGGGAGAGTAATGAGGTTCAACATTCTATAAAGGGTGACCAAGAGAGGGAGGTGATGTATCCTCATCAATACTCTCATCATCATAACTAGAAGAACAAACCTCATCATCAAAAATATGAACAAGAAAATATGTGTTAGCAAAACTATCATCACATGAAGTAGGTGTGGAAACAATTGTATCAGAAGAAGGAACAACAATGACAATCTCTAAAGGGTCTCCAAATAAGGACTAAAGGATGGTCCAAAGTGTGCGGGGACACTCTGTGTATGCCACATGATAGTGAAGAGACATGGAAACATGTGTCAACAACCGACTAAGAACCATGTCACAAGTTTTAAGCCAATCATTGAGGTGATACGAATCACTGGGGAAGGTACTTACTCATACATGTATGGGTAAAGGTCTTTTTGAATAAGAAAATTTTCCATGCTCAAATGCCACGATGTATAATTCTTCCTACTAAGTAGAATTGGAGGAGGATGTAATATATAGTTGGTCCTACAAAGCATATGTTTAGAAATAACATCCTCTATCATGTATCCACAAATAAGAGCAATCATTGTAGAAAAGTCAAGATGACAAATCATGCTTAAATGGACGTCGGACTCAGCCAAAAATGTGTCTAGAATGTAAGAAAAAAGGTTGCAAGAATACACTCAAGGATGCAAGACATTGGACTCACTTAAAAAGTGTTTCGCATGTAATTATAACACCCCAAAACAATATTATCACTCACCTGATTTATGTACTTTATAGTTTAGTTTGTTGATTACAATTAGGTGCGAATGTGCATCATGAAACAATTGGTCACTCACCTTGTAATCAACATAAAAATATGCAAGTGTGGATACCACAATGTGTTTTGAGGGATCACAACAAAACAACACCATAACAAGAACAAACCAATGCAAAAATAAGAAGGAAGTGAGAGAAAATAGGGAATGTAGAAAGAAACAAGAGACACAACCACCCCACAAAAATATTATCACCCCTAATTTTGGCACTTTATAATTTAGTGCATCAAGTTATAATTAGTTATGAATGTACGTCTTGAAATAGTTGTAATCAACCTGTAGACACAAAATATATGCGCTTGGGTACATTTATAGGTCCTAAAATCATGCTAGCATCTACATGATTCCTAAGTAAAAAAACTAGTAATCAACAACTCCCTTTATCCTTTTGTTTTGTCTTCTACATTTTTATTGGATTTTTATATCTTACACTCTTTCCAAGCATTTAAATGTTTTATTTTTCTATGGCCTCAGACACTAGGGCCCAGTTGGGACACTTGCGCTAGGTGCTCCTATCTTCCTTGGTGCTCATGTCCTTCTTTACCTTTTTCTTATCCTTTTGGACCCCTTTCACTTCTTAATTAATTTTTACTACTTTGGTTTGGACTTTCAGTTTTCAATTACGAAATTCAAACAAGGGAAACATATAAATACACAGTTATGTTTTCAAAATAAATGAACAAGCACTAATAATTACTTATTATGGCCTAAGCTTACATCTAAAAGGCACAAGAGCATCAACGACATTAATCTAGCACACTCACTCAAGGGATAAGGGTTGCATCACTTCTACATACACAACATAGGAGGGGAAGTTTATTCTATTCCATCACACGCATTTTCATCTGAGTATTCTAGATTTATCCTACTATCTTAGTGTAACTTGCACAAGGGCATCTTAGGGCATCATTACACACACTTTCACACATAACTACATGGATTTTGAGATGTGGTGCATTGCTTTCGACAGTAAGTTCACTCTTCGGGTGACCGTTGGGGTCAATCGACTCCCATCCCACATTTTCTTTTTAGGTTTGATGTGGTTTGTGGGTATGTGTAGGTGAACTTATTTCTTGCAGGTTACAAGTACATTCGTAGATCAAACAATGAATCTAGAGTGATAGATAGAAAATGATAGCAAACATCATCTAGCACCTGAAAGAACTGGATCCCTAGTATCTCACCCGGACACCAATGCTAAGATCCAAATGCCAAAGACTAGTGATTTTGTCTGTGCAATCTTAGATTCTAGAACCTCTAGCAAGAATTAAAGACACTCTCGTCAGTTTTTTTCAGCTATTCACATGCCCATATCACTTCTAAATTGTTAAGGAATCAACTAAGTCTCTTTATTTCCCTCTCTTGCTTAGGGTTTCATATTACACATGCTTTATTGTTTGTGTCTTACTATATATTAGCATTTGTACACCATTTATCACACAGTAGTTACTCTAAAAAGAAGATTTAATTCAATTAATATTAAACTATTTGGTGAACCCAATCCTTACATGCTCGTTAGCAGATTTTTCATGGCTTCCCCACTTTATATCCACATTATACTTCATAATCTTCTTGTTAAGGGAGTCTTAGTTGATCCTAAATCTGGTCTTAATGTATGTAATCTTTCCTTTCTCCATCAAATAGGAATTTCTTCTACTCATCTCAATCCATCTACTCTTTGTATTTGTGGCTTTGATAATATACCTAAGCAGGTGTTTGACACAATCTCTCTTCCCCTTACTATGGATCTTGAGCTCTTAATGTTCTATGTCACCATATACCTCATGACGCTCTTATAACATCATTCTAGGCCATCATTGGTTACATATTATGCATACACTCCTTTCAACCCATTCCATAACACATAATGCCCTTGCTACACCTTCTTCTAAGGACATTATAGTAGATTTCACCGCTCATGTTGCTACTCCTTATGACATTCCTCTTATACATTATGCTCATGAAATTTCCTACACTTCACATCCTTATCCACTCTGGGAGGAACCCTAGTGCTACTTGATTTACATGATAAATTCTCTATTGGTACCCATGATACTCCTCCCATTGTGTCTCACTCTCGATACACTTCTATTGATCATATGCTTAGTGCTTCCAATGTTACATCTCTCTCTACATCTTCCTCATTACATGTTAGAACATTGTATGTTGGTTTTACATTGATTCCTAATCCTTGCACTTTCCATGATCCTATGCATGATTCATTTACTATGGCTACACCTTATCTTGTTACATTCAGGGGGAGTCTACCCCTCTTTCTACATTTTTGTCTATGATCATAGGGGCTAGTTCATATTGCTTTATTGCTTCTAATATTCCCAGATGCACTTATTAATTTTCATTACTACCGATGTACATTCCAATATTTCATATGTTACACATATTTTGACTTACATATTGATCTTGTTGGTGAGAAAATTTGTCGATATGGTAAATTAGGTGTCTCCACCAATGCTCATAGGGCCACGCCCTTTACATTGAATGGTGTGGCTTCCATTATTGAATGTAAAATAATCATAATGTTATCTAATTTGTGGGTTGGAAAAATAGGTCGGGTATCACACAGAACAATTTGTAGACACAAAATCATGCACTTTAGACATTATTTAGTCCCAGTCTCATACTATTATTTATAAGGTTTTGAGTGAAGAAAGTAATAATTAACCCCCATATTTTAGTCATCTTACTTTATTTTCTTTCATCATTCCCGACCTCTTACACCCACATGCCCAAGTCAACTTTTGTCATTTCACGTTATTTTAGCTTCGACTAGGTGCCCTAGTCCCACTAGGGGCACCTTGATCCTTTTAAAGTTTTCGCCAATTTTGGGCACTTTCTAGCCATTTTATCTTCTTATCTTTTTGGTGGTTGGCCATTTTGGGGTTAATTATGAAATTAGATCAAGATAACCCTATAAATATAAAGTTATGAGACCATAATGAGGGACCAAGCACTAGTCACTATTATCATCCACCTAGGGTTCCATTCATTTAAGGCATTTAGAGATCATTTGCATACATTTAGCTCCATCACAAAGGACAAGGCTAGTTCATTCTACATCACATAAGCATAAGAGGGATTTTTTTATATTCAATCCACCATTCTACTACATCTTTACATCTATTTATTGCTCTTTACTTCAAAAGTGTGACCTGGAACAAGAGAACCTAGGGCACGTGATTCACACACACACACGAACTATATTTGAGTCGAAATGTAAGCGCTTAATTAGTAAGCCCATTGGTGTGGCAGCTAAGGTCATTCTGACCCATTCATTTGCATTCTTCTATTTTTAGGTTTTGATACTTCTTGTGGTTTATGTAGGTCTTTCTTTCATCTTGGATTATTAGTGACACCTAGTGCAGTGCATCGAATCGATGTGCGAGAAAATGAAGGTTTCGATCACTTACATGACCTCTCGAAACTCAATTTCAAACCTTTACATAGACAAGCGCCTATTCTACATACCACAATGCTCGTAGGCACCTGGTCCCTCTCCAAATGCTCCACCAACTAAATAGCTGAGATCCATCATTTTTAGGGCCTCTACATAGTTGTTCATGCTTCCTGTTTCTCCACCCACTTCTATGACACAATCCCACAAGTTCATAAAATTAGCTAAGTCACTTTCATACTTCTCTTGCATATTAGGGTTTCTAATTTCATTAGATTAGTTGTTTGGGTCATTTTCCATAGTCATTTACTACATTTATTTATTTTATTAACATGTTCTAGATTAGATTAACTACTATTATTCCACATTTTAGTTAATTTTATATAATCATTTTGGTGAACCCGACCATTTTCACGCTTAGGATCCTCATCTTTCTTCTATCACGGGTTGTGAAATTCCTCAAGTCCCTTTGTCTCGAGTTGCGTAAAATGCATCTCGACTCATCAGTCAGTTTCTACAAAGAGAGTTATACTCCATATGTCATCCTATAAATACACCACCAAACGAAATAATTCCTATAGTTCATCACTTATCTAACGACCCTAGTCCTAACGCTCCTCCATCTAATCAACCATTATTATAATCAATCCGCGCTCTACATGCTTTATTTAAAGATAAGTTTAAGGCCATGGACTCTGCGGTTATATCTCTCAAATATGAAATTCAACAACTTAAGGATGTTTCTCAATCGCATGTTTGTGCTCCTTCTACATTTCATATGTAATCTATGGCCACTACATGTCATCTATATGAACCTCAAGACATTTCATTTCCTGAACCTCTCATATTTTATCATAATACTACGCAACATGAAATTCTTATTTAGCTCCTTAGCCATTAGTTGATCACTCTACTTCCTACTTATTATTTTTCTCCTTATTAGTTAGCAATATATCAAGGTCATCCATATTTCAATTATCATCAAATTAATGGACATAATGACAACGATCGCCACAAATAATAAAACATCTTGAGCATCACGACTTTATTTCATTTGCTACACAACATTCTAATACGAATGATAAATCCCATTGGGTTCATTTAGCAAATGGATTTGCACGCATGAAAATGACATGCAAAAGTCAGGGGACAAAGTCCCTCCTCAATGAAGGTGAGGTTGCCTTTATTGAAAAGCAAAACTATATTTACATCTATAAGTTCAAAATTGTATGTGGGGGTGTCTTGGGACATCAAATGGAAAGAAGTGTGAATGAGGGAAATGGAATGGAATGAAGGAAAGAAATGGAAAGGAATGGATGGAAGGAGTATACAATGGTTAGGTAAAAATAGAGCCTAATATTGTATAGAGAAGAATAATAACAATGAATAACTAACTCAAATAAAAAGTATTTTAATCAGTTAAACAAGAATAAATGAAAGGAACACACATGAGTAAGTAGATATAAGAGCTTAATCACTACTTAACAAGAAAAAAAATTAATAATTTTGACAATGAGATCAAAGATAGTATTCACATGCAAGATTTAAACACTAACATCTAATGAACATAGGAACATCAAATGCTACAAGAGATAATGAATGGGACACAAAGTTCATATTTCATGAACTCTCCAAAACGTCTTCAAAAAAGAACACAAAGTGTCTTTCTTCAAACAAATATTGCACAAAAGTATTATTCTCCTCTCTCAAAGTCACACTTACAAATGAGCCCCTAACTTACTTTATAACCCAAAAGTTAGTTTACAAGGTAGTTAGGGTTTACATGAACATTAAATTAGGACACCGTAAGTGACTTTAACTTTTTCAACGATTTTAAAAAGTAACTTGAAATTAGAAATCACTTAAGTGATCAAAAGTCTGCTAAAAATGAATTTAACAATAACATCACTTTAAAATATCATTTTAAAACATAAAACAAGACCCAGTGTCTTACCCATGAAAGTGGGGCCGCTTATCTCAATCATATGAGAAATGGACTCTTCCACTTCATTAGATACTAGAATATTATCTCTTCACCCATTGGTGAAATTAAGATCTATCGCCTTTTCCAATTGAAAATATTTGAACCTTTCCAATGCCTCGAACATCTTCTCTTCTTCAGGAGGTTCACTTGGTTGAAGCACAACCTCGAAGAACACCTGTAATTCCAAAATCCTACCGGCATATCATGCGCAAGTTGACTAGTTTTGATTGAGCATCCTCAAACAGGTTCCTCAATTTGATACAATGTTCCATTGAAGTAGAGGAGAAGTTGATGGCAGGAATGTACATGTCCTTAAACAATTGTGAGAATTATTCCTCAACATGTTCTAATGAATGCCTCTGATTATGCTCATCCACAAAATCACAAGGGATTTCAGCTATGAACTCATGAATCGAGGCTATTGAAGTGAAAGCTTCACTACATATACTTTCGTAATGAATCATGGAATCTTCGAGAAGCGACTTGAGATGTAAACACCAAAGAAATGATGTCCCTCAACATTCGAATTCAAGGATCCCTTCAATGGCTATAATTGTAGATTTTGTACTCATCATCTCTTGTAAACTAGGCAATATCTCATCCACATTTGATATGTTATAAGCAAAATATTCCTTAAAAGAAAGGATTGGATCTAGGTATGCACTAATTTATTTGTGGAGCTTTATGCTGCTTCGATTGTCTTTCTCCCAAAAATGAGAATTTCCAAAAGCCAGGATTTACTGACATTGCCTAAAGTGTTGACCTCTGTCGATAGATTGAGTGTTTCTTTGTCGGGGGTAGCCTCTCGCATCAAGTACTAGAAAAGTGGAGGATATTGGATTCATCAAATGTTGAACATAATTCAAGAATCGCTTTGCCTTTTCAACCTTGAGTTGAGAATTATGATATTTATATTTCTCAAGCCTTCTTAACACAATATCCATGGAATCTTGGGCCATTTCTATGTCACTTTCCAATGTAGACTTCCCAAGTCCAAGCCTGGATACTTCATAGTCAAGCAGGAATCATGGCATTATGATCCTTCTCGACTTGTGGAATGGCAAGATCTGTAAATTTGTTTCCATCTCCATCCACAATTATTCTCGAGAACACTTTAGGCTTATTGGGGATGACATCATTTGAAAGCTTGGAAAGGGAATTAAAGTAAATATTGATCACCTTAACAACCCTCTTTCTTTTCTTGACTTCACAGTCAACCCAAGAAGGGGTATCCTTGACCACCCCGCACACAAAAGCCTCGGAGTCTAAAGCAATATTCACATCATTCTCGACATATTTGGATTCCACAAGAGTTCTTTCCACAACTTCAATCCTTGGGGAAATAACTTTGACAAATACCTCCTAAACCTCAGGGAAACCTTGAGAAACCTCTTCGTGAACTAGGGTTCATAAGTGTTTGATATTTAGACCACTTGCACTTGAGTGAGACTGTGTGGATGACATGGTTGAGTAGTATTTATGATGAGCTTCCTTGAACTATTAGTAACATGAGTAGATGACTCTCTACTCGAAGTGGAAATCCCCAAGACACGTTCTCTTCCTTCAATAGGGCTAGAACCCTTGGATGTTTCTCCTCACGACATCTTCTTTGGAGAAGTGGATTTGAGCAACCATTCTCTCCTTGCTTGATGTGTATGGGTTGATGGCATGAAGGTTGACTGAGAAGATGTTTTAGTCAACTAGAAACCTCCTCGTGTTGGAAATTTATGTGATCCCAAGGTATGAACTCGGATGAATGGTAACTTTACAATTTCTCATTCATACCAAGCTATGATCCTTTCTAGAATCAGATGATTCTTGTTATCAAGAGAAAAATTCATCTCTCTTGGTCCAATCAACTCGAGGAAATGGAGTGAAGGAAACAACATAATATGAGGGATCAATCAAATCATCACCATCATCTACTAATGAATCTGGAGGGTATTTGATGCCAAAGGCCTTGATTTGAGTAAGGGTTGTGCGAGAGAATTCTCTCCTTCTTACTTCATGCTCATCCGAGTAGAAAACCAAAAGTCTTCCATGGTGGGATGGTGTTGGCACTTCACTCTGAGTGCCTTTTACATGAATCCATTGATGTCAAATTGGGATCTCTTCACAAATGGATGTATGGTAATGAGAGCAAAATCCTTCTCCATGAGTTGTGCATCGAAGATATTCGGGCATTGGTATTGCCCAATTTGGATTGTTCAGAAATGCAGATAAATGGAAAGTATTTAATGATGACCAACATCTCATCTATTTTCTTGAATTAAAGTATAATTTCAATTAGTTGTATTTTGAGGGTAGTGAAGTTGGTTACACATAGTCACTTTCATCCACAACTAAGGAAGGTATAGAATATGAATCTGATCAAGATGGATGTATCAAGTTAAAAGGTAATAAAATACCTAAAGGTCTAGTTATTTTATAAGATTTGTTTGACAAGCATGACCGCTTTGTCAAAAGCAGGATATCACAGAGCATGGATTAGTCATCGAAGTGTGAAAAGGTGAACTTGGGAAGTGATGAGGACCCTAAGCTTGTTAATATTGGGAAATGTTGTTCGTTGAGGAAAAGAATAAATTAGTTGAATTGTTAAGAAAATACATGGATGTGTTTGCATACTCTTATGAATATTTGAAGACTTTTAAGCCCAAGAGATATGCAACATTATATTCATTTAAATCCTGGTATTCATCCTTTCGAGATGGAAACAAAGACAATATAACCCTAAAATTGTAGGAACAATCTACCAAGAGATTCAAAAGTTATTGAATGCTAAAATTATCTTTCCTATTCACCATTCTTCTTGGGTTGCTAATATTATTCCAAAGGTGTAAAATAAGAGAGGGGAGATAAGAATTTATGTAGATTTCGATATGTAAATCAAGATTCTTTAAAAGATAACTAGCCTCTTCCCATGATGGATTAGATTCTGCAAGCAGTAACTGGTTTCGAAATGTTGTCAATGCTTGATGGGTTTTCGGTTACAATCAAATTGAAGTAGATGTCCAAGATCAACACAAAACTACCTTCACAACTCTATGGGGTACCTTTGTTTATCGAAAATTCCTTTTGGTCTCATCAATAGCAGGTGCCACTTTTCAAAGAGCTATGGATTTAGCTTTTGGGGATCTAAAAATGAAAAAATGTATTTTTGTTCTACCTGGATGATCTCATTGTTTTCTCCAAGAGTAGATAAGATCACTTTCAAACCTTAAGCTCATTATTCAAATATGTAGAGATCATGACATATCTCTTAATCCCAAGAATTCCATTTTTGGAGTCACAAAAGGAAATTTGTTTGGCCATATTATCTCATGAGATGGGATCAATAATGACCCCTAGAAAGAGTGCAGAAATTCAAAATATTTCTTTTTTGACCAATAAGAAAGGAGTTCACTCTTTCTTTGGTAAAATCAATTTCCTCATGAGATTTATCTAGATTTTATAGAATTAACTTGAAGTATAACATAAATGATGAAGGAAAAAGAGTTTTTCCATTGGAGTGTTGAAGGAAAGAAGGCATTCAATGAAATAAAATAAGCAATTGCAAAAACACCTGTTCTTATTTTCCCTAATTTTGATAAAGACTTCATTATTTATTGTTATGCATCTGAGCATACCCTTTATGCCATTTTAGTTCAGATAAATTATGAAGGAGTTGAAGCACCAATTGCTTTTATGAGCTATGTTCTTAAGTATCATGAGTTGAAGTATTCTCATATTGAAAAGCATGCCTTCATTGTAGTCAAGGTTGTAAAACAATTCAGGTTCTACATTCTTAATTCCCATTCCAATATTGTTGTCCCAAATCCTATCACGAAGTCTATACTAACACAACAAGAGTTTGGTTACATAAGGGGTAACTAGATTGCAAAGGTTCAAGAGTGTGATCTTGATATTAAGCTTACCAAACTAATAATAGGACGAGGTCTATGTCACTAATAAAGCGAAGGTTGAGTGAAGATTTGAGTAATGATGAGCCGTAAAATGCATATTGTTATATTTTGAGTTCTAAAATCAATGGTATTCCAACATTGCTTACTTCCTCACGTATGAATAATGTCCTACACATCTTGATGTTAAAGAAAAGATATCAATTAAAATCTAAGCTGCAATGTATGTGTTCATTGGGATAACTCTCTTTTCAAAAAGGGATTGATGGTCATTTCTTAAGGTGTGTAGATAAAGAGCAACAAAAGAGAATGTTGAGGGCCTACCATGATCAAACTTACGAAGGACATTTTCTCTTCCTCGTGACTACTCATAAGATCCTCTAATGAGGTTACTATTGGCCAACCCTGTTTAAGATGTATTTAAGTGGGTTTTAAAATGTGAATCTTTCAAACATTTGTTGGATGACCTAAATTAACAACTCTTCCATTGAATCCTGTTGTGATCAAAGAAAACCTTTTCTAAAAATGGGATTAGACTTCATTGGAACTCTCAATCCATACTCCAGTGCAGGACACACTCACATTCTTACCACAATAGACTATTTCACAAAGTGGGTGGAATCCATCCCAGTCAAATGGACAAATTTTGAATTCATTTGTGATTTCATCAAGGAGAATATTTTGGTTCAATTCAAAGTTCCTAGAAAAATTGTAACAGATAATGCTCTGAAATTTTCCTCTTATGATCTGGTTGATTCTTGTTATGAATATGGGATTTCTCTTTCACATTATTCATACTATTACCCATAGGAAATGGAAAATAATCAACCAACAAAAAGTGACTATCATAGTTAGAAGTTAGTTGATGAATCACAACAAAATTGGCATAAAAATTTATATGATGCCCTTTGGGCTGATCGTATAACACCAAAGAGAACTATTTGAATGTCTCAATTTCAACTGGTTTATGGGATTGATGTTGAATTGTCAATTACCCTTGAGCTACTAGCCTTGCAATTGGCCAATACCATTGAAGATGGACATTTCAAGGATGCATTTGAAAAGAGGGGCGCATACATGCAAAAAGTTGGAAGAGGAAAGGATACATGGAAGAGGAAAGGATGTAGGTAGTTGATCACATCTCATCTCATCAACAAAAAATTTAAACAATTGTTTGACAAGAAGACCAAGTCTCGTGACTTTCAAGTTGGAGATATTTTTCTACTCTGGGACAAGAGAAGGAAGCCTTGTGAGAGACATGGTAAGTTTGAATCCCTTTACTTTGGTCCATTTAAAATTTGACACTTTGCTAGTGAAATTTCATATTACTTAGCCTATATGGATGATACTTCCCTCCCATTTCCTTATAAGCATGAAATATCTTAAGTTGTATAAGTGTTGAGTGGGTGTCAGTCCCTTGCACATAATTTTTGTTTTTGGTTTTTTTGTGTCTATGTTTGTTTTCCCTTTTCTTTGTTTTGGTTCTCTTCTGTATACCCTTATGTATTATGCCCAATGGATAAGGTGTTGGTCTTGTGAACCATGAGATTATGGAGTTATTTTTATTTTCCTTTTATACTTTCTTCAAACCAAGTCAAGCCCCAAAAAGAGCCAGTTGTTGTCATGAGATCTAAAAATGTCAAAAATTTCAAAAAATTGAGTCTTGGGCAGTTTCTTGCATTTCCTAGTCACACTTGCCCTTATGTTGTTAATTTAGCATGAAATGGAAAAGGTTAGGATTTATTAATTTTTTTGTTGTGGGAGATCAAATTGGATGAATAAGAACTTTGAGGAACATGAGGACTGTTCCTTATTCCTCATATTCCCTACTTCACCGCCTTTACCAATTCATAGATTTTTAAAGTTCCATCTACCATATCGGGACCGATGGAACCTCCAAACATGTGCCCCGCTTCACTCTATTCTCCGCTTCTCTACCATTTTGTCACATCATGAACTTTAGCCATGTCGAGCACACTTGGTACTCTTAACCTTGTTCCCTTGACCTCAGATTCTCGACTCTCATTTTCCCGACTCCTCTCCACAATCGAATACCTCATATGTTTCAGAACTTGAGGAACCGAGGGAAATGGTTATGTGTACCATCAGTCCTTACAAAACCGACTTATCCACTATAATACAAAAAAAATGAGAGAGTGGGAGTTTTGTGAAGTCGGTTCCATCGGCAATTATTTATTTTGATTCATTATTTTGAGAGCTTGAGGTGAGTAGAATTATAAAATAAAGGTAGCATTGACATAATATACAAAGTTCCCCACTCCATTTATCCCTTAGACTCACAAAGTTACTCCTACCTTTTTCATTTTGTGCCCTTCCCTCTCCCACGTCAAGATCACTTTATGGTCATTTCTCCCTCATTCGGTAACCAAATTTAAAATTTGAGTTGCACTAGGAACGTTGGGAGGTCACCTATCTTTCATCTATTAGGTGAGTAGTATTATCTTTGTTTCACCCATTTTTGCAATTGTGTTGGTTTTTTTCCTTTCCCTCAAATTCTTTCAAAAACCCTTTCCAAAACCAATTTGTTCCCAAGTTTGTATCCAATTTGTCAAAATGAAGTTATAATATGTCGAATATGAACACATTTCCTCCTTGAGACCTCAGTCCCTGAAATAGGGGACAATGACATCAAACACATGGATCTAAATGACTTTTGGGCTAGGATGAATGATAATAGCCCAACCATTTTAGCCCAAAGTGTTTTGAATAGTGGTTTAGCCCATGCAGGGGGTTTTCCTACATCCGTCCAATGTGTTGACACAAAGTGTTATCATGTGCTTCCTGATTTGATACATAAACTAAGGAATTGAAAGACCCTCGGGGACAAGTTATTGCATAATTGGATGCCCACCATATTAACTTAGCTCTGGGAATTCCTACCTTTGAAGGCTATAAGGTATTAACTAAATTTGATGCCCAAAAGAAGTATGACCTCACTCCTAACAAGTACCAATCCATGATTTCCAAATCTTGGCTAAAATTCAAAGGAAAGGGCCATCAAAACTACCTAAAATTATCTATAGGATTGAGTTTGTTGAGGAACTGTCAGATATGATAACTTTATTGGAAAGAGTAATGGGCTTACCATCTACTCAAGAGTTCCAGAATTGGATGTGCATTTACATAAATTTGATTTGTGAAGGCTCACAACCACTGAATTGGGGAGAGATCATCTGTGAAAATTTGACTCAACAACTCACCCAAGTGCACCAGACTAAAACATTCTACATGACCTCCTATTTGATGTACACCATAACTGGGTACAAAATATGGATTGGCTTGTCAAGTCAGGAGAGAAGACAAAATCTTGCTATTTATGATTTCTACACACAACTAACCTACGAGAATAGAAAGAGTCACCACAAGAGAGTAAATGATGCCTTCACAATGTTCCTGGTAAGGCTACTGGAAGGAAATGTGACAAGTAGAGTTTCAGGAGGCTAGGCAACTAATCTCAGTTTATGACAACCTATTTATTCAGTTTAGGAAAATTTCCTACATCCGACTACAAGGTTTGAGGGATCTCCTTACAAGATTTCAATATATTGTAGTGACAAGATTATTCTTGTTGAGCTTTGTAGACAATTGGACCTCCTTCATAGAACTTGCAGAGACAAGAAAATATTTGGCATCTAATTTCCCATAACTTTGGGAAATTATACATGTAGATTTGCCTTGGATGCTCAAAATGTTAAGATAACCATATCTCCTTTCAATGTACACCCTTATAAAAAAGGCTTCTTGATAGTAAAAAAAACTTTATCGGAAACAATCTCCAACTCTCTTATCATCATGTACCAACATTTGAGGACTACTGGGAAGATTGTGTAGATGATTATGAGGTCAGAAAGAGAGTCTTTGGTAGATTAACTCTAAAACAAATATAGGATTTCAAGTTATATGTAGTGCCAAAAGGAATGATTGATGATGACTTAGATATTTTCTCTCTGGAGTTCACTAATTCAATTCAATACACTCCTCTTCCTACCATTGATTGGTCACAAAAGGAAAAGGATAATCTAGATGACCTCAACACACTTGTTCTTCGAGGAGAAGGAAATGGTTAAAAAATAAACAAAAGGAGTTTAATGATTCTCAATAGGAAACATATTTTCAAGAAGTAACTTCCACATAGTAAGTCACTCCTCACCAAACTCCTTCTCCCTCTCTCTTAAATTCTGGAAACTAAATTCTATTCCAAGAAAGATAAATCTAAAGATGGAGAAAATAAGGAAGAGACGCCAAGACATGGTGATGATGATATAGATGAAACATGGGAAGTATGAGTGGAAGCAACTCCTAAATAAGAAAAGAAAGGTGAGGAGGAGACCAGCGAAAAGAAAGAGGATGAAAAAGAAGAAAGTGAAGAAATTGATGATGAAGAAGTGAAGGTAATTGAGGTAACAACCATCAATCTGGGAAGGATAGTGTCTCTAGGTCTAAATGGATGTGAGAAGAGATCTTACTTCTCTTGTAACCACTAATGTAGAAGCCTCAATAACTCATCCTCCTAGTTCTCAAATTGCACTTTCTTTTCCTCCTCTAGCAACATCATCAGAAGATTCATTCACCTGGGTTCAACCCATGGTATATAGCAAGAAAATAAAGGACCAATCTAAGATTGAGGTTCCTAAATTTGATGTAGTAGTAGCTACTCTTCTTGGTAATTCTCCTCCTCTCCCAATAAATCCAATGTTATTTCTCATATTGTCTCGATTCCACATGAAAACAATTCCTAGAGGTTGTTAAACCAAAAAAAAGCAAGATTGAGAAAGATATTTGTATTCGATTTGAAGTCGATTAGAATTTCCTTGGGAGAATCAACCCCCAAAGTAGAAGTGCATGACCTTAGGGAAACTATATCTAAGGTTATTGAAAGGGTTGAGAAAGGAAAAAAACTTAGGAGCAGTTGGAGGAACAAGTACAAGTTTTGGATAATTTCATTAAATCCTTTCTATCATCTAATAATACTCCATTGGATCCAACTCCTCTATTTGCACTCCCACTAACTATCATCACTATTGAAATTGATCTAAAGGAAATAACAAAATTCATAAACATGTCACTCTTGGCAAAGTATCTCGAGTCTTGGGTGGAGAAGATTTTAATCACAAGATTAGAATTTATTGTTGAATCTGCAAGACCTATGACAACATTGTTTCAGAAAACTTAGATCGATCAATTCAAGAATTTATGGCATTGATAAGGAAATAAAAATTTGGGTAGATGTCATTCAATGATCTTCATATTATGGCCCTTATAGATGAGAAAATCCTTCTTTTTGAGAAAATTTTGATGACTCTAAAAACAATCTTTCCAAAACTTGGTCTTTCAGTGTTGAATGGAGAATGAAGGTCCTGGAAGAAGCCTCAACTGAGTTATAGAATGTGATTAAGAAAGGATAATCTTTAAAAATGGGATTTTTGCAGATTTCCAAACTCTTCATTGTCACCTTTTAAAGAAAATTCATCTGAAAGGAACTTTGTTGATCATATTAAAAAAGATTTTAACACGCTCATCAAGGAGAATTTGTTTAAGACAGAGTTTGTTAACAAGGAAAAGATGGAAGAATTGTCAGAGCTCAATAATGTTATTGTAGAAGTTGCAAAGGGACTTTCTCAATATGGAGGAACAAGTTCAGAGATGGAGAATTCCTTGGGAGCATGGATGAGCAATTTGACCAACACCATCGTGCCAGGAAACGGAAACAAAGATCTCTACTATATTCAAGGTTTAGAATGCATGTCTTCAAGCTTAAATTTCCTTCCTCCTCTGTTTCTTCTCTTTATTCTTCCTCGGGCTCTTAATACTACTAATTGTTTTATTTTGTCATTGAATTTATTGTGTAAAAATAAATATGTAATATAAATTCATTTGAATGTAACTCATTTAATTAAGTGTTTTATCACTTAATTAAAGCAACTAGTTAGTTAGGGTGGTTACTCCTTTCCCCTTTTCCTATATAAGGCTTCATTTTCTTTGTAAAAGGGGTTGGATGTTGGTGCATTTTTGGATGTAAGAGATATTGATTTTGAATACAAAAAGAAGAACCCTTTCTCCTCCTTTCTTGTTATGTCTACTTTCTTTCCTAATTTTGTTATATTCATGTACTGTTTGCATTATCTGGATTCGAAACTTTGTGTTCTTATGCATAGATCAAGAGTTATTGAACTGTGATTCAATTTAAATATTGTTTAATGTGATAAATTCCATTATATGAGACATGTATGTTCTCAATTTCTTTTGGCATGTATGAGTAGAATAAGATTTGCACTCTTCTTATTCGAAAGTTGTGTTATCTCTTTCTCTCCTATTTTCATCTGTGTAGGTGTGGTGATCTTGAATGACCAAGAAGGAATTGTGAATCCTTGATCAACAAATTTGAAGAGGAATTGTGTGTCCCAAGTTTGTTTGTCTCTCCAAGAAGCCTACACTCTTGTGTTCTTTTGATCATTCTTCTCCAAACCCTTCTTTGTATTTGAAATCATGAAGTTAATCAATGCTACCAACATCCTCACTAAAAATTATTAATTTGTAAATATTTTAGAGTTCCAGATTTTTGTCTGAATAAGGGAACCTCCCCATTAAAGAGGAGGGATTGTTTTCCCTTAAACTATTATCTGTGTCTTCAATGACATATTTTTAGCCAACAAGTCTTAAGGTTATTTTGATATAAATCCAAAGAGGATTATTATAATCAATGTGTTCATGCAATGAAATATCATTGCAACATAAAAAGGGATTTGTGACCCAATGTATTATACTTGTTGATTTGGTATATCATTGTTAATGAAGATTGGGATATTTATCCCTTATTTGAAATGTGGTTAATGACTTGTTTTATTATTTAAGCTAAAAATATAGATATTCTACTTATGCATTTGATTTAA
Source organism: Taxus wallichiana var. yunnanensis (assembly GCA_018340775.1). Lineage (NCBI taxonomy): Eukaryota > Viridiplantae > Streptophyta > Pinopsida > Cupressales > Taxaceae > Taxus > Taxus wallichiana. The sequence goes on along the minus strand of CM031240.1, from coordinate 894,091,515 downwards.
TAATTAAGCTAAATGTTTTTAAATTATGAGACCATTCCTGATTTCATTAATTCAAATAGAGTAATCAAAGATAAATGAATATCGAAAGATGGTTATGTACTTTACGATATGAATGAATTAATCAAGACAAGTAAGTTACCTACATATAATTATACTTGTTAAGTTGATTAAAAACACGTAAAGAGGAACTAATTCTAGATAGTAACTTGATGAGTTACTATGACCCTCTTATGTGAACATATTAAACATCAGAATACAATACTTGTAAACATCTTACTAAGGAATACTTAGTTATTTTAATCAACTCAGGTAGCCAAAGTATAAGGAGCGTAGGGCATATTGATCCTACGTTATCTCGTTAGAATATTACTTCATGCCATCCTAAGATGGCTACAAGAAGGGTAGTGAGGATGTAATGATGGGTAATCATTATGTGGTCTCTATCTTTTGCATAGGGATCCTAATATGATACGAGATAGATTATATTCATTTAGGGAAATGAGCCAATAATAGAATATCCCTATTCTTAACTAGTTCACCTTCTTAAACAATAAAAATGAATCTAGATAACTATATTGAGATGGTTGTGTGGTGATGGAAGATGAGTTTCGTAGGCTTGTGTGTGGTCTAAACTAAGCTTGCAAAGCAATGCTTGAAACTTTGGCCAAAGTAATGTATTAGTTGACTACATTGTTTGTTCACCAATCCCCTAATTTATTAGTGTCGATATCAAATGGAAGCTACATGAATGTCTTCTAGGTAGGCACTTAGGAGATGCACATAGTTCTCATAACCTGTAAAAGGTTTAACCAAGTATACATAGTATACACACTCGTAGAGTGATATAAGGAGATCATGGAGATCTAGATATACTCTTACAACTGCACATGGTTATCATATGTTATGAAATGGATTATAAATATTTTAATAATGTTGGATTATTTAATAGCAAGCTAAATAATAATGGTAATAATTAATAGCACTAGTTGTACATTAAGGGTATGTTTTAAATTAAAATCCCCTTAATTTGGATGATCATATCATGGGTGTTATAAATTGGTATCAGAGTTGAAGGTTAATCAACTCTTGGAATCAATGGGTTTATAACGTTACCATACATCGTATCCTTTCATTAAAAGGATATATGGTTAAAATAAGGGTGAACTGTAATGATGGAACCGGTCCAACTAATGCTAAAGGTTCAACGACTGAGAAGTTAGGTTAAAATTCTATCAATCCTTCAGATACCCGTAAGAGAGTTACTTTGAGTAGTAGGTAGTGGGTTAAAATGAAGAGCATGATGAAGAACAACATGGACAACATAACAAAAATAATCAGCAAGGGGATAAAAGAGCTCGCTTGGTTGTTGAATTGTCTAGAGACATAAAATGAATCAACCCACCCAAATTTGATGGAACTACTTTAGAGGATGGTGTTGAAAACTAGTTAATTGAGATGGAGAAGTACTTTAAAATAATATATTTTTAGAGGAAACTAAAGTGGTATGGAATGTTGACCTACTCTCTAATGAAGCATCTTCATGGTGGGATAACCATAAGATGGAATTGGGAGTAGATACTACCTCCATCACTTGGGATTAGTTCAAGGTATATTTTCATCAACGTTGGTTGCCTCAACTCTATTTTGATAAAAAAATGTCTGAATTTCATAACTTAACTCAAGGAAAACTGAGTGTTGTGGAGTATTGGGAATGTTTTACTAAGTTATTAAAATACATGCCCCAATACCAAAAAGATGAAAATTTTAGGATCCGTAAGTTCATCATGGGACTAAACCCAAACATAGGAGGTGAAGTAGATGTTCATGGACCATCTACAATGGAAGTGGTGTTTGAAATGACTATAAGGAAAGAACTGAAATTACAATAAATTTAAGACTTCAGAGAAGAGAAACGTAAGAAGATCATTAGCTCACTTGCACCTCTTTCTCCTAGGAAAATTGGTGGAAGAAAGAGGGTAGCAAAATGAAGACTATGGGAAAAAAATACAACTAAACCTATTGTAAACACAAGAAAGAATGAACAGAACAATGTTGCTTTTGGAGAAAATAAATTTGAAAGAAAAGGGCCTATTGGGGATGTTTTAAATGTGGCGGTGATCATTATGTAAACAAATATCCCTAAAAGAATCAGGGGAACAATCATCAATAAAGAATTCATGTTGTAGTGGGTAATTTCAAGTTATAGAAAAATTAATCTACCCCAATAGAAGTGCTAGGTAATATTTATGGTTTTCTTATTACTATTTTGTTTGACATCGATGCTACCGAGTGTTTTATTTATAGTAAGTTAACTAGAAAATTATCTAAGAAAGATGGATTTATGGAAAACACTTGGATGTAATACGGGAATGATGTTATCCATACGATGGACTAATGTCTATTTGAAACAACATTGGAATTACCTAGTTTTACCACTGAACTTAACCTTTATGTGACTCCTTTAGGGTCTTATGACATCATAATAGGAGTAAATTGGTTGTCCAAACACAAAGCAATAATGGATTTTTTTGATAAATGCATAAAATGTCTTGATGACAAACATAAAACAATCATCATACAAGACATTAAGAGAGATTTTAAAGTTAGAAAAATATTTGCAATGTAACTAAAGAAAGCCAAAAACAAAGGTTGCATGTTATATGTTATTAAAATATCATATTTTAGTGAGGAAGGTAAGACTTATTTGGAATATTTTCCACTTTTACATGATTTTAAGGATGTCTTTCTGGAAGAATTACTAGAATTCCTCTTAAAAGAGATTTTGACTTTACAATTGACATTAAACTAGGAACATAACCAATATCAAAAGCACCTTATGAAATTACAACATAGCTAGTAGAACTAAAAGCATAACTACATGAACTCTTGTCAAAAGGTTTAATCCGACCTAGTGTGTCTCCTTGGGGAACACCGATCATTTTTGTTAAAAATAAATATGGAATGTTAAGGTTATGCATTGACTATCGTATGCTTAAAAAAGTAATGATAAAGAATAGATATCCTTGTCAATGATTGATGACCTCTTCGATCAGATGAGAGATTCATCTGTTTACTCTAAGATTGATTTACAATCTGTTTATCATCAATTAAGAATAAAAGATGAGGATATTCACAAAACAACATTCAGAACATGTTATGGGCATTATGAGTTTACTATTTTTCCATTTGGACTCACTAATGCACCAACAACATTTATGAACCTTATGAATAATATTTTTCAAGAATAATTAGATAAGTTTGTTCAATTTTTCTTGATGATATTCTCGATTTACTCAAAGAACATTGATGAACACAATGAACACTTAAGAATAGTGTTGGAAGTATTGAGAAAAAGGAAACTCTATGGTAATATTTCAAAATGTTCTTTTTATCAAAATGAAGTACAATATCTTGGCCATATCATAAACAAGGATGGGATTTCTATTGACCCATCAAAAATCAAAGCTATTACTAAGTGGCCAACACCTAAAAATGTACATAAGGTAAGAAGTTTTATGGGACTGGTTAGGTATTACAAAAAATTTTTAAAGACTTTTCAAGAGTGGTTGGACCAATTAATTCATTACAAGAAAAAGGATAAAAAGTTTGTATGGACTAAAAATGTGAGAGTGAATTTAACTTGTTGAAAGAAAAAATTACATTTGCACCTATATTAAAGGTTTTGGATCCCAATGGAAACTTTATCGTGGTTATTAATGCCTCAGGTGAAGGATTGGGTGGAATACTTCTTCAAAATGACCATGTAATTACATATGAAAGTAGAAAACTGAAGGTGCATGAGCAAAACTATACTCCCATGACTTAGAGCTTGTTGTCATAGTCCATGCCTTACAAATCCACAGACATTATTTGTTAGGAAAGCCATTTAAACTGAAAACAGATCATTTGGGGCTGAAATACATTTTAATCAGCCCAATTTAAATGCAATACAATGTAGGTGGCTAGAATTTCTATCCCAATGACTTTGATATTAATTACATCAAAGGAAAAGAGGAATTGAGTGTTTGATGCAATGAGCCACAGAAGCAAATTTCGCAATGTGACCCTCATAACTCAGTTTAAGGAAGAAATTAAGAAACAACTTCAAGTTGATCAAGTATAATCAATAAGTCAAAACTGTGTTAGAATTTTTTTGAATGATAGAAGGTACAAGGGTTTTAGGTTCGACAATGAAGGAATTTTACGATTTAAAAACAAAATATATGTTCCCTTGGGTAGTAATCTTAGAATGAAATTCTTGCAAGAATTTCATGATGCACCTTATTCTGGGCATCCAAAGTAATGAAGTTGTTGGCTAATGTTAGACATCATTTTTTGGAAAGGAATGAAGAAGGATATGATAAATTATGTTGTACATTATTTGGAATGCCAACATGTAAAGGAAGAACACTTGCATCTCACATGTATGTTATATCCTCATAGTATTCCACAATATAAATGACAAGTAATTAGCATGGATTTTTGTAAGGACTACCACTATCCAAAAATAAACATAATATAATTTTGGTAGTAGTGAATAAACTAACCAAAGTAGCTCATTTCATACCAGGAAATATTAAGGATGATTCCCAAATACTTGCAAAAATATTTGTGCATGAGATTTTTCGATTGCATGGAATTCTAGAACTAATCATTTTAGACAGGGATCCAAGGATGACCTCTCTCGCTTTGGTAAACGTGAACTCTACATCGGGAACAAAATTGAACCTTAATTCGGCTTACCATCCGGAAACTAATGGTCAAACATAAAGAGTGATCCAAGTTATGGAATATATGCTCGTAATGTATTGTTGATTAACTAAAATAAATTTATTCTAATGTAATATAATGTTATATGAGTAATAAAATAATTGAATAAATGAAGCAATAAAATACTAAAATACACCCAAGCAAGCTAAGCAATAAAATGTAAAACCCTAATGTGTAAAGAGGGTTGAGAAAGCCTTAGCTGATTCGTAGATGTCGTGGGACTATGTCACAGTGTAGACCAGGTGAATAGGAGGAGGAAACCTTCACACATGAGCTTGAGAAAGTGTAGATATGGATTGTCTGGATAGATCGGGTGTCAAGAGAGGATAGGGGCACCCATGGATGTCCCGATGTGAGATTTGGGTGCCCTGGTCTTTGAAATGGCCAAAAACATCCTTCGGAGTGTCGTTGGATGTTCGTCTATGTTCACTTCTTGTCACGTGAATTTCTTTATGTGATCATGAAATGCTAGTAAACCTACCATGGAAGAATCACATGCAAAACCTCAAACAAAGCATCAAAACCCTAAAAAAAGAAAGATACATATGAAGGGGTCAGACTATCCTCAACTGCCAAATTGATGGACTTATCATTGAGTGTTGCACTACATCTCAAACCCAATGTAGTTCTAGGTGTGTGTGTGTGTGTGTCTAATTGTGCCCTATGTGCTTGTGTCACCACACTTTGTGAAGTAAATGAGCAAATAACTAGATGTAGAATGTAGTAAATGTGTGCATGGAAACAATAGACTCCTCCTATGAAGTGTGATGTAGATGAACCAACCTTGTGTGCCTTGTGATGGAGCTAGATGGATGCAAATGTAGCTATAGATGCCTTTGATGGATGTAACCTTAAGTGGAGATAGCTAGTGCTTAGTGCTTGGTCCCTCATTATGGTCACATAACTTTATATTTATATGGTTCTCTTACTTTAATTTTGTAATTAACCCCAAAGATTGACCACCAAAAATATAAAAATCTCAAATGGTTAGAAAGTGCCCAAAAGTGAGAGGAAAGTACAAAGAGGATCAGGGGTGCCCAAAGGGTACCAAGGCACCCACCATAAATAGGAAAATGTAGTATGAAAGTACAGACTGGGAAAGTATGGGTATAAGATCTAAAATAACCATAGAAAGCAATGCAAAATAGCCAAAGACATGGGTTAATTATTACTCTTTTCACTTAAGAACCATATGAATAGTAGTATGAGACCGAGACTAAATAATGACTCAAAATGCGTGATTTTTTGTCCACAATTACATGGATCAACAATACAAATGGAAGGAATATCTACCATTGGTTGAATTTTCTTACAATAACACTTACCATTCCTCACTGAAAATGTCTCCATTTGAAGCGTTGTATGACAGAAATTGTAGAACTCATATTAGCTGGGATAACATGGAGGATAGAGAGGTGGTGGATCCATAAATGTTAAATGAAATGGAAGAAAAAGTTAAGATCATTCGTGAGTTGTTAAGAGAATTTTCTGATAGGTAGAAAAGTTATATTGATTTAAAAAGGATTGATAAAAATATAAGCAAGAAGACAAGGTATTTTTAGGGTAAAACCCAAAAAGAGCTCTATTTCATTTGGCAAAGTCAGTAAAGTTATCACCTAGATATGTAGGACCCTTTAAATTCCTAGAAGTTATAAGTCCGGTGGCTTATAGATTAGCTTTACCTCCCACATTTTCTAGGATGCACAATGTTTTTCATATATCTTTTCTTAAAAAGTATGTTTATGATATATCACATATTATTAATTGGAACTCATTACAAGTTCAGGACTCGGGAATCATCGTAGTTAAATCAATAAGAGTAATCGAAACTCGCAAATCAATCTCAAAAATTGAGAAGTTTCTCAATGTAAGGTCCAATGGACCAATATTCTGAGAACAACACAACTTGGGAGAATATGGATGATATGATGATTGTTTTTCCTTTCTTATTTAAGTGAACAAAACAATAATTTTGATAATTTTGATGGATTTGCTGAAACTTATTCAATACTTATTATAAATAAATTGTAATTTAAGCCATACTGAAAGATTGTTTGGGAATTATATGTTGAGTTAAGGTTGATACAACTACGTTTTAGAACCTTGATTTGGTTAAATTCAGAAAAAATCCAATTGATTGTGAAAAACTGAAGTGTGCTCTTCAATGTTATTTTTGAATTTGCTTACGATTGATATGTTAGCAATGTTTGAAATTAAATTATCGGGACGATGATTCTTTTTAGAGGGGAAGTATGTAACATCTCAACTTAATATATTTGTTGAATTATTGAAATGTCAATCTTCCCCCTTGTAATGAATGTTTGTTCTAGTTGCGTTGTAATTTGTCACCGAAGTGTTTGTTGATGACATAATAAATTATACACACACACATAGATGTATGTATGTATGTATACATGTGTGTGTGTGTGTGTGTGTTTATCTTGTTATTGGTCATAAGACCACCGTGGGTTAATAATTTTGGCATATAGATTGGTCATTGTGGGTATTGGCATTCGTGGTATCAGATGTGGTTTTGAAAGTTTTAGTTAAATTAAGTTAAAACTTAAGTTTCTTGGTAAGTTTGAAATGTATGTCATACAAGTTTATGGTTTTATTGGGTCCTGCTTTTGTTGGAAGCCATGATGTGGCACGCCGCTTAATGAGGATTGTTGTGAATTTAATGTTGGGAAGTCTCTCTTGGGAACTATTAGCTTCTTAAAGAAGCTAAAACATACAAATTGAACACATTGTTTTAATTTTCATTTGATTTTTAGGAAGCTTTATTGGGAGTTGTTCATGGAGTTTTTGGTGAAAGTTTATTTGGTTATTATCTTGTGAATTCACTATCTGTTAATCTCCGTTAAACATGGTGTTTTTGTTATTTAAATATGTTGTAAGAAGATTTGATGGTTTTGGGAAGCATTCGACTTGGAAGATTTCAAAGGGGTTGGAAACAAAATACATGCATGTGTTTTTACACTTTTACTCTTTGTTGTTATTTTGATGAAATCACGAATGTGGTTATGGTTTTGATCATTTTTATAGAAATTTGAATATGTTTCTTCGGTTTTTATTGTGAAATTCGGTGAATGAATAAGAGTTATTCTCAAGATTTTCATGTGAAAACTCGGGAAGTCAGATATGGTTTTGGGTATGGTTTAGTTTGTGAAATGAAAATGATTTGATAGTTTTATAGCTCTTCCTAGAGTAATGATGTTATCATTATGAAAATGATTTGGTTTTGTGATTTTGTTTGAATTATTGAAAATAAATGCATTTGGTTTTGGGATTTTGTTTGAATTCCAATAACGAATGTGTTTGGTTTAGAGAAATATGGTAAATAAAAAGAAAAGAAATGGTGCATATATTCGGATGGACTATTTTGTGAGATCTTGAACCGAACACATTTGGGGTTTTGTTTGTTATTTAAGATCTTGAAAGCTGTATATTTGGGGTTATTTGCGTCGTGGTCAATGATCGAAAGATCGTTACAACTCTCAGTAGAGATTTGTTGTTATCATTTGGTTTCAAATTTTCTTTGAGCTTTGTTGATATCATTTGTTTTATAGCTCTTGTTGACATGATTTAACCTCTCTCGTAACACATATTGCTTTTGTTTATCCGGTGAACTGGAAAATAAAATAAAATATATGCGACTCTTATATTAAGAGCATTATTATGTCGTTCTCTCCTCTCGCATAATTTTGGATTTGGGATATTATGTGGAATTTGGAAATGAATACACTTGTTTGGTTTATTTGATAAAACTGGAAATAGATACATTTTGGTTTTTGGTTATTTGTGAATTTGGAAAATGAGAAAAGAGTTAGAAATAACTCCTTCTTGAGCAATTATTGCTATCATTTTTCTTATGTTTTGGGTTTGATTATTTTGTTGAAATTGGGGAAAGGAAACAAAAATGTTACAACTCTCTTATAGAGCATTATTTTTCTATTCTCTCTCTGGATACGTTTTTGGTTTGGATTATAGGCTTAGTGAAAATAAATTAGAGATAATTTTATAGCTCCTACTTTGAGCTTTGTGGTTATCACTCTTTATTTTGATACGAAAATAGGTTTGGATCATGAGATGGTTGAGCATGATCGATGTGGTATATGTCTCCTTATATTGCTTACTTTGAGATATGTGATTTAGTGAATATTTATTTGCTTATTAACGATGGACTCTCTCTCCCATCTTAGAACTAGACATTTTGGTAACTCATGTTTCGAATGAATGAGTTCTTACATGGAATGAATGAGTTCTTACATGGAATGAATGAGTTTTGGTGAACATCGTGTGGGTGTGTGTGTGTGTGTGTGTGTGTGTGTGTGTGTGTGTGTGTGTGTGTGCATTGGTGTCACTGATTTCACCCTGAAATCTGTGACTACCCTATCCAGAAAATTTTCGTACTTTTAAAATAATGGGTCATTTGTTGTTTTTATTATTGAAAGTTTTTGTATTGCGTCAAGATAATCCCAAAGAGCCATATTAGCCCTTTTCACCAAATACCGGAGATGCCCAAAATTGTTTTCTTCGTCAGGATTTGTATGCGGGAAATTTGTATTTAATTATTTTGAGCCCCGTATGAGGCTATTGCGCCTGCTTTTAACTCTATTATGAGCGAATATGTTATTATTCTTATGTGCAAAGGATTTTAACTTATTTTAAGTTTTGGGCTTTATTTGTAACTTTTGGCAATTTTTCGTGTTTTTGTGGTGTCCCGTTTTTGTTTTCTCGTGAAATTTCTCTGGAGCAATTCCCTCACGGGTAAGCCCGATTTTGGCCTGGAGTACTGGAAAACATATACGCACATTATGCCCGGAGGAAGTCGCCATCGGAGGTCCGGATCACTCGGGAAAAAGTGAAGTCGCAGCATGGTAGTGCCCCCTGTGGGATGGGCATTTTTGGAAAACAAAGGATTTTGCAGTGGGAAAGTTAGAGGTTGCAGGCAAAGGGAATTTATTGCCTACCTTGCAGGTAAAATTCCCATGGTGAAATAAAAGAAAAGTGACTTAAGTGAAATCACGAGATTTTTTGCTTACCTTTGCAAGGTAAAAACCCATTGTCGTAAATTCTTAAAAATAGAATTCTATTATGCAAAAGTGCGACCCACCTTGGGTGAATAATAATGCATTAAATAAATATTTGTTAATATTTATTCACCCGATTTTGCACTAGCTTCACACAACAAAAGCAAAGGGGAATAAATCAATTGGAAATAGAATTCCAAAATTAAATAAATTTAATTTATTTAATGCAGCCCCTTTTGAGAAGGAATTAATACTTTTTAAAGTATTAAATGATTATATTAATTCCTATTTTCAGTGGCTATGGTCAAAGCACACTGTGAAGCTTAAGTGAAGTGAAGTGTGGATGATTAAATTGGATTAATTTAATTTATTGGATGGCTGTCCTTAAACATGCTATTTTTAAAAGAGAAGAGCATGATTTTTAATTAATTAATTGCCTTTAATTGTTAGGGCAATTATTAATTATAGAATTGTGAAGGTTATATAAGCATGGGTAGCCATATGGGTGAATTATTTAATTCACAGGTCAAGAATTGCAGCCAAGTGGAAAAGTGTGCCCCCATTAAAGGAATTTTGCTCAGCAAGGTGGAAACAAGGCTAAAAGCTTCCAAATTTGGCGCATGCTTTGAAGGAGGTTGATCTTTGTCTACATAATTACTTGCACAAGTGTTACAGAGCTCGGTATTGAAAGGATTCATGCTCTATTTATGTGCAAATTAAACACCATTTTTTTTGGGGCAAAGAGCTTGAAAAGTGCAGATTTTTACAATTAAAATTCACTAATGGCCATTTTGTCTGGATAAATTGCAGGAATTCATTACGGGTGCTTTACAAAGGAAAAGGAGCTTTTATCAATGTCCGATACATTGCATATATCCTCCAAATCTGAAGAATTGTCCAGATCCGCACCAGATTAAGATTTCGGTCAAATAAGAAGAAAAAGACATTCGAGACAAAGATAGACAAAGCTATGGCGAATAAAGATGAAAAAGAAAGCACAACTGAGTCATGCATCACTTCTAAATTTGAGATATTGGAAACACGGATCTAGGCTCTAACCTCTTGCTAAATTGATAGACTTCACTCATGCGTGCGTGGGAGAAACATCACTCATGCGTGCAGATTAAAAGCAAGTGGGAATTATTCGAGCTGCATTTTTCCATCCATGCCCGGGGCCCGATTGCTTTAATTTGTTATGCAGTGCGAGATCCATATCCAGATGAGATGCATGAGATGCAAATCCAACAAAGGCTTCATCCTCTTGTTTGAATGCATGCCCATGAAGAAGAAGCGGTCGTGGGAAATTCCTTCCAAGACCTTGTGCATGTGCTCTCATCTTCATTGAAGCCTTCATTGAATTTTCATTCACCCCTGAGTGCTTTGCAATTTTTAATTGCTCATATGCAATTAAAAATAAGGATGATGAGTTATCTGTGCCAACCTTGACCGATGCATGTACAATGTAAGAACTGCAAAAGCTTCAAGGATAAAAGAGAAGACAATGCGGATGCAAAATTCCAGCTTGCTTCCAATTCCAATCGCTTGAAATTGCTTGTTTCAGATCCATTTGCCCAAATCCGGTTTGAATCACCATACGCGTCTGACATGAAAAAGGATAAAGTCAGCTTTCCTCTTCCTTCTTCTTTCCTCCGACAAAGTCAACTTTCTTCTTCCTTCTTCTTTCCTCCGACAAAGTAATTGAGCGATCAATTAAATTATACAACTTACGTGATTGGTTTAAAAGCCATTACTTGAAGAAGTCAATTACTTGGAGATAGGTGGTGAGCATACAAAATAAGGTTCTATTTTCGCCATTCAAATCATACATGTCATGCAAAGAGGAATTCCAGGAAGGAGATTGCCACTGCTCTTTTCGACTTCCACATGTGCCGGTTCAACTAAAGCTTCCGGCTTGTAATGCCCTCTACATTCTATAAGTAGAGGAAGAACTTCTTGAGTTAATGATCAAATCAGAATTTAAGAAGCAATCTTGTGTTTTAGACTTTGTCTTTGAACCCCCGAGAGCAACTCTCAAAGCAGAGGAATACAAAGGAGCAGTTTCCGAAGAACTTTGTGTCATGGTGTACTTTGTTTCTTGCTTTGAATCTTAGATCTCTTGATAAACTTTGTGTTATTTTAGATTTGGATCTAGAGTTGCCTTTGCTTTATAATTCTGTGTGTTCATATCTATTAAGTTTTTCTTCTATGTGCATGCAATTAGCTTGTTATCTACTAATTGGGATGCACATCTTCCCCATTTCTTCTCTCGTATTTCCTTTACTTCTTTCTTCTATAATTTTCCTTTCTTAAACACTTGCTTACGTGCTGCAAAACTTCTTAGTTATGGTTCATGAACTAAGTGGTTAAAGTAAAACCCCCTGATAGATAATAACACATTTATATTGACAAATCTGACACGAGAGCCTCACCGGTTAAATGAGGGAGATTTATCTCATGACTACCTAGGTTTGATGCTATGTAGAAAATCTAGCCAACATGCATGCATGTGTATATATACATATACACATGCATATACATATATACACATACATATACATATACATATACATGTGTGTGTATATATATGTATACACACACACACATATCGTGTGCGCGTACACGTGTGTGTGTAATCAACTCAATAAGGGACTCTAAACAAAGTTACTTCATTAGTTTCAGTTAACTAAGGTACTAGTGGGGCTATGAATGGTTGTTGTAACTTTATAAAGTTTAACATTGTTGTATGTGATTTGTTTTTCATTGTCATTATTATTTCACCGCTTTATGAACTCACAGTTGTTAATTAATGAGAAAGTTGGAAAATATTGTAAATTAATACATTGTAAGTATTGTTTTGTGATGCAATAAATGTTTCATTATTGTAAGAATGCCCGAGTCTTATTTAAGTGGACCTAACATTTTTTTATATAAGTATGAAGTCTCATCATGATATGATATTAGGAAGATTTCTTAATATATACTAGGGAGTTACAATTATAACTCATTGATTAAGAATGATCTTAGCCATATCTTAATCTATTATTTCATTACAATTACAACATGAAATAAGAGTATGCAAACTCATGCCAGTTAATATGAACTGATCCATATCTATCTCTCTCCCACAATTTTGTAGGAAAGGTCGACATACTTGAAGTAACTATTGGATTTGATATGTGATTGTTCTTACGTCTTAATGTTATTTTGATATAAATCCAAGAGGATTATTGTAATCAATGTGTTCATACAATTGAAATACCATTGCATCATAAAAAGGGATTTGTGACCCAATGTATTATACTTGTTGATTTGGTATATCATTGTTAATGAAGATTGGGAGATTTATCCCTTATTTGAAATCTAGTTAATGACTTATCTTACTATGTGAGCTGAAAATATATATATTCTACTTATGCAATGGTTTAATAATTAAGATGAATGCTTTTAAGTTATGAGACCATTTTGATGCATTAATTCAGATAGAGTAATCAAAGATAAATGAATATCGAAAGATGAACCAAAAGGAAACACAAGAAATGAGATAAAGATGGTTATGTACTTTATGGTATGAATGAATTAATCAAGACAAGTTACTTACATCCAACGATACTTACTAAGTTGATTAAAAGCACGTCAAGATGAACTAATTCTAGATAGTAACTCGATGAGTTACTATGACCCTCTTATGTGAACCTATTAAACATTATAATACAATACTTTTAAACATCTTGCTAAGGAAGACTTAGTTATTTTAATCAACTAAGGTAGCCTAAGTATAAGGAGCATAAGGCATAGTGATCCTACATCATCTCGTTAAAATCTTGCTTCGTGCCCACCTAGGATGGATACGGGAAGGATAGTGAGGACTTAATAATGGGTAATGATTACATGGTCCCTATCTTTCCCATAGGGATCCTAAGATGGTATAGATATGATTCTCTTCGTTTAGGGAAATGAGCCAATAATGGACTCTCCCTATTGTTAACTAGTTCATCTTTTAAACAATAAAAATGAATCCAAATAACTATGTTGAGATGGTTGTGTGGTGATGAAAGATGAGTTTCATAGGCTTTTGTGTGGTCTCAAAACTAAGCTTGCAAAGAAATGCTTGAAACTTTGGCCAAGGTAACGTATTAATGACTACATCATTCGCTCAACAATCCCTTAATTTTATAGTGTCGGATACCGATGAAAGATGCATGAATGTCTTCCTGTGTAGGCACTTAGAGAAACACACGCTTCTCATAACTTGTAAAAGGTTTAACCAAGTATACATAGTATACACACTCGTGTAGAGTGATTTAAGGGAGATGCATGAGATTTAGATATACCCTTACAATTACACATGGTTATCATATGTTATCAGATGGATTATGAATATTTTAATAATGTTGGATTATTTAGCAGTAAGCTAAATAATAATGTTAATCATTAATAACATTAATTGTACATTAAGGGTATGTTTTAAAAAAATCTCCTTAATTTGGATGATCATAACATGGGTGTTACAACACATATATAAAGATGGTGGAAATAGGAAGGATGCGAGTGCTTGCATTACGTAGGATGATGAGGACCAAATGATACATCACATACATGAACACGGTGTTAGGTTGTGGAGCTTGTTTTCATATGTGAAAGTGTCAAGATGTACACTAAGAGTATTGACACTTTTTATGTATCCTCGCCTAGGGGTTTGGGGCAGTGGGCCAGAGTAGCTTGAGAGGTTCGGGCTCTAAACAAGGCGTAAAATTTTTGGCCTCGAAAAATGCACGACATATCGAGAAACATGCTTTTCTCATATGGGCAAGTTTTTGACCCATATGTTTATGGGACGGATTTTGCCCATGGTTTTGATATTCTAAACCGCTAAGCGAAATATGTCTATTTATATGGTCTTACGCATATGATAGATGAAGCAAATATATCGTAGATGTGTTTTGAATTCGGATGTGAATTCAGCAGAGTTTGTTGAGCATAGCTCCAAACGGATCTGGGTATTGTATTGAGAAAGTGGTGGCTTGTAATAAAATCGAAAGCAAGTGATTCTTGGTGACTTAGCCCAAATTGGGTGAACCACGTTAAATATTGTCTCTTTGTGTTGTGTTATTTTATTCTATAATTTTATTTGAGATCTCGTAATAGCATATTAGTTTCTATTGTTGCGATTCTCGTGAGGGATTATTCCGCATATTTTATCCCTTATTTCCTAACACTGGTGATAGTCTTCAAGGTTTTAGGAAAGAGAGAAAAGTTGCGAGTGATGAGAGGTATCATATGTTCCGCACAAGTTATAAGTCGAGAGGAAAATGTTGCATAGTGGTGGTTGATAGTGGGAGCATAAACAATTTGGTGTTTATAGAGGTGGTACAAAAATTATGATCAAGAAAATCCACATCCAAATCCTTCCAAAGTGAGTTGATTAGTATAATGACAATGCATCAGATAAGAGTAATGCAAAGTGGAATTGAAGATTGGTTATTTTATAGCCAAAGTTTTTGCAATACATCACCAATGGGCTCATGTCATGCTTTTTTGGGAAGGCCTTGGAAAGTTGACTCAAAGATGTCAGATGGTGAGAGAGATGACATACCAAGAGTGCAAAATGAGATTCTTGTTCTAAAACCACTAAGGAGTGAAGAAAAAGGGGTACACTAGATTTATTTTGTCATGCACAAAGAAGAGTAGATTATGCGAGATGGAGAAGGAAGAACATGCACAACGACACACAAAAAGTATTGCATGAATGAGGATAGATGAAGCATGCGTGTAAATGCGAAGAAGCTATGTGACGAGTAAATATGGAACAATTAAGGAAGTTTGTATAATAATAGAGAAAATGTAGCGCATAAACAAATGTGTACGAAGATAAAAATGGACAATTTCATCCACAAATGATGCATATGAGCAAAATATGTGGAAAAGAAGAGTGACACCCCATGTAGATAAAAAGGTCAACTTGGAGAAAGGATATGGGAGTGAATGCATATAAATACTTTTGGTGGAGGATGTCGGTCACATTCCCAATTACCACCTATAGTTAGAAGACGGGAGTACATGTTGACACATAGGAACATAAAGGACTTATTAAGGTCAAAAGAGTGTTCTACCACTTGACCCACATGTGTGAACACCCAAGTCATAATTTTTCTTACTTGGGGTATATGATGCAAGAGTGCTCTGGGTTCAATTACAATCCCACATTAACCAAAAATATGTCGACTAGGAAAAAAAGCTAAGTCTAGTAGTGTGTAAAGTTTTTTTATTGCACCTAGTCTTTGTTTATAAATTTATTTTATGTGTCTTGTTTTATGTTGTATATGAAAATGCAATGTTTATAATATTCTTGTATGCCGAGTCAAGTTAGTGCACTTATGCATTTGTAATATGCCACACTAGTTTATTTTCACACATGCAAAATTATTATGAATCTTGAAGTTAGTTGTGCAAAAGTGATTTTTGAGGATTTTTTTGACCATGCATTAATGTAGAAGCATGAGGCCCATTATGCAAAAGAGATACACATTTGCTAGGGTGAAAAATCTTACCACTTGTCTTGCGCACAAGGATCCACTTGAATGACTAGTCCAGCTTTGTGTGTGAGGTGTCATTTTGGCGCGTAATATATGGAATTTAAATACAATTTTGTTAAGCGATTTGATATGGATCTACCTAACTCATAATTGTGATTGTTGAACCAATTTAACTTCATTGAGTTGTGTTATGAACATTTTGGCTCTATCTCGCATGAGGAGTGAGACACACTTTTAATGTCACATGGGTCATATGTAGCTTCAAGGTGATATTATAAGTGATTGATAATGTGTACATATAAACACATTAATACCTTCAGAAATGCATTTAATTTTAATGGGGCTTAGGAGTACAAACCATAGTTCCAATAATACTACATGTAGAGATCTATGCACATTTCTAGGAAGGGCTATCGATTAAATTGTTTTGGCAACACTACATCGTGTTGAGATGTCAGTAAGCCTACAAGTTTTATGTGAGTTTGTGTAAGATTGCATTTTTGGCGATCACTCCCACATTTGTTTAATTTTCATGTGTCAAATAAAATATATGGTTGTTTTGAAATTTTAATTGTCGAGTGTATTCCACTTTGTAATTCGGATGCAACATGTCAAGGTATCCTTTCATTAGTACCCCAAATGTAGTTATATCACATATCAATGACCATGGTTAAAAATCACATAAGTGCAATGAGATTCAACAAAAGGAATGTAAGGAAATTACTTATATAGATTTGAATATCAACAACAATAAAAACCAAAGAACACCAAACTATAGAGAAATGATCATAACATGAAAGTATAATGACTCGGTGCACTTTGAGGGGGCGACTGCAAACCACACAATAAGACTCAAGTGTTCAATATGATCCTCAACTAAAAATTATTCTTCTATATAAACCATACTATACTATGTAAAGTACCAACGCCGACCTATTAGGCATATAAAATCAAAAATAAATATAATATGATATGTTAGAGATAATGTTAGCCACATGTTCGCTATACATATCCCGATATATGACCTAAGACCAAGGGTGCAAAAATGAAATACAAAATCCTCGTCAGATTGATTAGTACCCAATTTAATTTTGTGTGGGGACCAAATGGAATGCACCCAAAATTTGATCATACATTCAAAGGTGATTCTCCTACAAAATACCCTAAGTAAAGTATATTATTGTAACCATTTACAAACATAATCAAACTTGGGAATTGACAAAACAATATCAAGAGGAGACTCAATTCATCACCTCATGGAACACTTTTAGAATGAACTTTTGAGGTTTCTTACGTGGCGATGCCATCTCAAATAATTTAAGCACAACACTTAGAACTTCATCCATTGGAATATAATGAAAAAGGAAACCACCCGAAGGTGAATAATTTGTTAAAAATAATAGTAAATACAAAAAGAAGTAATAAAACCTTGCCCTTTTAATGAAAAATATGGTGTGAATTACAACATTAAACAATCATAGTTGACCATAAACCTTAACAAAACACCAAACCTTCAAAAATTGATCACTTAATTATCATTATGTTGTTGTTATTGATGGTGGTTGTTTTTGAAGGCACACTCTTATAATAGAAGATCAAGATTCAAAATACAAAAACCAACATTAAAAAGGAATGGATATCTCACATAATTAGTGGGAAAACCTTTGTCTCAAGAGAATATTTTTACATAACATCTTCGCTATAATTTTTAGTGCCATAAACTTCTTAGTCTCGTAGAGTGTTTTGTAAACCTATCCCAAATCCCAAAACTCAATACATCACTTGTGGTTGTTATCCCAACATGCCTACCTATCATCTCTATACCTTCTAATTTGTGGGTCGCCAAAGATCCCACGTAAGAGAAGAAACAAGAGGCTCATGATTGCTAGGGATGCTCCATAATTATTAAGCGAAAACTATGCACATTTCATTCGTCAGGCCTAGTTACATAATTTTCGATTAAACCGATAGGATTGATAAATGTATGGTGGCCTTGAATGGTTGGACAAAACTCAATCAATAAAATCAATAAATCGTTAACCCAAAACCTCGGTATTTCCTAAGGCCACTATTGTCGTGCCGTGCCGCCACAACAAAATCTAAAGGGCAGATACAACAATGGCAATATCAGTGCCTTCACAACTTTTCCATACCTCTAAGCTCCTGCAAGTCCCACCTGAAAAACACCCAACTCACTTAAATTTGAATAATAGGTTCGAAAACTTATGGTTTGGACAAAAAGTACTTCCAAATCACTGCAGAAAGCTAGTCGCTTTAAAAGTTGTTCATGGGTTTTGGGCAGCGGGAAATGCCATTCACAGTTCAAGCTGAGGACCGCCAGATGTGCTGTGTCAACCACAGAGGCCCCTACAGGTAATTATAATATTATGTATGTATATCAATCATTTGGGTTTATGATGTCTATGATGTTTCCATAGCTGCAAGCCTGCACATATAAACTACATTTACGAAATCAAAGTATTTGAGGCAAATTTGAGTAATTACCAATTTTGTTTTCTGAATTCTATTTGGGTAAAGTGTATGTGGTCATATGCTATATTCACCTTTAGGATTGGTTTGATTCCGTGTATTGTTTCATGTATTAAGTTATGTACAAAATCAAAGCATTGGGCCAAATTTAAGGAGTTTCCAATTTTGTTTTCTGGATTTCATTTGGGTAAAGTCTATATGGTCGTACTATATTTACCTTCTGGATTGGTTTGATTCTCTGGATTGTTCAAGTAAAACAATTTATAAAAAAGGCAGGCTGGGTTTCCCATTTAATTTCCAATGAAATTCTGTCTATGGTTAACCTGCACCCATGCCCTCATGTGCTTTTTTTTTTCTTACTAAATCTCGGTTGAAGTTAACTAAAACTGCTTTCTTAAGATTTGTAAACACGGCTTATGTAGAATTGTACCCCATATTTGCTACACCACAACCTGCCTGCCACCTGCTAAAGTTAGAGGCAACCCTATTAGGCTATTACAGTGTGCATCCTAGGTCATTCTCTTATCATAAGTCATGCTGTCCTCTATTACCATTACAGCATATATACCCTTGCGCAGAATTCTCAATGTATATTTATGTAAATTGTTCAAAAATAGGTGGATTTTCACCATAATTTTCAATGACAATAATGAAATCATGTATATGGATATCCTGCACTCACACCTGCAAGTTATGTGAATCTGACGAATGTATTATAGGGTTTATAACTATATTCCTATTTTAATTATCAATGTAATTTGAGTTAGTTTTTATTTTGATCTGTTTCCTCTGACCAAAAGTCTATTTGAACTAGATAACAGTATAAATTTTTTCATATTGGGGGCTTATAATCAAGCTTCTCCATTAACTATTTTCCAAATTTGATATTGGTTGTCATAGTTCTTGGATAATACCACACATATTTTCTCCTTCTTCTTTCATCCCGACTTGCTCCATGCCCCATGTTCACAATACTCTTCCCAAGCGACTTTTACGCTACCCTCCAGGAAATCAAGCAAAGTTGGTTTTTTTCATTGTGTCAAATTATTGCCCAGTGCCAGAGTATATTGGTGCTCTTCAGCTTGTTGAGTTGTCCCTAAGTCCTAGTTGCATGATATGCTTCATAGAATTCAAAATAAACATGATAACATGTTGTAAATAAGTGAATCACTGAATACCTTTCTATTGATGATGTGCATCCTATCACAGTTAAGTGTGCCTAATTACTGCACATTTTTTTATATTTATTTAATATCTATTAAGCCAATTTTTCATGGAATGAGAAGTATTGATTGGTGTAATCTATTTTTTCAATTGCACTGAGCTCTTTTTGCAAGTGTTTTCCCATGTATACATAATACATCACATACGAGTCTCACCCTTACACTTTGACATGGCCAAATTATTGCTGCGACCTAGTCACTTGACTGTGCTACATCCAGATCTTCAATTAAACTTTTTCACGGAGTGAATTCTTACAGTCGGCTATAGAAAGCTAAGCTTCAATTCACGAGTGAACTCCCACTGCTTTTGAGACTCCCACTGGTTGATATGTTTGCAGTTGTTTGATTCTCCTGTATCATAGTTTAAACAGAATGTTACTCATAATGTAGTTGGGCTATTGAAAATTTTAATCATATCGTGGTTTGCTGGTTAGTTATCTTAAATGCTAGTGGGAGTCCACCGTGTCTCATGGGATGTGCTTGTTAAAGACCCTTCTTCACCACTGATCCACACTTACAAAGAAGAGATAAATTGATATAGGACTGGAAACTTGAAAGGGACAAGAAGAAAAAATTATACTGTGAGCACAATAAAATTTTCCTGTGTTTGTATTTGATAAATGTCTAATTTATAACCCTTTAGTTGTGCTTACATGCACCTAGACGCACCCTTTAGGTACTACGAGTGCAGCTACCGAGCATGGCAAGTGCAACTACTCGCTATTAAACTTATGCATTGTTTCCTATCCTCAAAGGTGTAACAATTTTTTGAACTATCAAAAATATATTACATTCGAAAGACTATAAAAATAACAAAACCTAAATTTTGTGAAAGAGCATCAGAGGTAAACTTGGTTTTATGTTTATGCCGGCCAACTGCATGCTCCATCATCTTTATGTTTTCTAGGTCTCCATTTGTACGTTTCATGGTCTCCTTACCAAGAGTTATCTTTTTAATCTTCTTTGTTGTCTTAATGTTTCACATCTCTAAGATCTCCAGCAGATTTAATGTTAGGCTGAATAAGCATGAAATTCCTTATATTTATGAACCAGTAAAAATGTTACCTGATTTTTTGTTAAGTAGCACATTTTTCGCTTTTGCACCAAGGGTTTGGGAAGCTCATCCCTTGCTCCCTGGGAATTTCTTTTTGCTTCAATTTCTCAATCCAATGTACTTACAGATTATTTTTAAGTTTTAAACCACTTGATCCTGCAGATGTTATTGTGTACAGATGTAACTATTGCCATATATTGTTACCATTTATAATATTCATCTTCTAAGTCCAACTAAGTTTTGACCTCCAAGGTGTCCTCCTTTGTATATGATTTAGTTGATCTTTAAATTTGTTTGAAATGTTTTTTTGAATTTATGAAATGTGTTTTGGATTCCCTCTTATCCATAATGTTAATATCCGCCCACCAGTCCAAAAAGGTGGCTCTGATACACTGTTATTCCCTTGAACTTGCTCCTTAATATCAAGTTGTAGTATTGAGTTATTCCCAGCATGCAAGCAAAAGGAAACTAGTTCTCTTGTTATTCTTGGTTTTTAGGTTTGGTAATTTCCTCCTCAACGATGGGAATCCCTGCGGATGATTCTGCCACTTCTATTTTGTTATCTAAATCTCAAACGTGTAGAGTTTTCCATGGGCACTACATCTGTAAGCCTTGGGATGCTTCTTTTGCAGTTTGAACAAAAACCCCTTTGTGAAAAATCAGCAAGATAGCAGGGTGCACACTCTTACCTTTTGGCCATACATCTTAGATATAAAGGTGGAATTAGATTTTATTATACCTTTTGTTCTACCTTTGCTGCTGAAGAAGATTCGAAGGAAGACCCTTCTGTAAAACAACTTTTGATGAGCTTTGAATAAGGTTATGCTTTCTGAATTCCTCAAAAACGACAGTTTTCAAAGCTGACATACCCTATGATGGAAATTTTTAATCGAAATGTAAGTGACAGCTACCCTTCAGAAAGAGATATTTCCACTATAGGGGCAACTGGATAAATCCAATCTGGTTTGCCTTGTTTTTGTTAAAAAAAAAGAACTCAAAACATTATCAGGAAAGAAAAAGTGAAGCAGTAGCGTTTTAGGGTTGAGTTTGAGGGCTTGACAATTTTATTACTTGTGCTCATCTCAGCAGCCGTAACCAGCACTATTCGATGCCCTTGTTACCATCGGAAATTTGACCCTATTAGCAAAGGTGTTGGGCGGAGGTGGTCGGAAGAGGCTGTTGGTGGCGATGGTTGCCGAGCTGGCTGGGCAGAGCCGAGAGGTAAGTTTGAAGTCTTACATTTAGTCTTTAGAATTTAGGTTAAATAACTTAAATGCTTTTTGTTTTGATTTTAAATAGATTACGAATAGGTTTTTTTCCTATGTTGCCAGAAATGGGTATGAGTTCGAAATGCGGAAATACCAATTTTCAAAAAAACTTTGGGTAGGAAACGTTACGGAAACGTCCGTACAGTTGTTTTATAATTTTTTAAAAATATATATATATATATATATATTATATGCATAGTACTCATTTTCAAAATTTTAGTCCATGGACCATAAGAGATAACCGATAAAACAACAACATCCAATTCAAGGAGTGTACTACACAAGGTGTCCAAAATATGTGCTCATATCTCCTTCTACAATCAACCTTGCTGCTCTACGATTTTTTGCGTTGTCCATGATGACTTGGACATCGTTTTGAGGGCCCACCGACTCAATAGCCTCAATCAAAATATTAGCAATAAATTGTGCATTGTTTCACTTCGCCCTCACAATCAACAACCTTTAAGAACATTGCCCCTTTAGGGCACATTGCAACAATGTTGATTAGGGGTCTATTTCGGGCATCTTTCCATCCATTTGAAATAATAAGATACCCCTAAGTCCTTCCATGAATCCCTAATTGGTTGCAAAGAAGTATGTATAGTGTCCACTTGTTTTGCCAATAATGATGTTCTAACCTTCTAATAACGGGTACGGGTTTGATATGCATGTACATCGATTTTAAAAACCCTTGGGTACGATATGTCTTGGATACGTCCGTACATATATATTAAAAAATAAAAATAAAATATTTTATACATATACTCATTTTTTAGTCCATAAGAAATATGAAACTTGAAAAATATAGTATGATCAATGTTCAAAACATTCAATATACGTAATATTTTACATTTTCTATGATATACGAATATTGTATTCCTTTGTGTTTCATCCATTTCCTTTGAGATTAATTTTTGTGTTGCGATGGTGGCCATAAAAGATATATAGGAGCTCCTAAAGGACCTATTTAATGAGATTGACTCTAACTTGCCAATGATAACTAAAGAGGTCAGTCCAATGGTTGGTTCTTGCATTCATATTATCCAAAATCACTTTCTAATCCTCCTTAAGGATGCGGGAAGGAGTCAATGTTGTGCCTTGGTAGTTTTTGGGAAAGGATGCTCTTTGAAACTTTAAGCTATGCAATTTGCGGTTCCAAATTTTTCTATTAGTATTGAAGATCACTTGAGATTTGATCTCATAAATAACTTGTATGGAGGCTCAGATATATGTCCAAATTTCTATGAATAGCTTCTTTCCTTGGCCAATTGCAATGATCCCAAATAATTACCTCAAACATTCTTGATATCCTTTGAATATTTTCTCTTCAATAAACTAGAGGGATTTTAAACAATCTCCAGGTTTCCTTGTGGTTGCCATGCCCTCCTAGTCTAGTCCTCAATAAAACTGAAGTTTGTTTGAGTTAAAATAAAATTAAAAAAAACTTTTTTAGAGCCCCCCACTGCCCAACCCTCGTCAGGTACGTCCAGTACGTCAAAACATACCCCGAACGTACTCGAGACGTACTAGTACCGTACTTGGGACGTATCCGCACCGGCACGTTTCTAGGGGGTATGGGAGGGTGGGGGACGAACCCCGTAACATAGGTTTTTTCTTTTCTTTTTAAAAGTCTATTCATTAGTTATATTTATCGATTTTTGTTAACTTATGTGATTTTTTAATGTTAACGGTATATATTAACTTGTGCATTTTATTAACTTATGTATTTTCATATTTAATTTTTAATTGTTAATTTCTATAACATTAATGGTCTATATATATTCTATATTATTATATTTTCCTAATATATATTATATATATGTTATTATTAATATTATCAATATATAATATTATATATTATTAATATATATTTTATATAATATATGTATAAATATATAATCGATTTTTTTGAGAACTCCGGATTTCTGGGTTTTTTGGCCCTTCTGAATGGATTCGGATTTCCAAACCTGATAACTATGATTTTCACACATAAGTTAGCTTGGTAGAACTGTTAAATAGTATGCACAATGCGTAGTTGCATTTTTCTCGTGAGGACTAAGAAACATTCTTTTGGGTATAATTCTCAAGGATACAACTTACAAGCTCACAAGGGTATTGGCGCTTACAAGAGTCCCTTCTTGCTTGTAGAAGCCAATGCCCTTGTGAGCTTGTAAGCTTGCATATTTTATGATAGAGGAAGGAGGAACAACCCCATTTCCATGCTGAAGATTTTCACACATCAAGTTTCCCATATCTTATGTGACTCTTGTTTTGTGATGTTTTGGTTCTTCTTTTCCTGTATCCTTTATTTCTTGCGTGCTTACTTCATTTCCTGTATTTTTCTTTTCTTGCATGCTAATTTCGTTTTCAGCAGTTAAGCAAGCATTCCAAATTCTATGTAAGTTGTTTTAAACATAGTCCTTGATTTATAGCAGCAAGTACAAGTTTTATCATTCATGTGCCATTGAATTTGAGTTGGAATGAGTCACACATGTACATAAGACTACTTACAACAGTGTATGTGCACATTTAGTCTTGAATGAAAGATGTAGATGGCATCTATAGCTGTAACAACCATAAATTTTCCGCCTTATGCATGTCGGTTTAAGTAGCAAATTGCATTCGATCAGCACATAAATTAACTAGGATCGGTTTTCAAGAATTGCACATTTGAATATTCAAGTCAATTATGGATAATTTGTGTCAACTTCTAAACAAAATGTGGAAATTTGTGATTCTCCGTGAATCACTTAGTGTAATGAATGGGCTGACCTGACTTGACAATATGATAGAGTATTATTTGGGTTTGGGTGGCCTTGGTCATTTTATTCACTATCTAATATGTTTTCATAGGTATGGTAGAATCAGGATTAACTCTTAGAGTTGTAAGTGTTCTACTACATATGCTGTGTCAATACTTACTAGGAGATGGGTACAACCACGGGTACAGATACGAGAAGTCAGGGACAGGTACTCCAGTTTTTAGAAAAATAAGAGATAGGTACTTGGAGACGACCAATTTTTTTATATATGTTTAAATATATATGTAAATTTAGGGAAAACAATATTATACAGCTAATATGGCCTAAGAAAAACATTAATTACTTTTTAAGGTAAAGATATGAAATATCCCTTTTAGGATATCACTCTAAAACTCAGAAATTTATCAAAAATCTGCAGACTGTAATTCTGATTTTTCCAAGACAGCAAGGTACAGAAATCTAAAATATTTTATATCTTCAAAAATATTCACTTCCAACAATACCCAAAAGCTTAAAAAGATGCAGAAAATATAGAGAATGATAAACAACTGAGAAATAATTTTTAACAGCCAGATCTGATCTTATTTTATTTATTTTATGACAACAAATGAGGAGAAAGTACAGCTGACCGTAAACTCCAGAATATCAAGGGAAAATGATTGGAATAATTTTATTTGGCATCAATATGATAAGAACAATCTTCAGATTTGAAATCTCCGGAAATGGGCCACAGAAACCCTTCCAAAATGCTTGCCGAATCTCCCAGGTAGGTCGCTCCACTTGGGGAAGAAACCCAACAGCCCCAAATCTGAAAATAACTGAAACCCTTGATGAAGAATGGCTGTCCTCTTTCTCTAAATCTGAAATTCTGATTACCCTCCAAATCTGATCCAAAAAATGAATAGCAAGCTAGGGATATGGGTGAAAACCTCACCGAAGAATGCTCTACCAGCTAGGGATGGATCTCTCACCACCGAAGCTAGGGATCATGTAGAATCTGACCTCCACAAGCAAGAAGACTGAAAATAGCAAGAGCTCAAAATGGTTGCATGCATGAATGAATCTCCAAAAGACCCCAAAGGTATATTTATAACCTTTTTCCTCCAAAAACCCTAATCGCACCCCTTTGGGAATTTTCTCATAAACATAAATATAACTTAAGTGACTTTATTGTGCACATACTATAAAGTACACTTAAGTTGTCCCAACGAAGAAATAGAACATAAAGTACCACCTAGTCGCCCATCACTTAAGTCAATGACAAAATATAACATAAAGTGAAGGTGGTAATAAAATAACCCATACCCAATAACCTCCATGTCTCCAACCCCTTGGGTATGACCAAAGCTAAGATGGAAATAAGCCTCTAGGCCTTGGCATAGGAATGGGGACATTACAGTCCTCCCTTCCCGAAATTTGCTTGCCCACAAGCAAATGCAAATGCAAACCAGGATGTTGTAAAATCTGCTCACCCTCCCAAGTGGCATCCTCAAGTGGCAAATCCTTCCACCGCACTAGATACTCGGTAATAACCTGTTTTGAGCTTCCTTTGCCTCACCTCAATGATAGTCTCTCGGTTCTAAGACCAACTTTCCCTCATCGTCCAAAGGTGGCAAATTTGTAGAAGGCACAATATGTTGTCCAAGTGCCCTTTTGAGGCACGAAACATGAAAGACATTGTGGATCTTGCTTTGTTTTGGAAGCTCCAACTCATATGCAACTGCCCCAACTCTTTGTACTATCCTGTATGGCCCATAGAACCGTGGTTTCAACTTCTCAACACCGCTCTTCTTAAGTGAGGATTGCCTGTAGGGCTGCAATCGTAGAAAGACCAAATCTCCTATCTCAAAAGATCTCTCAACCTTGTGTCTATCTGCATAAATCTTTTGCTGGTTTGTGCTCTTTGCAGATTCTCCTTGAGGGCCTTCATGATATCCTGATTCTCCTATAACCAATCACGAGCTTTGGGAGCTCGGCTATCTGATAATACTAGGTCCACGAATGATGAGGCATCGTATCCATATAATGCTCGAAAGGGAGCCATGTCAATACTCATCTGGTAGGTGGTATTATAACAATACTCACCCATGTGTAGCCATCTAACCCATGCATGCTGATGTCCTGCAACATAGCTACGCAAATAGCCCTCTATCCACTTATTAACTATCTTTGTCTCCCATCTGTTCTGTGGATGATAGCTAGTACTAGGAGCTAACTCCATACCTGCAAGTCTGAAAATCTCCTGCCAAAATGTGCTCATGAAAATCTTATCCTGGTCACTGACAATGTTCTTAGGCAAGCCATGAAGCCTAAAAACACCTGTGAAGAATGTCTGAGCTACCTGTGGTGCCTTATGCCCAGAAGGCATAGAAAAGAAATGGGCATACTTGGTCAATCGATCGACCACCACATAAATGCAATCATGCCCATGCACTGAGGGAAGGCCTGTAATAAAATCCATAGATATGCTCTCCCACTCTCAGGGATGGGAAGAGGTCTGTAGAAGTCCTGCTGGAAAAGAATGCTCGGCCTTGGTTTGCTGACAAACCAAACACTCCCTAATATGGTTAAGGACATCGTCCTTTAACCCTTTCCATGCAAATCTCTCTCGATGTACCTATAGGTCTTAAAATACCTAGGATGTCCTGCTAGAGGTGTATCATGCACTGCTCGAAGGATCTTCTCCTTCATCTTGGACTTAGGTACAAGGAAAATCCTATCCTTGTAGTATATGAGGTCATCCAAGACTCTGTATCTGTCATCCTGAATAATGCCATCCATGATTTCACATGCAAATTGATTTTTGGAATACTCAACAAGTATGTGAGCCTTCCAATCAGCTGAAATCTCTGACATAGAACTAATCATAGAATCAAGGTAAGGTCTCCTAGACAAAGCATCAACTACCACATTATTCTTACCTTTTGTGTACTCTATGTCAAAGTCATAAGCTTGTACCTTGTTCACCCATCTCTGTTGGTGGTCATTGAGATCCTTTTGCCCCAAGAAAAACCTCAAACTGTTGTGATCCGTACGAACCATGAATTTACTGCCCACAAGATATTGCCTGAATTTGGCCAATGCATGCATAATGGCCAACATCTCCTTGTCGTAAATTGAGTATCCCCTCTCCACATTACTCAATTTCCGACTCTCATAGGCAATGGGATGCCTATCCTACATAAGTACCGATCCAATGCCCTCACCTGATGCATCACACTCGAGTAAAAATGGCCGAGTAAAATTTGGTAGTGCAAGAACTGGACATGAGCTCATCACCTCCTTAAGGTGATAAAAAACCTGTTGCGCTGATTTTGACCAAACAAAAGCCTCCTTGGTCAAATCTTGTCAAAGGTGCAGTCCATCAAGAAAAGTTCTTCACAAACCTCTTGTAGTAAGTGCATAGACCTAAGAACCCTCTCAACTGTGTCAAAGTCCTAGGCGGTGGCCAATCTAATATTGCTTGAATCTTGGCTCTCAACCTTGACTCCGCCTCCTCCAATCACATGGCCCAAGTATAACAACTTGTCATGCCAAACTCACACTTAGAAACCTTCGCATATAGTGAATTAGTTTCTAAAATACCCAATACCTCATCAAGATGTCTCATGTGATCCTCCCATGTCCTGCTATAGACTAGAATGTCATCGAAGAATACCAACACGAACTTCCTTAGGTGGCGGTTGAACACATGGTTCATACAGGACTGAAATGTAGTGGGTGCATTAGACAATCCAAATGGCATCACAAGAAACTCAAAGTGACCATAGTGGCATCTGAAAGTTGTCTTCTGCACATCCCCTCTCTGACCTTAATTTGATGGTATCAGATCGCAAATCTATTTTAGAAAAATAGATTGCACCATGTAGCTCATCCATCAACTCATCAATGCGAGGCACATGATACTTATTCTTAATGGTCTTCTTATTCAAGGCACGGTAATCTATGCACATCCGCATGGTTCCATCCTTCTTCACCAAAACTACCGAAGAAGCAAAGGGACTGGAACTAGGCCTAATATGTCCCATGTCTAGAAGATCACGTATGGTCCTCTCAATCTCATCCTTAAACCGTTTGGGGTGATGGTAAGGATTTGTGACCACAGGCTTGCTGTCCTCAAGCTCGATCACATGCTCAAATCCTCTATCTGGAGGTACACTTGGAGGTATATTGCTGAAAACTGCACTTGTGCTTGTCCAAAGAGGGCCTAGACATCAACATGATACTCTGGTCTATCCTCACCTGAATCCTTGGTCGAAACCAAGCACTGAATTGCCAATCCACATCATTGTGCCTGAATATCCTCTCCATCCATTTGGCGGTGACAACTCTGGGTGCATCTGAAGATAATCCTCTCAAGACCACATTCCTACCCTCGGACTTAAACTTCAACTCCATTGTCTGAAAGTTAGTTCGAAACTCGCCAAGTGAGTGAAGCCACTGTACTCCAAGCACTATGTTGGTCTCTCCAATGCCAACAATATAGAAATCATCGGTAACTATATAGTTACCCATAGTGATGCTTAACTGTGGGATCCTCTATGTACATCTCATGGACTCCCCATTGGCGACAACAACGTTGAAGCCCTCAAAGTCTTCTGCCTGTAGACCCCGTCTCTCTACCAAAGTGGCATCAATAAAATTGTGGGTGGCCCCACTATCAATCAACACTACCACACATTGTCCCTGCATGACTCCTCGAACCCTGAATGCCTTGTACTGGGGGTACTAGACAATGTAGCTATGGTCTCAAGTGGGAAAAGTCTCCTCTGCAGTCTCAACACCCGCACTATCCAAAGCATCACGTCATCAAGCTCATGAGGGTCTACTACCTCCTCTCCCTCGTCATCACTATCCTCGTAGACCTCAATGTAATGGGCCTTGCCCTTCCCAGAGCAATTATACTATGTTGGCAACAAACGGATACTAAACGTTGAAAACGTCTACAATATATATATATATATATATATATATATATATATATATATATATATGCATAGTACTCATTTTATAATTGTAGACCATAAGAGATAATTGATAAAGCACTCAAAATATTTTGTATTCATTGAAATTTGAACTTCTAAAGAGTCATGACTCATCATTCAACATGGTTACAATTTCAATGATTCACATATACATGATAATAATCTAGATTCTAGAATATATCATCCAGATTTTCCTCATAATCATCTCCACGAAAACTGAATTTAGCAAGAGAAAAATGAGAGTGTGATTTAGAATGGACCCAAGATGTCATTATATAGCTTTTAGGAAGTGTCTTTAGCAAGTCTAGGTAGGTAGATTAGGTTTAGGTTCATTAAATGCAGTTATTTTTTATTTTTAAAAAAGTTTTGATGCTTTAAAATTAAAAAAAATGTTGGAAACGTGGCAGACGTTTCCGGAAACGTCTGCCACGTTTCCCTCACATTCCGCTTAATAAACTTTTGGGGGTGAAACGCCACCCTCCTAGGCATTTCCTGGCATCACAACAATTATGTCCACTTGCCCATGGCTGATGACATTCATAGCATAGCTTCTTCCACCTCAATTCCTCCCTAAGCTCTAGTGCAATGCTTGGCTTCCTAGCCGAGTCTTGTCTCTTGTCATCCTGTCTAGGTGGAGGCATTTTCTGCTAAACTCTGGGTGGAATCTAGACTTTGGAGTAGACAACTCCAAATCTTGAGCTCTCCTAATGGCCTCATGTAATGAAGGAGGCTCAAATGCCTTCACAAATCCAGCCAAAGCATTTGTCAATCCTGCTATAAATAATGAAGTCAACCTCATCTCAAAAATATCAGGAACCATCACCGAGAGTCTTTAAAATCTGCAATGTACACATCCAAGGAACTTGTCTATCTCAAGTGAGTCAACTCTCTGAAGAATCTATCAGGATCTCTTATCAAACTTGTCCTCTAACCTCCGTGTGAACTTTGCATATGTAGCAATGTGCATGTGCCCTTGTGTCACAAGTCCATGATGCCACCAATCATGTGCATCTCCCTCAAGATGTAGGATTGCAAACTTAATTGCATCCTCCTCATGCATGGGGTTCAAATCAAAATAGGTCTTCAACTTCGACCCATGACCGTGTGGTACACTTCTTAGAGCCATCAAAGTGTGGGATAGAAATCTGCCCCAAACGCTTTGTAATTCAGGTACTTGCATATGATGATCTCTCTTGGGCTTGCTACCAATCTTCATCCTGCAATAATCTGGAAATGACATATTATCTCTGAAACCCTCGCTCAAAGATTGGTATTTTTCCCAACAAGACTCCTCATCAATCACCTCTGTTGGCTGCCCTACATGTGACGCTTCAGAATCTCTCAAGAAAGAAGGCTCATGAAGACTCAAAGGCTTGTTAGAAGAATGGGGGATCACTGCCCTGAATCACTACTCTCACCTTTTTCCTTATTATTCCCAGATCTGATCTGATTCATGTTTTGTGTGAGCTGACTCAAGCTGACCATGTTGATGAACAACTTCATAAATCCTCATTGAGCTCTTCCACATTCTCTTCCTGATTTGCCATATTTTGTCCTTATTTTCGATACGTTGCATGGATACGCCAAAGACCCCTCGAATCCCCTTGGAAACGTATTAGATACGGATACGATATGGATATGATACGGATACGTTTTGATATGTACGGTACGTCGCCAGATACGCCCCGGATACGCATGCACGTATCCGTGACGTATCCTGACGTACCCGATCGTATCGAACGTATCCAACAGTAAATACGTTTTTTAAAGTTCTATTTCTTTTTTTTTTAATTTTTTGACTTTTCTACTCCCTAAAACCGAACCCTAAACACTAAATGAATAAAATAATACACCCTCTCCCCCACAAAAAGTTATAAAAAGCACCCACCCCTCTCATTTGAAATCACACAAACAATTTCATTGTCTTTTTGCAAGTGAATGAGCAAAGAGCCAAAGAAGAGTTGTGAAGAGCTTAGTGGAGGCAAAGATTGGAAGGAGGTTTTGCAAAGAGCTTAGAGGAGGCAAAGATTTGAAGGAGGGGCAGCGATTGCTTCTATTGTTTGGAGTCCACCATTGCAAGGAGGAGAAGGAGAAGAAGCCATTGTTGAGACTTGAGAGGAAGAGATTGTTTTAAAATTTTAAATTTATTGTTCATTCAAGAATCAAAACTAGAAGAGTAGACTTGAGAGGAAGAGGTAGCATTTGTAATTTTGTTTAGAGGCAACCAGGATCTACGATTCTACACTACAGGTATACCGTATTTTAATTTTAATTTTAATTTTATTTTTAATTCATCCTTTTGTTTTATTTTTTTACGGTTATTTATTTATTTATTATGTTGCATTTTTTTAAAGTTTATAATTTAAACACATCCTAAATCTGTGTATGCTCTCACCTCGCGCCTTTATGGCGATCTTGGTGATCAAAAACAGATTAGGATGGCATAGTTTAGGGTTATTTAATTTATTAATTGGTAAAAAATCATTTTTTAATTTTAAATGCATTGTTCAATGTTTATTAATTTTTATTTTTTTTATTTTTTTAGCTTCCTAAATCTGTGTATGCTCTCACCTTGCGCCTTTATGGCAATCTTGGTGATCAAAAACAGATTAGGATGACATAACTAATTAGTAATTTATTTATGTTAAGGCAAATTGTGTTTTAATTTTTTAAACATCCTAAACTGTGTATGCTCTCACCTTGCGCCTTTATGGCGATCTTGGTGATTAAAAACAGATTAGGATGACATAACTAATTTATTTATGTTAAGGCAAAATGTTTTAATTTTTTAAACATCCTAACTCTGTGTATGCTCTCACCTCGCGCCGTTATGGTGATCTTGGTGATAAAAAAAAATTAGGATGGCATCAAGTTCGCTCGAGTGGAGTGTTAGGCCAAGCTGAAAACACATCAGTTCCTATGAAACATGATCCTAATTCCCCTCTTTGGAGACATGTGACAGTGGTAGACAACATTGTTGGTGGTGGGTGTTGGGTTTGGATATGTCATGGTTGTCAAGCTCAGTACAAATCCTCATATAGCCGAGTGAAAATCCATTTGACTGGTGTTGGAGGTGTGGGGATAAAGAGGTGCCCAAAAATATCAAATGAAAAAATGGCAAGAGTACCTAAGAGAGCAAGAGGAGGCTGATAAACAAGCTAAAAGAAATAGAACTAGAATAATTCCTTCGCAAAGAAGGCCTTCATCACTACCACCCACACCTAGACCTACTTCTCATCCTTTCATTCAAACTCAAAGTCAACCATTTGATGAAGAGAGTCCAGAGAGCTCACGAAAAAGGCCAAAAGGAGCATTGGAGAAAGCATTTAATATTGAAAAGAGGGAGATTGTTGATGAGGTTGTTGCTTGATGCATTTATGCATGTGGGCTGCCCTTTAATGTATTGAGATCTCCATATTGGCATCAAATGGTGAAGGGTATCAATGAAGCTCCACAAGGGTACAAATCCCGTGTTACGAAAAGTTCGAACCACACTCTTGGGAAAGGAAGTGAAACACATTCACAAGACTTTGCAGCCAATCAGAGACTCGTGGAAGGAACAAGGGTTTCCATCATTTCAGATGGATGGAAAGATGCTAGAAATAGACCCTCATAAATGTTGTTGCAGTATGCCCTAAAGGGGCAATGTTCCTTAAAGCCATTGACTGTGAAGGGGAAGTCAAGGATGCACAATTTATTGCCGACATTTTAATAGAGGCAATTGAGTCGGTGGGCCCCCATAATGTTGTCCAAGTCATCACGGACAACGCTAAAAATTGTAAAGCAACAAGAATGATCATAGAGGGTAGATATGAGCACATTTTTTGGACCCCTTGTGTTGTCCACTCCCTTAATTTGATGCTCCAAAAGATTGGGAAAATCCCATGGATTGAGCAAATTTATTTTGAGGCAAATGACATTCAAATGTTTATCACAAACCATCATATGTCACAAGCCATTTTTAGGAAATTCTCAAGGTTAGAGTTGCTGAAGGTTGTAGAAACTAGATTTGCCTCTCACACGCTTGTTTTGAGACGGCTTGTGAAGGTGAGAGAGGCTTTAAGCAGTATGGTGATCAACAATGTTTGGTCAGTGTGGAGGCAGTCAAATACAGAGAAAGCTACAAGGGTAAAATCATGGGTCCTTGATGAGGATTGGTGGGCCAAGGTTGAGTACTTGTTGAGTTTTACAGAACCCATTCTCTCCATGATCCGATATGTAGATATTGATGAAGCATGCTTGGGAGAGATATATGATGGCATAGATTCTATGCTTGAGCGTATCAAAGATATAATACAAAAAAAGGGCAAGATCCAGAAGAGACCTTCTACGGTGAGGTCAAGAGTGTGGT
Organism: Taxus wallichiana var. yunnanensis; assembly: GCA_018340775.1. Classification (NCBI taxonomy): domain Eukaryota; kingdom Viridiplantae; phylum Streptophyta; class Pinopsida; order Cupressales; family Taxaceae; genus Taxus; species Taxus wallichiana. The sequence continues at coordinate 894,057,046 of CM031240.1, read as the reverse complement.
CATGAAGAGGTGGAATAAAATGACCACCTCATTACATCTCCTTGCTTATGCACTGACCCCAAAGTACTATAGCTCTGATGTACTTGGGCTACCAAACAGGCAAGCACCATTTTTTGACTCCGAAGTTGGAAATGGAACCAGGGCAGCATTCAGAAGAATTTTTCCTGATCCATCTATAGCCAGTGTGGTCAGAAGTGAAATGGGCATGTTTATTGGTTCAGAAGGCAACATGGGATCGATTGAGGCTCTTTTCGACAAGAGCAACTTGACTCCAACCACATGGTGGCGTGTACATGGCCATGATGCCAAGTTCTTACGTCCTATTGCTATAAAAGTTCTTTCACAGGTATAGCATTTATAAATTTTAAAATTTAGAATCATTTCGAATATTTTAAATTTTATTTAGGATTATTTAAATTTTAATTTATTTTTTACACATTCTTAGTATGTTACTAATACTAACTTGTCTTTGAATTTCAATTTTCTAACTTTGTTGTAATAGGTGGCTAGTAATTCTTCCGCAGAGCGGAATTGGAGTACTTATAGCTTTATCCACTTAGCTAAAAGAAACAAGTTGGCATCTAAAAAGCTGAGGATTTGGTATATGTGCACTCCAATTTGCGCCTCTTGTCACACAAGTCTGAGGACTATGCTAGAGGGCCTCACAAACTTTGGGATCTTATTCCAGAGACCACAGACTTGGATGCCTCCATAGCCACGCTTGCCCAACTTTCATTATTTGATGGCGAAGATGACGTTCAAGGGAGTTTGCAAGGAGTGGAGAGTGGAGTTAATGAGAGTGGAGCTAGCGCAAGTGGCACACAAGAACTTGATTTTGAGGAAAATCTAGATGATATATTCTAGATTTGTTTGTATTCCTATATCATATGTATGGCAGCCACATGAACAATGAAATGTAAAATCTTAAGTATATTGTATGTTTTGAAAATTTGAACATGGATCCTAGTATATTTTTCAAATTTCAAGTTTTGTTCGTATTCATGTTGACATGATATTCGTATATCATATGTATGGCAGCCACATGATCAATAAAAATGCAAAGTCTTAAGTATATTGAATGTTTTGAACATTGATTCAAGTTTTGTATTACTATTTCAGTTTTTTATGGACTAAAAAATGAGTAGATGTACATAAAAAAAATATATATATATATTTTAATTTTTAATATATATGTATGGACGTATCCAAGACGTATCATATCCAAGGGTTTTTTAAAATTGACGTAATCACAGCGTATCGTATCCGTATCCAAACCGATACTGTAATCGTATCCCGGCAACGTAGTATTTTTGGGGTGTATTCCTCTTGGAATATACCTTCATTCACTACCCAACAGGCTGGAGGAAAGGTGGCTTTGATACCACTGAAATATCCCTTTTAGGATATCACTCTAAAACTCAGAAATTTATCAAAAATCTGCAAACTGTAATTCTGATTTTTCCAAGACAGCAAGGTACAAAAATCTAAAATATTTTATATCTTCAAAAATATTCACTTCCAACAATACCCAGAAGCTTAAAAAGATGTAGAAAAATATAGAGAACGATAAACAACTGAGAAATAATTTTTAACAGCCAGATCTGATCTTATTTTATTTATTTTATGACAGCAAATGAGGAGAAAGTACAACTGACTGTAAACTCCAGAATATCAAGGGAAAATGATTGGAATAATTTTATTTGGCATCAATATGATAAGAACAATCTTCAGATTTGAAATCTCCGGAAACGGGCCACAGAAACCCTTCCAAAATGCTTGCTGAATCTCCCAGGTAGGTTGCTCCACTTGGGGAGAAACCCAACAGCCCCAAATCTGAAAATAACTGAAACCCTTGATGAAGAATGGCTGTCCTCTTTTTCCGAATCTGAAATTTTGAATACCCTCCAAATCTGATCCAAAAAAATTGAATAACAAGCTAGGGATATGGGTGAAAAACCTCACCGAAGAATGCTCTACCAACTAGGGATGGATCTCTCACCACCAAAGCTAGGGATCCTGTAAAATTTGACCTCCACAACCAAGAAGATTGAAAATAACAAGAGCTCAAAATGGTTGCATGCATGAATGAATCTCCAAAAGACCCCAAATATTTATAACCTTTTTCCTCCAAAAACCCTAATTGCACCCCTTTGGGAATTTTCTCATAAACATAAATATAACTTAAGTGACTTTATTGAGCACATACTATAAAGTACACTTAAGTTGTCCCAACGAAGAAATAGAACATAGAGTACCACCTAGTTGCCCATCACTTAAGTCAATGACAAAATATAATATAAAGTGAAGGTGGTAATAAAATAACCCATACCTAATAACCTCCACGTCTCCAGCCCCTTGGGTATGACCAAAGCTAAGACGAAAATAAGCCTTTCGGCCTCTGGCATAGGAATGGAAACATCACAAGATATTAGACATCAACAAAGACGAGTAATTATATGTAGATTTATCTTTGATATCTCATCATATCCAGTGGTCAAGAGTAAATATTAAAAACATTGAAATGTAAGTCGCTGAGACGAATACCAATAAGTACCGGTCTCCTAGATGTGTCTCTAGTGGTAGGAGACAAGTCTTCGCGCAACACTAGATGTGTCCAATAAAGATGGGAAATATGGCTAGAGAAGCTCCACATTGAAGCCCGAAGCAATTCGAGGTAGGGTGGAAGATTGAAGTTGTCATCTCTCACCTGGTTGGGATGGTGTAAGGTGAAGTGGTCTACTATTTCTGATGGGATCTTTGAGTCTTTGTTTTTGTATATGCAGCAACATGTTCTCACCAACCTTGTATTGGTGTGGCATCCAATGCTTGTCATGGCACTGTTTGTATTTTGCACTAGTTTTTGTAGAATGTCATGTAGTTGTTGCTGGATGTGTCTAATCCATTTGATGAGCCTTGTTACTTTGTTTGACTCCTCCGAGGCTTGTGAAGAGCCTTTTGCTGATGCAATGTGAAGAGCTACACTGATTGAGGCTAATGATTGAAACCCTAAACAAATCTGTAAAGATTTGTGTCCAATAGAGCTATGGATAGCTTTATTGTCGCTATGTTGTATGTACGGAAGATTCTCATTCCATGTATGCTTATGCTTCAAGTTGTAGATTCTGAGGAGATGCACTATCATCTGATTAACTACCTCTGTTGCTCATCTGTCTATGGATGGAAGGTAGTTATGTAGTTAGCTTCATGTCCCTTATGGACCATAGGCTAGAGCAGAAGTTGCTCAAGTATCTGATATCTCTATTTGACACAATTGTCCGTGGAAAGCTGAATTGAATCCACACACACTCAAAGAAGACTTTTGCAATGTCTTTTGTTGAGATGGCCTTCTAACAGGGTGCTGAGGTTGCCATCTTTGAAAATTTGTCTACCTCATGTTGACTTAGTCATTATCATGTTTGGCAGTGGCCAGTCCTGACATGTAATCCATGGAAACTAACTTTTAAGGTTTGTCATGCATTAATTCTGGTGGAATGCTGTCCCTGTTTCTTTATTGCAAGCTTGGTGATGGCACATGGTGTACAGTCTGATGTTCTTGACGACACCATTACAGTTCTGTGTCAAGTAGAAATATCTCATCAACATTGCCTGGTCTTATTTACTCCAAAATGTCTTGCCACCTGTTTGTAGTGCTCCTCTCATAGCATATTTCCTGCTCACCTGATGGTATGCAGATATGTCCTGTACGTTAGAAATCTGTTTTACCTGTAAGTAGTGCCCAATATGTGTTTTTGAAGCCAGGGTTGCTTTTATACAGCTAGGGCAAAGACGGTGTCTTGTGTCCACAAGAATTGAGATTGGTGGTCAAACTTGGAACTGGAGGTCGACTCAAGCAGTGAACAACTTGGTTGGCACTAACCTTCTGTGCTTGATGTTTAGGTGGAACTGCTGCAAATACGCAGAGCACTTTTGGTGGCGGTTATTCTTCAACTTGCTCTTTGTTTGCAAAAACTTGAGGGGCCTTGATCAATGTGAATGACTATTTCTTTCCCCAGCATTTCAGGCTTCCACTGTTGATAGGCTTGGACAATGGCGTAGAACCCTTTGTCATATTTTGGGTATCTTTAAATTGTGTCTGTGAATGTCTCCTTTTGATAGGAAACTGGTGCCCATGTTGAACCGAGACAACATCGATTGCATACTCTGAGGCTTCAATGTCTATCTCAAATGATTTTTGCAGATTCAGAAGAGGGAGGACTAACACTGAGAATCAACCCTTAAGATCTTCAAATTTATTTTTGTGCCTGATTTGAAAAACTTAGCTTTGGCTTCTCCTTTTGTTTCCTATTTTAGGGGCCATGCAATGCGGGAGCCCAAAACAAACTTGCTGTAGAAATTGGCTAACCTCAGAAGCTACGAAGCTTTGAGAGGGTCTTCAGGACAGGTCTATCTCAGATAGTTTGAATCTTTTGTGCATCCATGTGCACTCCATCCCCATGAATGCTTTAGCCTAGATACTAGATCTTTTGTATGTCAACGGAACATTTCTCTAGATCAGCATATAATTTGTGTTTGCGCAATGTTTCGAGAACTTTCCAAATGTGCTCTATATGTTCCTCTCATGTATTACTACATATGAGTATGTCATTACCTCTAACTGATCAACTGAATGTAACCACCCTCGTGAATAAATAAATCTCTGCTACGTCCATTATGGATAGTGCCTTTGACACACATACTTGTTTTCTTCTTTATTTATCTGCTATTATCTGATAACATTGGTATCAGAGCCTTCGGTCGCGTAGTTCGAGGAAGCCTATCAAGAGTCACGAACTGGAAGTTTGGGGAAGCCTTAACAGGGTACAAACTCGAGGATTTTTTTTTCTTATTTGCAGAGTTTGAAGGAGTTATTTGGTGGTTGTCTAGCAGAATTCATGGACGAATTGAAGAAAAATACAGTCGCGTAGGGCTTCACGCAGGGTATTTTACCATTTACTGTGATAACCAGAGGTGAAGGGCATTTGCTGATAGTCATTTTCAACAGTCGCGAGGGCAGAGGACGTTGATTGCATGTTTTTCACAGTCACGAAGGGCACAGTCGTGAAGGGCATTTATTTGTTTCATGCTGTTTTTGCAAGTCGCGAATTCCAGTAAGCATTTATTGCCTGTTTATGCTGTTTTAACAAGTCGCGAATTCCAGTAGTGAAGTTTGTTTTAACTGTCGCTAATTCCAGTAATAAAATTATGATAGAAGTGCCAGTGCAAGAACTCGTTTTTGCTGATTCTTCCTAGGGCATTTACTATCTATTTTACCAGTCGCGACCAGGACACAGAGGCATGGTTCATGATACTCTGTTGTTCGTTACATTTGTGATGCATTTAAATAATAAACTCATTCCATTGTTTGAGCGGGCAATACATTATTTATTAGTTATTTTTTTGGAGTAATAAATGGCAAATATTTCTAACCTCATTTTTTTTTGCTAGACACACAGTTGATGGGCACAAATTTCAATGTATGGAGCCACAAAATTCTGACACTTGCAGAATTTTGTGATTGTGATAAGATAATCATGGGTAGTGAAGGTAGACCTGCTACAAACTTTGTAGATTATGACAAACGTCATAAGGAGGCTCTATTACTTTTAAAATTATCCGTATCAGATGATTTGATACCGAGGTCTAGAATGCCATTGTGGCTAGTGTGTTGTGGACTAGTCTGAAGGATAAATATCAGACATCGGAGAAGAGTCGGGTGTTATACCTGAAGAATATGCTTTTTTCCATGAAGTTACAAGGTGGATCATTGTTTGAGCACCTACTTGGATGAAAGACCTCCGAGACCAGCTATCTTCCATCAACAAAAAGGTGGATGATGATGATATGGTGGCTTTGGTTCTAAACAACCTACCTTCTTCATATGAGTCATTTGTGGAGGCCCTCCATCTAATGGCTGAAAGTCAAACTCTCACGTTTGACAAGGTGAGTTCTTACCTGTTGCAAAAGGAGCGAGAGACAGACACAAAATCATGAGTCCAGTTCTGGACAATCTAGAGAGCGCTTTTGTTGCTCAATCCAAAGGGAAGTGGAAACAACAGGCTGACAAGTACATCTACTTCCTCTCTAAATTTCAAGTGAAGTGTTACTATTGTCACAAGTTTGGTCATGTGAAGAAGGATTGTCGCAAGCGACAAAATGCCCTGAAGAAGCAGAAAGGGCAAGCACATGTGGCAGCAGTTGAACACGAGTTAGAAGATGAATATGCCCTCATGGCATCTTGCTCGGATGGCAGCCCTACTTGGTGTTGGTTCTTTGATTCTGGAGCATCTTGGCACTTCACGTGTCAAAAAGATTGGTATGTCAACTTTCATGCTAATTTATGTTCTTTGATTCAATTACTTTAGGGGATGGGAGATCACATGTTGTAGAAGGGATTGGGGATGTCCGTATTCAGTTGAATGATAAAACCAAACTCATGGTTAAAAATGTTAGATATGTACCTAACATGAACAAAAATTTGTTGTCTATAAGTCAATTAATGGAAAATCCTAATATTGTTGTCAATTTTTTTGGAAAACAATGTATTGTGTTTGATATAAAACAAAATAAGGTTGTTGCCTTGGGTGTTGGGCACAGAAGGTTTGTACAAGTTGGTTGATCCTGCCATGGTCAACCTACATGCCTTAGTTGTAGAAGGCAATACCAACATTTTGTGGCATGAGAGATATGGTCATCTCAACCTTCAGTATCTTGCCAAACTAAGTAGAGAAAACATGGTACTTGGTTTGCCTAGTATCCAGAGAGAAGCAGATATGTGTTGGATGTTTTGCAGGGAAGCAAAAAGAGGAAGCCTTTTCCTACTGAAGGTGCTTGGCGTGTGAAGGGGCTCTGGATCTTGTTCATGCAGATCTTTGTGAGCCATCATGGAAGTCTCCCATTGTTCTTGGTGCACGTTATTTTCTATTGTTGGTGGATGATTATTCTAGAAAAATGTGGGTTTACTTCTTGAAAAAGAAGTCTGATTGTTTTGCCTCTTTCACGAAGTTCAAGGCATTGGTGGAGAACCAAACTAGCTGGTGGATCAAAACTTTGAGATCCGATAATGGGGTGAGTTCACTTCTAAGCAGTTCAAGGATTACTATGACAAAGAAGGAATCCATCATTAATTGACAACCCCATATACCCCACAACAAAATGGGGTGGTAGAGAGGGAATAGAACAATCATGGAGATGGCATGATGCATGATGCATAGTAGAGGAGTGCCATATAGATATTGGGGAGAAGTTGTAAACATGTTGTATATATTCTTAATCGAGTCCATGCAAAGCTTTGCAGACATCACTCTGAAGAAGCTTGGTCCAAAATCAAACTGAGGTATCACTTTTCGCATTTTTGGTTCAGTTGCATATTGTTTTGTTCATGATAAAAAGAGGAGTAAGTTAGACTCTAAAAGTTCAGGTATTTCTTTGTTGGTTATAGTGATCAATCTAAAGCCTATAGATTGATTGATACTTCTACTAATAAGATAATTATTAGTAGGGATGTTGATGTAAAAGAAACAAAGTCTTTCTTTGGCAGCAATCAAGGGGACAACAATCAAGCAAGGGGGCAGCAATCAACAAGTGGTAACGGAAAATGTTTCCTTTCCCTTGCCCAATGATGAGTTGGTTCTTCTCATACTCCTCCACGGACTCAATACAACCTATGCCATCTCCCACTGATACTCTTGTGTATCAAAGACGCCAACTTGAGTTGGTTTCTTCGAAGAAGCACCACAACCGGATCCCACATCTTCAGTTCAGCGATGGCCTAAGTGGTTTTACTCCACTATTCAAGATGTGCGAGATGGAGAATTGTCTCCTCTCTTAGATGGCCGACCTCGCAGAACTGGTAAGAAGATTGATTATTCAGAGCATGCTCAGTTTGCTCTTTCTTCTGATCTTCTTAATATTCATGAACCATAAATACTTTGAGGCAAAAGGCATACCAGAATGGGAAATGCCATGCAACTAGAGTATGATGCCTTGATAAAAAATGATACCTGGAAGTTGGTGCCATTGCCTCCAGGAAACACCCCATTGGCTGCAAATGGGTATACAAAATCAAGTGCAAGGCAAATGGTACTTTGGATAAGTACAAGGCTCGTCTTCTTGTTGCGAAAGGTTTTTTCGCAACAAGGAGGGAATAGACTATGAGGAGACTTTTGCTCCTATTGCAAAATGGTCACTTTTACTTCTTTCCTTTGTTGCTCAAGTTTGGTTGGAAAGTATTTCAAATGGATGTCAAGAGTGCTTTCCTGAATGGGGATTTGGAGGAAGAGGTATATATGACACAACCTTGAGGGCTTTTAGGCATGTGGTCGTGAACATCTAGGTGTGCAAGTTGATTAAGTCCTTGTATGGACTTAAGTAGGCTCCTCGAGCCTAGTATATTAAGATAGATCAACATCTTCGAGATTCGGGATTCAAAAGAAGTCATTTTGATCCAAATCTCTATGTCAAAAGCGATGGTGATGACATTGTGCTTCTTATTGTTTATGTTGATGACCTTGCCATCACATAGGCAAGTGGAACTGCTTGATTCACAAGGTAAAATCAGATTTATGTGTTGCTTTTGACATGACTGATTTAGGCCTCCTTCACTATTGTCTTGGTGTAGAATTTTGGCAACATGATCACTTGGTTTTCATTTCTCAAGTTAAGTATGCCATGAATCTCTTACAAAAATTTCAGATGTCTGAGTGTAACTCTTCTTCTACACCTATGGAGGTCGGGCTGAAACTTTCAGCTCATGATGATTCATCACCGGTCGATGAATCTCTCTACAGATAGTTGGTGGGTAGCTTGATATACCTAACAACCACAAGACCGGATCTATGTTTTGTTGTCAGCTATCTTTCTCGGTTCTTGTCTAAACCAAAACTCATTCACTAGGGAGCAACAAAATGAGTTCTAAGATATGTCAAAGGAACTCTTGACTTTGGCATTTTGTATCAAAGAGTTGCAGATTTCAGATTGATTGGCTATACAGACTCTGATTGGGGAGGATCAATGGATACTCAGAGATCCACCACTAGATATATCTTCTCTTTTGGTTCAAGAGTTGTTTCTTGGCAGAGTAAGCTTCAGCCCACTTGTAGCCATCTCTTCCATTGAAGCAGAATACAAGGCATTGTTAGTGCTAGTTGCAAGAAGCAATATGGCTTCATCGGATTCGATTGATTTTCATCTTCCTCAAGCTACTGCTACACCTCTTTCACTCTTTTTGTGATAATCAAGGTGTCTTAAAAATGGTAAAGAACCTGTATATCATGCTCGCACTAAGCATATTGAAATCCATCATCACTATATCCGACAATTGGTTGATTCGGTGATGTCTCTCTTCATTTTTGTCCTTCTAAGGAGCAGCCTGCCGATATAATGACTAAACCCCTTGGTCCTTTATTATTTGTAAAGTTTCGAGACAAACTTGATGTTGTTTTTGGGTTAGTCATTAAGAGGGGTGTTGAATATTTATATTGATATGGTTCGGTTATGATAGTGCCTGGAACTGCCTCTTTATTTAATTATTTGACAACACTTTTCAAACAATTGTTCCTTCGACAACTGAATGACTCAAACCAGACTTTGGAAACAGGAGATGTCTCTGGTTTTTTGTAGAGCTGATCTCCCAGAGTGATGATTATGCTTCAGGCCTTGACATGTAGACACTGTGGTGCTTCCACATGTAGGGCTACTTGAGCATAACATCATAAGCTTCAAGTGTAACATTTCATCCTGAAATGACTTGACTGTGTATGTATGGGAGGCAACATTTCACACTTACACATATGCCCCTGCCTTGATCCAACCTACCGATTGTTTATAAATGAGGGGCCTGAAGTGTAGTTGGCAAATTCAACCAACCTCTTGACATTATCTGCTGAAACCAAATTATTGTAAATTCCACTATCTACAATGAAATGTAGAGCTGTTCCCTACACCCATTCTTTTAGAATGGAAGAGACACTTCACCTCCTTGGCTCTAAGGGTGGTACTTGTGATGTGGCATTAGTAGCACATGGATCCACTTACACAATTTTCTTCCCTTTGTCTAGGGAAGGTGATTGTGTCAATGTTACTAGAGCCTGCATTTCAGTCAGCAATGCTTGCTTAGTGGGACATTCATTTTTGAGTGTCATTTGCTCTTCTGGATATTATAACCTTTGCCAGGTGCATTGAGTAGCTTCTTGATTAGAAGGGTCTTCTTCAAAGGAGGCTTTGATGGATGATTAGGACACTAGGAGTCCTTGCTGTGTTGCTTACCGCCAAACCTTATGCGACCCTTTTCTTTCTTTGGCTTAGACTTATTGGTGGGAATAATTTCTTTCTTTCATTTGTGTTTAAATTTCTCTTCAATCTTGACTTCACACATGTAGGCTTATTCTAGTGTCATGATCTACACAATTTCTCTATTTGTTCTTGGATATACAAACACAAGCTACTTTAGCACTTGAGGACTGTGTTTTTCAGCACCACGTATGCTGAATTTTACAGACAAGACATGAATTGTTGCTACTTTTGTACCATCATCATAATTTTTTACAGGACGGTATTCCTCGTTGATGGCCTCTACAAAGTCTAGTGTCATGTACAAGTATTAACTCATTCCCTTCTTGACCCTCTTCTTGGCTATTTTGAAGACAATAAGATTACCACCATTTTTGGAAGACATGCATCTTATGCTACCTGAGAGAACAAAAGGTTTACATCAATTGAGCATTAAAGTACAAGGAAAACCTCCCCTACAAAGGCAAGGATTGAAATCACCTGAGCCGACATGCCAATGGATAAAGAATTCACACGCTTATGAAACCACTCAAACCTAGCTTGCACAATCAAAACATAATATTGTCTAACAATTTGCAACCACCCCATATTGAGTGGAATGGTATCTTCCTGGAAAGCAGCATTGGATCTTGTCCTCCAAAGGAAACTGATTGCTGCCAACCAAATTGTATGCCATAAACTCTTGCAGCCATCCATGATAGCCAAGTATCCCCAACAAGAGGTCCTCACCAAGAGAGGTGAAATTGAATTCAGCTTGTAACCACCCCAAGCTCCTCTGGCTATTGAGCACTACCAGAAGATATCGCCGTCTGTCTCCCCTTTACCACATGGCGAAGAAAGCGTTCAGAGTACAACTACATACCTTGCTCAACTGTGCTTTACAACTACGGCTCGATGCACTACTAGCCAACCAACACCTTGTGTTTGAAGGAGGTTCTTGCTTTCCAAATAACTTGACAACATTGTTGCCATCTTATCTTCAGGTCCTTGAATTGCCATTGCTTGTTCAATCAGGGAGAACAGCAATAGACTCTCTCACTTGATTATACGAGTCCTTTATCTTATATTGAAGAAGGATTTTCCACTACTCCATTTCCAATCGCTCCAATATGGGTTGACACTTTGTAATGGCAATTGTAAAAGACAATTTCTTGGAATCATCTTATAGAGTTCTTGAAAGTTTGGTATGTTTGCTGGCATCAGCACTCGGGCCGTGTTTAGGTTCCGCCAAGAGTGCCACTATTGACCATCATTGTTCCAAAGATCTTCCCAACATTTCCCCTATTTCCCCTCCCACAAAGTTTTGACATGGTAAGCAAATTTTCAAAGTGCAAATATTATCTTTTTATTATCAAAAATTGATGGAGTAATATGACTCCAATTGGTCAAGCCATTTCTTTATTGTATTTGTGTCAATTTTTTTCAAAAAGAGGGATACTTAAATTGACTTGTACCTTAAGAAATGTTGGGCCACTAAAAGGTTTGCTTGTTGAAGCCATATGTGCTGTGGGAACGACTCTTTGAAGAACTTGGGCAAACTAGGCATTCATTTGGATTCTTTGTTTTGTGAGGGATTTGTCACGCTACAATTGGAAAGGATTTTCTATTCCTTGTTTGTCTGCCATCTAAGAGTGTTTGAATTGGAAATAAAGGTAATCTAATAGGGTTGTGTGTCTCAAGACCGTAATTTGTATGGATTGACCTCGTTTCAATGAGACACAAACATAGAACAAATCCTAGTCTCAAATACTGGAAAACACCATACAGACCCATGTACGAATGTATTCAATATGGGTACAGGTCCGGGTCCTGGTATGGGACTTAAATGTCCCGGAACGTGGCACAGTCCTGTACCCGGGCACCCAAGATGTTTATGTACGTGGGTATGGAAGCCTGATGTGTTTCCAGGTATCCGAGCCAGAGATGTTTTCTTTTGCAGTAGAGGAACTGGGGTTTGTGAATGCTTGCATTTTAATGGGAGGGAGAGAAGGGTGAATGGGGTTGCCATTGGGATTAAACAGACAAGGATGGGGGCCATCATGATGGGACATCAAACCAAAATAAATGGGATTAGTATTATAAAGTCTGCTAAGACTAACAAAATTCATAGCTGCTGGAATGAGCAAGATGTGGGGTAAGAGGAGGGTACATATTAGTCTCACAGGCAGCAAAATAGGGTTGTGCAAGTGCTGTATTACTCACCTAAGCCCTGGATCTGACTGTTGGAGAACACACCCTTTGCATGCTTTCATCACTATCCTCGTTGACAGCAGCATCTTCATCTATGCAAATAATGGCTTTGCCTCTAAGAGCAGTAGGCTGAAATTTGGACACCATCAGAGGAAGAGAGATCTGCTTCTTTATTTTGACACACACTCTTTTTTGAAGCCCTTTTCTTGCACGAGTGTATATAACTTTTTGAGGCAGCCTTGGGCTCTTCCTAATTGTTAAAAGTTTTTTCTGATTCAGCATAATGCTCAAGGCATGATATGACTTAAGCTCCATATCTTCATTTCTTTGATTTGTACTACAGCCAGAAGCTTTGATATTGGTGGATGAAACAATATTCTTCATAACAGCATCGTTCTTATGCAAGTTGAATGTTTTGAACTTTCATGAATACAAAGTATTTTAAGTGTTTTATCTTTTATGGACTAAAAATGAGTATCATGCATTTTTTATATATATTTATATTTTTAATAATGTATTATACGGACATTTCGTGCCATTTCGTACCCAAGGGTTTTTAAAAATTGTTTTTTTGTGTTTCAAACCCGTACTCCACTTCCTGTCAACCTATATGATAGTGTTACCATATTTGTACAAATATGGTCAACAATCAGTTTGGATCAAACATCTAAGTGAAAACAAATTTGTGCGTTCAAGTTTGAATCATTTCCTATATTTTTAATTTTTTGACCAAAAAATGCTTAAAACTTAAGACAAAGACCGAAAATGCAACTACAGCGAACTGTTGTCACACTGTGTATTTGAAACTCTTCAAGTTGTGCTGGAAAATTGCATTTTGAACTTCTGCAAATCCGTCAAGCAGGGAAACTGAAACGTGTCCTTAGTTTTCAGTATTCACTGCAAACTGCAAAGGCATCGAACCGTTTTCATCTTTTTGGGCAAAAATCTGTGTTTTATGGGCCATTTTCTGTTTCACATCACGTTATCTGGTTTGACCTGGGCGTTGCGCTCCATTGCGACCAGCTTGTCTCTAATCTGCAGCTGCATTTGAAAGTTAGAGCTTAGAGCTAGGATAAGAAATCATTGATTCATCCCAGTAAGTGTGTTTTTAATGAATTTAGTAACTTAGATACGGTTTAGTTCGTATTCAGTTAAATTTTATAAGATTTAGCTAGATTTAGTCTAGTTTATATTTAGTTTAAAATTTTAAATAAAGTTAGTTTAATTTTTTATTATTTTAGCTTATTCCATCATAAGTTTCTATTATAAATTTATTATTTATAATCTATAATTTGTTTATTATTTATAAAGTATGTATTTTAGCCTATTCTATTATAATTTCCATTATATCTCAGGGACAAGGGACAAGGGGGAGAACGGAAACCTCGCTTCGCTCAGGGGCGCCCCTTCACCTGAAGTGAAGTGAAGTACAAACCCAAACCATTAACCTATATCTCTCTGATATATGCAAACCAAACCAATAATACTAGTGCCTCCCCGAAGGGGCTTGTCCTCCGCACCCCCTAAAGGCAGGGGCACCCTGAGTGAAGTGAGGCTTCCAGTTAATCCAATATCTCTCCGAGCGAATATATATTTATCATTTACAATGGATATTTTTCATCACAATATTTTATATATATGAAGTTTGACATGCTTGGATTTTGCCATGAATTTGTCTTTTGGTCTTCTTTTAATTTTTAATTTTTTATGTGTAATTTGCTTTTTATAACAAATATAGATAATTATTAGTTTTCTATACACTTTTAAAAATTTCTAAATTTTCGGAACTGAGTTGAATCTTTTACAAAATTCTGAACTTTTTTGTTTCTCTTGTCCTAACAACCCAAACTTTTCAAACACGGTAATGACTTTGCTACCACTAATCTGGATTATAGGGACCATGTGAACAACACACCAAACTGCTAAGTCTATTGCATTATAATGGAAACAAACCCAAATAAAGAATGCAAAGAGCTAAAGGAGTTCAGAAACACACTAAAAGAACAATAGTGCTAATTATGTAAAATATTTATTCATACACGAGAGCTATGTACAATGGGAGTGATAACTAGGAAGATATATCTTGATATAAAACTACATTGTGTCCCCTTTTGGGTGAATTACCTCCAAATATACAGCCAAGTACATTAAGAAATGAAGAGCCTTGATGGAGAAGATCAAGTGATTTGCCTTGGGAATCAGTGAAGCCATTGGTCACATATGGATAAGAACAAACTGATGTGGCGGTCAAGGACAAATTGTTTTAGTGGGTAGTACCCGAGTTCAGGTTAGAATCATATTTTGCAATTTCTGGGCCTTCTATAGCAGTATTCAGGGGCAAACCGTTTCTGAACAAAAAATTGCACCCTTTCAGCATGTTCTACTCATTCTAAGCTTTCCAAGACCTGCTGAATGGGGTCATTTCGAGCTGTAGTAGCAAAGTTATGTCTTTAGAAAGTTAGTTGTCCCAGTTGACACCCTGATTCTGTGCCACATTGGTAGTCACTTACCATTTCTGGAAGTTTTAATAAAAGGGAAGGGATGGTTCATTTACGTGTCTGATGTATAGTAAGGTAACATATATTTATATCTACAAGTTTCTTCCTGTCACCACTCAGTCTAGAAGTCTGGGTTTCTAAAGACACTTGCCACCATGGTGATAAGGATTTCAGATGAGGAACATGTTGACTAGGAAAAGAGGAACCTTTCCAAGGTATTTGGAAGGAACAACTTTCCAGAGTGTAAGGAGGGATCTGTAACTACAACAGGAGATTGAGGACTCAAGTAAGCGGCCATGACTCACAAGATTTCATGCCATACATTAAAGGGATTTCATGCCATACAAGATTACAAAGATTCCGTAAAGAAGAAATATTAGGATGAATTTCCTTTTCGTAACCCACTAAATAGATGCTCGGGTGTGCTAAGGACTTGATCAATCCCAAACAGAACAATAATCGTTTAAGCATCACTTAAACAGGTAAACCCATTCAAACACAGATCATTGAACATTGTGCCATGCATGGCATAGTTAAGTGGGAAATTAACTTTGGTGGCAACATTTTTTCTCCACGAAGAACCACATCTATATAAAGGAAGCAGCCTTCAAAAGCAGATTTAGCTAAAGCCGCAAGAAGACTAACTTGGAGAGTTGTAATGAGGTCACTAGGCTGAAATTTTCGAATCCAATTGGCAAAACCAAGGACTAGCTCTCATGTTTTTCTGTAATTTTGGTTGACTCACAGAGTCAACCAGATCTTTCATGCATCTGAAGATTAACATATTTTGGCTTTCTTCCGTTCCATTTAGGAGGAGGTTTCTGTGTCTGGATGTTTGATAATTGATTCCCAAAGGTCCATCCCTCATGTGTTGGCTGCTCCCTTGGTGTCCAGTGTAAACCCTGAAGTGACCTTTAGGAAATTGGCATTTGCCGGTTTCCATGTGCTTTTTTCACTTCCGTTCCATTTAGGAGGAGGTTTCTGTGTCTGGATGTTTGATAATTGATTCCCAAAGGTCCATCCCTCATGTGTTGGCTGCTCCTTGGTGTCCAGTGTAAACCCTTGAAAATAAGTGACCTTTAGGAAATTGGCCTTTGCCGGTTTCCGCTTTTTTCACTACCTTCTTTCTTGTGCTGGAATCTTTGAAGAGGACTGTTGATACCCTCTTCCTTGCTCCTAACATTAGCAATGATTAGTCTAGATTCTCAGAGGGTTTCAATATCCTCAAAATGCTCTTCCTTTGAGTTTTCTTGTTTGATTAAGTATTCAGAATCTAGTGTTTTGAAAGGCTTGCAAAGGTTCAAACCAGCTGTGTGGGATTTTAATTGGTTTCAGAACCTACCTCTGATGTCTTCTACAATGTCTTCTTGAAAATGCTTAGCTTTCTTACTCAACAAAAGAACTTTCCCTACATCTCTCCCTTACTTTACCATTATTAGATTTTTGTTCTTTGTTCAGGGTGTTTTTTTAACAAGAAGATTCCACATGCTCTTGAACTTGCATAGGAAGGGCAGATTTTCATGGTCAAGCCATTGCTCCCAGGTGCAGTTCATCAGCTGCAACTTGCTTGATTTTATTATGCAAATAAGGATTTACTGCAGTCACTGTCTACAAAGATTATTTTGTAGCTCAGATTGGCCATCCTTCTAGTTTGTGTGGGTGTCATTAGATAAGAGTCTAGGAAATCTCCAATCTGTTCAAGCATCTGTATATGCTAGAATTCAATAAGTAGGGATGTGCAGTGAAGGGGGAGACATCCAGTGGGTCAAAACTTGAGATAAACTGTCCAAAACTTCATAAAGATATTGGCCATTCTGTGTCTTGAAACCCTGCCTTTATCCACAGACATGACAAACATAAGCAGAAAGTAATCCTGCAGAAGCATAACCATAGCTGCTACTCGCTTGGTCTTTCCATAAATTTCCATCCATTTCTTGATGGTCTCAGCATGGAGCCTTGTCTCCAAGAAACAGTATATAAGGGCTTTCTCATTCAATCCCTGAATATGCTTGCACATGGATTCAGGATTCATTATAAGTACTGTCGTTCCTTTATGGAAGATTCCATGGTCATTGGGGGAGGAACTAGTTTTCCTTTCCTTCTTCTGAATCTCTATGTCTTACGTAATAAAAAAGGGGCAGGGGCAAACTATTCTCCCCATAATCTTGGATACTCATCCAACAGTCTTGTTAGTGATCCACTAGAAACCTTGAAAGAAAACATTGAAGGCACTTTACATGCTCCTCTTTAGAAAGAAGAGAATTGACACTAAACAGGAGAGTATCAAATTTCTAAGTCTCCATGACAGATATCTGAGGTTCTAGTGATACAGGCTGTAGGTCTGAAACCACAAGTGTGGGCAGAATAGGTACTGTCATGTGTTGTACCCCAACAACAATATCTATTATGTTTCCAATATCAAATGAGAGAATCAATTGTTTTAAATTTATTGTACGTTAACAAAGGTTTGGTTTTTTCATAAAATCAACTTGGCAAATCATCTCAAAGTCCCTTTGAATGTTATTTAACTTTCATATGCAGTTTGGACAGTGGCCTTTTTTGGAGACTTTAATTACTTGCTTCAGATATGAGATTTTAATTTGTAGCATATTTGTGTTGTTTCTGTATTCCTTTTCTTTATAAGTGTAAAATAGTATTTAGAGATTTACCTCTTTACCTAGAGACCCAGGTTGCTTTTTTTTCCTTTTTAAGCACCTCAAATTGTAAGCTGAAAATCCTTCAGTATCAAGAGCACTGGACACACATAACCACAAATTGTAATATAATTAATTCATTTATATTATTTGTGCCAAAATTGAAATATAATACCAGGAACTTTGTCACAGCAGAGAAAGTGGAACAGCCGAAAGCCAGGAGAGATGTAAGGAATATAGCTATTGTTGCTCATGTTGATCATGGGAAAACAACTTTAGTTGATGCAATGTTGAAGCAAGCAAAGGTTTCACTGTCTACCTGATTAATATATGTGTGTTTGATTTATTTTATTTTATTGGTTCAAAAATGAAAATGAATCTATGCTGCTAGTAGATGTACAGATCCAAGTAATACAGATGCTCAAGCAATACTTTTTTGTCATGTTTTCAAAATTTTTAGAGGTTTAAAACCAGTCAATGCAAATATGCAACAGTTGTAGCAGCAAGGTTGTAGAATATTTCTTTTTCTGGCTTTTTTTACATTTTATGATTTTGATTAAGCTTCAATGTTCCCTCATTCATGTTTGCATACAATATGTTGTTTGGTTTTCTATTTAGGTGTTTCGTGATAATCAGTCTGTTCAAGAGAGAATAATGGATTCCAATGATCTAGAGAGAGAACGTGGTATAACAATACTCAGCAAGAATACAGCAATTAAATACAAGGATACAAAGATCAACATTATTGATACTCCAGGCCATTCAGACTTTGGAGGGGAGGTGGAGCGTGTGCTTAACATGGTTGAAGGCATTCTTCTTGTGGTATAATCAACTACCTTATCATTTTGAATACTTTTTTCCACACACGGTTGATTTACAAAAGATTTGGTGCACACTGTAATCTTTGTATCCATTAGCATGATTGCTTCTCTTTAATAACCTGGGCGGAGCAACAATAGCCATCTCTTGTGTTGTTGTTTTGAATTGCAGCTTTCTAACATTGAGAATCACATTTCAAACTTGCAGACATCAAGTTTTAACAACCAGCTGATGTGCTTCTGTGCTATTGTACTAGATTGTATATGGGGCGAGCTATGGTCCTAGATTGTATATGGGATAAAAAGTCACATAAAGTTATTGTTTAGTTTTAGTACATATAATAAAATGTATTGAAATATGTGATTCACAGGATAAGGGCATCTATGCCATTGCAATGTCAGGGGAATTACAAAGATTCATGCCATTGAATTGATAATGAAGAAATTACAAGAATTCATTTGGTAGGATCTGTAAAGAATCTTGTCATAATGAGGTAGTTACGGAGCATCTTACTTGTCATGGTGATCTACAAAGAACTTTTTGTCGTGAGGGAGTTAAAAAAGCATCCTAGGTATCATAGGAATCTTTCTACTATCCCACATACAAAAAGTAACAAGTTATAAAGAGAAAACATATCTATGGAAGGCCTTTAAGCCTTAGATGAGACATGTCTTACACAGTGAGCCTGTAAAGGCTATGCTTTCGCCAAGTGCAGTGTCCATATTACCCTTGAATTCCTTTGGGCTTGAGTGAGCATCCATACCTCCTTACGAGAGTTTCTACATGTACAATTGAGAAATGTATTTTAATCACAGTAAAGCTTTTCTTCAAAATTTCTTAAATATTTAAGTTTTATTCTTGTTCCCAAAGTGTCGAGATTTCTTGAACTTTTCAAATTATAATCTTCAAAAGAATAAGGAAAGAAAAACAGACTTAGTTTTCTGTTTCATATTTCCAATTTCCATTATAGTTTTCCCTGTTTAAATTTTGGGATCTGGCTCATGACAATGCTATTGGAGCCACTTTCTTGGGCTCGTAGGTAGATGCTTACATTCACACCACATACTCCTTTTATGATACTTAACATTCATTTGTAGCATTTCTATCATGACATTCCGTTATGATACTTAATGTTCCCTTAATGAAACTATTTGAATATTTGCTTCATCACAACTAACAAGCTATATGGTTTAAGATATATCATGACATTTACTTACATACATGGACTGAAGATGCTTAAATATTCAGTACTCCAATTGATTTGAGGCCGAAGCAAGTTTGAGGAGGGGCATAGTTATGAACACTAGATTGTAGATGGCATGAAAAGTCAATAATATTTTGCTTTATTTATATGAAAAAATGTATTTAAATATGTGTCATAGGACACAAACATTTATGTTTATAATGCTGCCATAGAAATTATAAATAATCATGTTATAAAGGTCAAAATCAAGGAATCACAAGGAAACTTGTCATAAGAGTTTCAAAGAGTATTGTTACAAAGTATCTAGGTGTTGAGGAATTTGAAATGAATCTTCTCATAATGAACCAGTTCCAAAGAATCTTAGGTGTCAAAGATTTAGAAAGGCTCTTGCCAGGGTAAGGGGGTACAAGCATTTTCGGTTTGATGGAAATCTTTCTACTGCTCCTTATGCACAGAGAAATAAACAACAAAGACAAAAAGTAAGTATAAGAAGGATATGGACCAAAGAAGCTCCAACATGCAGCACTCCAATTGCTTTGGGGCTAAAGCAAATTCAAGGAAGGGGATTGTTCTCATATTGTGTTTAGTAGGAAATGTTAACGTTTCTCTTTGTTTGTATTAGAAAATGTATTCAAATATGTGGACAAGGGCATTTATGTTTTATGATGATGTTTTGTTACTTATAAAGAATTTTGCTGTAGAGGTTATAATGCGGCAGTTACAAAGCATCTAGGTGTCATGGGAGTTAACAAAAATTCTAGTCATAACGAGGCAGATACAAAGCATTGATTCATCATAAGAAGTTGCAAAGAATCCTGTCATAATGAGCCAGTTACAAAGCATCTTAGATGTGATGCAGATTTAAAAAGAATCTTGTCATTATGAGGGGATTAGAAGCATCATAGGTGTTGTATGGATCTTCTTATTGTCCCATATGCAAAAGAAAACAAAGCTATAAAGAAAAAATTAATTATAAAGAGGCCTTTAAGCCTTAGACAAAGGCATATTTTAGATTGTCATGCAAAGAGCCTGTGAAGACTAATGCATTAGCCAAGTGGAGTGCCAATACTGCCCTCGGAAGTCTTCTAGGGCAGAGTTGGTCTCCGTACCTTCTCATGAAACTTTTGTTTTCTTCATGTACTATTTAGAAATTTACCTTAGTAAAAGTAAAGTTTGACTTAGAGTTTCCCTAGATATTTCAGATTTCTTCTTGTTCCAAGGTTGTTCATATTTCTTGAATTTTTCAGATTTCATTTCAGTCTTCAAAAGAAAAAGGTAATAACAGACTATTTTTCTTGTTTTCTACTTCAAATTCCTGCTATAGTTTCCCCATTTGTTATCAGTTCTGGGATTTGGTTCTCAACAATTTATTCACTGCACTTTCAACATTAAATTTCTGGCATGTTATTGGCTAGGTTTCTTTATATATATATTTTAAAATAAGATCCCCAAATAATTTTCTATTATTTAAAAATAAACAAGATGCCATAGGAATATTAGTATAAAAAAACACTCTAAAGACTTAAACACATCCTGACAATAGGGTGTTGAACTTTCGCTGCTTTGGAAATGAATTAAAATACTTTGTTTTGCCTCTTGATAAATATTTGATATTTGACTGATAATGCTATATGTTCCTAATAATATTTGGAGGCATTCACTTTTAATAAATTTTGACTGAACACGTGTTTTTAATCTGTAGCCAAGTAAAAATTATCCTTCTTTGTGGTTGTTTATTGAGGGTGTGATTAAAATGGGCTTTGTTCTTCTCTATGATATACCCTCAATGAAAGATGTGTAGTGGCTTCAGCTGGCACTGTAGGGTTTTTGATCTGATATTTATTAACCTAGCTTTCCGCTATATTTACTGAGGCTTCTAAAATTTTATTAAATGAGTTAAATTTGTTTTACAGGTGGACTCTGTCGAAGGACCAATGCCACAAACACGATTCGTTTTGAAGAAAGCTCTAGAGTTTGGACATTCTGTCCTAGTAGTGGTGAATAAGATTGATAGGCCTTCAGCTCGTCCTGAATTTGTGGTCAATGCAACTTTTGAGCTTTTTATTGAATTAAATGCTACTGATGAACAGGTGTCTTCTCTACCCTACTTTTTCACATTTTCAATGTGCATTTGGTCAACATTTTTTTAAGTCTAATGACAGGTTCGTTCACTGATTATTTTTAAGCCTATGCATTAACTGTGTTATAAATGCAGTGCGATTTTCAAGTCGTATATGCAAGTGCTGTCAATGGCCAGGCCGGCTCAAGTCCTGATAATGTTGGGAATGACCTTGGCCCTCTTTTTGAAGCGATCCTTCAATACATACCTGAACCGACTATTAATCCCGATGGTCCATTTCAGATGCTTGTATGTTCTTTATCTACATTATCTCTTGTTCTATTACTACAAGTGGAATGTTGTTTCGTCTATTTTTGATATAATTATTGGCTTTCGAAGACACAGTGTGGTGATGAGCATTCTAATGGTTATCCGTATTTTTATTGGAAATTGAAGCTGAATATTGATTTCTAGCTAAAAACAACAAACAGATTTGCTGACAAAATGTTCTTTAGTTATATGCAAAAAATGCTTATTGGATTCCTGAACCTCAGCCAATAATCAGAAAATCTTCTGCTTTATATGAATCAAGACACGAACTATCTAAAATTCTTGTAAGGGTCAGCCTCATTGTGAGCTCCGATAATTAGAATCACTCTTGAATTACTGTCATTAAGTTTTTGACCTTTAAATTTCTCTTCAAATGGAGTTTGAAATTGAAGCATTGCAATTTTTTTTAGGAAACATAAAAGCCTCCAGATTAATTAAATCCAGGTATTTATTTGGATCAGACATTTAAAACCCTCATGTTTACTTAGAGAGTGAGCCAATATTGACCACCCTCTGTCTAACCTTAGTTGACCCTGAATCAAAAAGGTTATATGAAGTTCTACATGCTTTTAGATATTTTCTCAAAAATAACTGTAAATTTTTGTTTCTCATATTTTCCCGAATAACATTGGTCAAACATATTTCACATATACTTGAACATCTCATACTTCATTTTTAATGACATATACTTGAACATCTCGTACTTTATTTTTTAATGAACTTGGCTCCTACGGTTTTACTCTGACTCCACAAGTTCCGACCTAGTAATTTAAACCAAATGTCCTCCAAAGCACTTTACAAGTTGAACTCCTAGTAATTAATTAAGAAGGTTATAACCTGTTAATTAATGCAGTTGAAATTTGCAGGCAACAAATTTGGATTTTGATGAACACAAAGGACGAATAGCTGTTGGGAGGGTAAATTCTGGTACCGTGCACAGAGGTATGGAGATAAAGGTAAAGACTTATTTTAGATGTGCAGAAATATCTAGTAAAATTGATGCTCCACTTAATCCTCATACCATATTTATTCCAACAGACGTGGACTTGGAATGTGGGAAAGCTTTATTGTACAGGGTTGGTTAAAAATAAAGCTAGAAACTCTATTTGCATCACATGTCATATGGATTATGGGCAAAATCAATGTTCAATATATAAAGAGCAAGTAAAAACATAGAATTTCAATTCTTATAACAGAATTTGTGAAGATAAAGAGATTCCTGAAGTGAATATGAGAAATCTCAATGGCCCAGAGTAATGGTGAATCTAGAGAGTAGGTTAGCTTTATCTGCTTCTTTTATAGCTATTGTACTGAGCAGGCCGAATGTTGTAATCTATTTCATGGAATCTTTTGTTAAAGACTTTTGCACTGCTACAATTTTACTTCTAAGATTTGTTTTGTACTGTATTAGTTGTGTATAATGTTGTGCTTTGTAGTTAAGGCTGTCTACTGGACTCCTTAACCATTATGTTTAAGAAACATTGCATCTTTCAAAAATGTCTTTGAATCTTAGCTTTTAAAGATGTTTTTAAAAGCATGTTTTCTTGTTATGAAGTTAGTAATCAATTTCCAAAGAAAGCTTAAACAGGAGATCATGAGATTTTACACTCCTCTTTCATAGAAACATTATTTTTGAAACGGCCTTGGTTATTTTCTTGGAATATAAATGCTAGTTGAATATTATGAATGGGACAAACCGAAAACTAGGATCATATCTTTCACGAGCAGAAAAATTGGAATGTGTCACTATGGTAGGTTTATTATAAATATTGTAGAGATCTCTTTACATATGTTGAAAGTATAGTTTTTTGTTGAAATGTTATTCTTATCCTTAAATGTTTACATTTAAGTTCTATTTTTCTAATATATGCTATTTTTCTACTGGACCAACATTATTTATATTGATCATATAGTTCTTTTAGAGATCTTAAGATAAATAAGAACTTATATTTTAAATGCAATTGCTTCTCTTATTAAATGCAACATTTACAGGTATGTACTCCGGATGAAAACTTTAGATTTGGTAAAGTCACTGAACTCTTTGTCTTTGAGAATTTCACAAAAGTTCCAGCTCAAGCAGTCGAAGCTGGAGATATTTGTGCCCTCTGTGGTATAAGCGATATTCTTGTATGTATCTCTCCTCCTATATCTACACAAAATATTTGTATTCCTAATATTTTGCATGCTAAAGTTGATTGCTTTTGAGTAAATTTTCAGGTACTACTGAAATGCATATGCTTGGTTGTGGTCAATGCAGATTGGCGAAACCCTAGCAGATAAAGTTAATGGCTCAGCTTTGCCTGGAATTAAAATTGAAGAACCTACTGTAAAAATGGCATTTTCAATTAACACTTCACCATTTGTTGGCCGCGAGGTTAGTCCCAAGATCAGTCAAATAATGTTAATGTACCTTTTCTAGACATTAATATTGACCAAGGTAATCTCTTTTGATTTGGGCGATTTTTCAGGGAAACATGTGACAAGCAGAAAACTTAGGGAGCGACTCTATCGCGAACTGGAGAGGAACTTGGCAATGAAAGTTGAAGATGGAGAAACATCTGATACATTCATTATCAGTGGGAGGGGTACATTACACATAACCATACTGATTGAGAACATGTAGGTGGATATGGATCCTTATTATCTCATTTTCCCTAGCTGCATATAGTCAATTATAATATGTAATCAAAAGTTCTGTTGCAAAACATGTTGACTTCTGAAATGACTTTCCTTTATCTTTGTGCAGTTATTTACCATGAAGTTTTTGTGAAAAGGAATATTTGACAATTACTTTGGCATTTTTATCTTGCAGGAGAAGGGAAGGATATGAATTCATGATTGGCCCACCAAAGGTTATAAACAAAAAGTGAACGATAAATTGCTTGAACCCTATGAGGTATGATAATGTCTATATCATAGATTTCTATTGATGACTGCTCAATCTGATAAGACTAACATTTATTTAAAATGGTGGGAAGGCGATGATGTATTTTGTTGGATTGTATACATGTCTTGCAATCTCAAACATTGCTCACCTGCAAGAAATTTTTAAACTTTATGCAGATTGCTATTGTTGAGGTGCCAGAAGAATATGTGGGTACTGCTGTGGAGCTCCTAGGAAAACGCCGTGGTCAGATGGTTGATATCCAAGCCACTGGGTTTGTCCATACTTGCACCTTGTTGATTTTTATTACAGACAAATTTTGGTGCATTTTATGCATATAAATTATATGAAGCAGAATTTATAGCAACAAGTCCAAATGCAAACCTTGCAATCTTTATATGCAAACTTACTCAAGGTGATCCCAGGAGCAAACTGCCAGAAATCGTCGTATGTTTATCTTGCACATCTGCTACGGTTAGCTTTTCTTAAGGTTGTCTATATCCTGTCATTTTCTGTACTGTTTTACATTGCTCTTCCTAAACTGACATTTATGCATCTTTTCTTCTATGCTGAGATGTGCTAGGATAAACTAAAATCTTTTCTTTCACTTGATTCAATGTTTAATCTTTACATGCTCATCACCGTTTTGGGTTCCTGCCAGCTTTATATCTCCTTTTTTGTTGTTTTAAGCGCACTAAACTGTGCTTCTGAACACAACTTTTGTCCACCTTTGCAGCCCTCTGCAGCCATTTCTTGTGCAATGTCAAACATTTCAGTACAAGACTCTCTTTTCCCGAGAATAGGATTTAATATACCTACATTCATAGAAGCTCAACAGACACTTGCTAAAGCATCAGCTAGCGTAAAAGGTTTACAAGTATGGGCTGGCCACTGTGAAGTCCACGACACATGATAATGTTTATTTTAGGCATTAGGAATGGCCTCATTCACACTAGGAATACCTTTAATTTTCCCTAAATCAATATGAAGTTTCAACCCTGCAAATTGCAATATACTTAACTGATTTCTTTTTACCAACTGAATAACTTATTAAGAACTAAGGTCTCCACTCACTGAAACACATCTTGGTGCCTGCCAAAGGAAACGGTCTCAAGCATCCATATTTGGATGCCTGTTTACCAACCACTTGTTATTGATTCAGTCACTCTGTACAGACTAGACAAACAACATTGCACGCCACTTCAACTTATGGCATGTCCTACAGTTTGAAAATAAAGTTTAGAAGCACACACAGAGATCTTGTCACTTCCTATGCTTAGTCCTAGGGTTGACAGTAGAAGTTGGGATTAAAATTTACATAGCCCTAGTGTCTCTTGCAAATTATGTCACCCTAGACAGATTCTTGTTGACTCCAATTTTGACTGTTTCTTGTTTCATTATCAATGTACTAATTTGAATGGATAGGAGTTTTATTGTCACCATTCTTAATTTTTCATTTTTTAATTGTCTTTCTCATGTTTGAGATCAAGTCGACCCTCTTTACATGGGTTGTTACTTCTTTCGTTGTCTTGCAGAGATCATCATTCTTTATGAACCACACTTAAATAAATGTTCGATAGTTTAACATGGCTTCAATTTCCTTGCTAAATCACTAAATTTTTGCTAATCAACACATGGCGTTTTCGACTTCTTTTCCTAACTTTTTGAATTTCCATGTGTCAGCAATGGATATCAAATTGTCAAGTTTTGGAAATAATTTTTTAAATTTTAAAATCTCCAATGAAAAGCAAAAGTATTTTTACAAGTGAAGTGGTTGCAATTTGGATTTTGCTCTGTTTTCTTTCCCAAAATGTTGAAGGGGCCACAATACCATGGTACATACATCTTTTTGTGGAGGAGGAGGCATAAAAGTGCACCATCTTTTGTTAAAATGCCTGGAATCATGGAGTGGGTCTAGATTCTAGAACTCTTTCAATATTCATTATGCAGTCAATTCCAGCATTCTTACATTTTCTAAAGCAGTTCCAAGGAACTATTCTTTTCACCAAGAAAATTTATTTTTCATCGAATTTTCTTAAGTTCATTCTTCAACTAAATGGATTAGTTGATCATATCAATGAATGGGTGTAAATGGTATTAAACTTGTAGTGGCATTCCTACTTTTATTGTGAGAAAAATGAAAATTTCTCAAATAGAAGTTTCTCTCCTGACATTGTTTTCCTTGTTACCGTATGAGACCTAATCACTATAATTTCTTTCACCCTTTTTCATTTTCCCAGTAGCTTGGTGATGATCTTCACTATTGAAATCACTTGAATACCCAAATCTTTAAAAATTCTTCCATAAATGTAGTCAAATATTTGTGTTGTCATTGCTTATAAAAAGATTTGGCATACCACCATTGGTTTTGCAATATACCCTTCTTGTGTGTCATAGAAGAAAGATTTGATCATGTTTATAATTCTATCATTGATATCATCATCTAATCATGTCACTCTTGTGCCCGTCACAGGCATAAGAAAATCCAGATTTTTTTTCCATACACATTTAGGAAAGCAGCACGAGCAATCTTGCTTCCTGATCCTTTCTTGATGTACCAACCTCACATTGCTTGCAAGATTTCATATAATCTACAATCTCCTTTAACATGTTTTTCCAACAAACAAATTTCTTTGTAGCTTTGCATTTTGATCTCTTTTCACATGACATATAATGGGTCTACTGTAAATCTTTTGGGATACCTGGAAACGCCACCTAGGGCACCATACCCATGTACAGATTCCAGATGCACCAGACACGGGGATGGGTATTGAAGTTCCGGCAAAAATGCCCGAAATGCAGCACAGTCCGGGTATGGCTCTGCTGTACACGGACAGTTTCCATGCTGTTTCAGTGGTACTTCCTTTTTTATATGCCAAAAACTACAAAAATACACTCACAAGCAAAACAAAACCCAACCCTCATCTTCCTACCCCAATTTCTTTTCTTAAAGACACTATCTAAAAGCTATACAAGCACATCTTTGCTCCATTTCAAAACACTTTTTAATATTCAGTTTTTGCAAATTTAGGAGCTTGAGTATTATCTTTTCAAAATACATTTCATTTCAAAATATTTGAAGAGTTTTGTTTTTTATGGATTAAAAATGAATGTTATGCATTATGTGTGTGTGCGCGCATACACTATGTGTGTATTTTAATAATATATTGTGCGGACATTTCTGTGCCGTTTCAGTATCCAAGGTTTTTTTGGAAATGGTGTTTCAGCATTTCAGACCTGCACCTATGCCTATTTCTTGGCAACTGAGTATATATTATATGATTTTTTCTAATTCTAGAAGAGAGATCAATATCCTTTCTATATACTATAAGATGATATCCTTCATTTGTAATTCATGGAGGCCTCGTTTCTTCTCTTCCAATGTCTTCCTTATCTCTTGAGACCAAATCTTGCTTTTAATTGTTTTTCACTTTGTGGTCAACTGAAATTGGGTCCGGGATCACTATCTGCAACAAGTAGAGAAATCTGCTACCTTTATGAGGGAAAATATAGCAATAAATGAGGCCAAAAATCTGTGTACGAGGGAGGAGAGGACTTATAATTCTAGGAAATACTCTATCTGAGCGTGATATCAATCACTTATACATCACCTTTATCACTCATAATAGCATAATGAGTGCTGATCCACTTCAACTGCTAGGACGTAATGTGACCGATGACTGTCTTGGTTGTCACTTCAGGAGTCCCTTGCTTGATCGAGGAACTTGAATCCCTCTGTTCTCAAACGAAAGGATGAGATTCATTCCTGATTGGGCAAGATAATATATATTCCTTTTCTCATTCCGGTCGAGCATGGTGATCAAATAATGGCATAGTAGGAGTATTTACAAATATTTTATTTGCAATTTTAGGCAGTTCTTGGTGAACATTTGACGTTGAAAGTCTAATCTTTCTCAATTCACTAGTTTGGAACCTTTGTAAGCAATGCTTCTTTTTGCTTCCAAATAGAGAAACGAAGGGGTGGTGGCATTTTGCTTGCAAGTTGTAAGTAAATGTGAGCATTTACTGCCCTTTTGGCACTTCCGAGATTTGTAGTTGACACTTGACAGTCATTTTCTGTTAGATGAAGTATACAATATGCTAGAGATTTTGTACAATGTTTGTGGTTATGTTGTTCATGAATTTGAAAGAGGATTAAACTCATATGCTGCATTGGAAAATGTCATCACTTGAGGGCTTTGGTGGTTTCAGGTGCTACCAAGTTCGGTGTTTTTCTGTGATCATTACCTGTGGTGCCAGCAGCTCTGTAAATGATAATATAAAAGTCATTTATCTTGGGTGTTTTTATTTACATTGCTATATTATTTCAACAATTTTATCCTATAATAAATGCGTCATAAAGGAAACAATATTGTAGTATGAAAGATTATTTTATGGGCACGATATTCTATGATATATTTTATCTTTGAATTGTAGTTTCCGGTTTCTTTATTAAGTTGATTATATGGAACTCTAAGAGGAACAACAATGTTTGATGTGAAGTGTATCGATGTTTTGATTATCAATGCTAGTTTATATGTGAAGGTTACCTCTGCAGCTCATGTTAATAGATATGGCATATATCAATTTAGAAACAGTTATTGGTATGTAAAGGTCGGTGAAATAGAGATAAATTTTCTCCCACCTTTACCAGTATCAATTTGTACCTTCCATTTTGATGGTCAACATATACTACCCCTATCAAAAACTGTTGTATGGTGTGAGGCCTCTGATGAATTTGGTAACAGAGTTCAGAAATGTTGAATATTTTTGAGGGAAAAAATGTTTTTGTAGTTTTAATTGTTTTGAAAAAAATTCAAACAATAAATTCACCAAATAAGCTACAGATGATCATTTTTGTGAAGTCTAATTCTTTGTAAATGTGCATATTATATTAACTTCAAAATTATTTTTGTCATTGTTTTTCTCTGCTGCCTCTATGTTTTGAAAGTCAAGAAGAAATTTTGAGTAGACAATTCTGTCCCTAATATTTTGAACTTGTGAGCTTGAGTTTTTGCCACTACTATGCTCTGCAAAGTCATTGATGCAGGGATATAATTCTAATTCTCGTGGGTACTGGAATCTTTATTTCTTTAGCTTGGTGTGGGTGAGAAGTAGAACAGTTATCGTTGTCTGTGCGTAATTACACTGTTATGTTGGGAAATATGTATACATTTGATTATGAATTTGAAGGATTTTGTTTGATTTGAGACCTATTTGGAGAGCTCGTTATGTAAACTTGTAGTCTAAAAGGCCAAATGTTGAATGTCTCATCATTTTAACATCAATTTCCAAGTTATATTTCTGGATACAAAATCTCATCAATATCAAATTCAGTTGTTCTAATTATGGATATGATAAATGACATAGATTGCAGTTCAGATTCATAGCTTAGGTGCTGCATTTGTAATTATAATCTTGTGTGTTCTTTATCAAAGGTTCAAAGAGAAAATTGTTTAGGGAATGCTTCATTGGGATTTGTTATCTAAAAGCAGAAGCTTGTGGGGAAATGTTATTTAGTGACCAAGGTTAATGGTTGTAATGGATTTTTAGGTTTGAGAATGATCACAGAGATAACCTATGATCACTTCCTCTAATATGTCTTCTTGTTTCAATATTACTTCATTAGAAGTAAAAGGCTGGTCATTTGATGTTTTGCTGAATATTTGTTTTTCAAATATACATCGTGGGTGCCACCAGAAGAATACACATTTGTCTTGGCTTTTTCTTTTGCGCAAAACTTGTTTAGGCATCAGTAAACCTGATTTGTATTCAATAGATGACAATCATTGTACATTTGCACTTCATGTATCAGAGGAGATTTTATTTGCTTGAATTAAATCATGTATTGATTGTCTCTGGCTTGAAATGCAGTGTCTGTATTTTGGGGTAGTTATTCTCGAGTTTTCCATTCAATTTGTGAGTTGCATTCTTGTCAATGCTATTCTCAGGAAAACCACCTTACACATTTTAAGTTGTCTTTTAATGTAGCCTTGAGAACACGACAGCGGTGAAATATAAAATACCAACTCGTGGTCTACTTGGCCTTCGAAATGCAATTTTGACGACTACTCGAGGTACTGCCATTTTAAACACTGTTTTGAAGAATATGGACCCTGGGCTGGAGAGATGAATACAAGAGACCAAGGATCTTTGGTACGATGGTTGTTCTTTATGCAATATTTTTGTTTTAACACTTTAAGTTGGATTTGCTTTTAGATATTTGGAATTCACATTAGGTGATTCTTGAAATCGTGCCTCACAAAAGCATTCCATGAGCAGGTAGCATACGAGACGGGAACCAGCACTACATATGCCTTATTGAGTTCTCAGGAAAGAGGCCAGATGTTTATAGCTCCTGGTGTAGATGTTTATAAAGGTCAAATTGTAGGCATCCATCAAAGACCTGGTGATCTGTCACTCAATGTTTGCAAGAGAAAGGCTGCAACAAACGTCCGTTCCAATAAGGAAGTAACAGGTGCTTACATTCTGCATTTTATGGAAGTAAAATTTAGTTGATACAAAAATCACTTACATTTTGTATGGTAACACCTGATGTTTACTTTTGCAGTGATTCTTGATTCACCATTGGATTTCAGTCTTGATGATTGTATTGAATATATTCAAGAGGATGAGCTTGTGGAAGTTACACCATTGAGTGTGCGCATGTGCAAGAATCCAAAGATAGTGAAGAGAACAAAATAAATTACCATATTAATGTAGTATATTGGACAGTAAATTATTGAACACTATGCAATGGTATTATTTGTCCCACTAGGTAATGGTCCTGATTTCTGCATTAAAGTTTTGAGATGATTTTTTTCCGTTACTGGGTAGCCTCGGGAGTTTCACCTAAAGGGCGTGTTTTGGAGGACTAGAAAAAGAGTTTACATCTTTTAATTTTCAATTTTTTGTTTCCCTACAGAGCCCCTGTACACTACTTTGAGAGCTAAAAGTGGCATGCGTTGAAAGTCAGAAAGAGAAGTACCTTGTCAAAGGTTAAGGGATGACTCGGTCAATTAAGTTTATTTTCTGCTTTTGGACATGCAATTGTAGTCTTTTGTTACCTCTCAATTTTTTCCAGTAGTTACGAAAAGAAAAGTGCATAAGAAAGAACTAAATTTCTAGCCATTCCAGATAATGGCATACATGTGCAAGCGTTCACCCATATCTTGTATGTCGCATCTTGGCTATTGTATCTATAATGGTAAATAACACATTCTGTGAAATACATTCAGAATTGAATTTATGTTTCTCATTTTTTTGAGAGATGTGGTTCTGCCCCCTGGTGCATGTGTCAACTTTTGAATTTTAGAATTTCCTGTCTTGATTGATATTTATCTCTAAGAGATTTAATATCAACTGAACTTATCAGAATTAGGTAGCTTGACAAAGCTTGCAATTTCATCTATGTAGCGATTTACAGTTGCATACAATTTGTCCACATAATAACTTGTGGAAGGAATTAAGTATAAACAGACATAGTTTAAGATATTTTTGACAATAGTATTGAAAGTGCTATCATGGCAATTTTGTGATGTCTTTGTAACAGTTCGTGTATTGGTCCATGAATTACGTGTTTTTGTAAGGCTTTTGAATTAGTGCATGAGCCAATATAACATTTAAAAAGAAGTAATCAAGGAAGACATTTCGTGTTCTTGCACTAATAAATATACTTTCTGCAATGACACAAATTCAGAGGTTGAAGCTTCAAAAATCAAAATTTAAAAATGGTGTTGGAAAGATATAATCTCCATGTGAAAAGTACATCAAACCATAAAAAATAAGAGTTTGGAAAATGATATCAAGCAGGAGCAGGTTTTTCAAACAAACATTACACTTGAGCTTGGTAGAATTGGTGCTGCCTATTTTTTCAGCCTCAATAATCCTTTTAGAATTAGCTCTGCCTTCTTTTTGAAGCCCGACAACAATAATTATAATTTATCAATGCAAAAATATAATTATCTGTTATTATTTTGGAAGGGCATAACTGTGCTTTTTTTGACCAAAAAACTCTATTGCTGGCCATTAGCCATTAACATTTTTATAAACTACGATATTTCTTTTTTAGCTTACTCAAAATACTTCCCTTCACGAGTCAATAAGTTCTGCTGCACATGTTACGAATTGGTTTTTTCTCGAGGTGACACAACAATCCAGTGATATTAAACTGCCTTCATGGCTACTTGTAGGCCTCTTAACTATTTCATGATAAATCTGTTGGGTTAGGTGCTTAGCCATGAAAGGTTAATTATGCTCCTTTTTCACGGTGATGAGTGCAAGATTTCCACTGTAACTTACACGTAAGACATTTGATGAACTAAATGGTGAATGAGAGGGTGAGAGATACAATCCTCTTAAAAACCATCCCAATGCAACAACATATATGCATTCCACCTTTTATTCACACGACAATAGAGAAATAATATATTCTTAAGAACAAACCCAGTGCAACAAACATACATGCACTCAACCTTTTTATTCACATGGCAAGAAGTTGAAATAATTAATCTACTTAGTACATGGTGCCAATTTGTAGCAAATTTCCTTGGTTATCATGATTTTAGGTTATAGCTAATATTCCATAAGATTGGAACAAAATTTGGTATTAAATTAATAATTAAATTGCTCGTGGAAGCCATTAACTTAACATAAAATGTTTGGTATTGTTTAGACAATTGATTCCTCATTATAAAAGAAAGACAAGATATACCTTGGATAAGTATCCAATTGGGTATATAACCACACCAACTTCTTGTGATCAAGTTATTCTTTGAATTAGAAGTTACATTTGAAGAACCAAACTCAATTGTATATCAATTCCAATATGGTGTGTTATTTTCGATATTGTTGGGCACGAGATATGCCCATCCTTTGTGAAATTATCAACCTAAACCAAGATTTGTTAGACATTAGACGTGAGAAGTTAATGATAACCTCATGGGAAAGTGTTTGTACATCACAAATGCAATACATCAACCCATAAACATGCAATTTAATATAATAATGCCTAAAATACTAATATTAGTGTCAATTGTTAAACTATTTCTTGTGTAAGAATTGACAAGAGGGGTTTAAGAAAAATAATTTTGATTTCACGCATATATAGAAATAACTATACAAATAGACAACTAAATTAGGGTATTTTGGCAAAGATAGAGGGAACCTAGAAAACTCACAAGTGAATGAGCTCGTAGAGATATCAAGATACTCTATCGTGATCATAAATGCACTCTTTCGAGACCATCAAGTAAAAGTTGTAGTAATTGTCACACAATTAGAATTTGATTTTGATGACTATATCTATATGGTCCTTCAATTTAAAAATCTCACTTGCATTTTTGAAATTCTTCATGGGGCTATGGGAAATTGATCTCAAAATTTCAAACTCTAATAGGGTGGCTAGATCTACAACATGAATAAGGAAATAATTTGTTTTGGACTTGAGGTAAACCAAATATGAGTAGAACTTGATGTTTATTAGGTACCTCAATAATGTACAATATCAAAGAAAACACATTAGGTATTATGCAATGCTTCAACCAAGCATTCCAATGTAATGCAAGTGTCTTTCTATATGATTTTTTGTGCTATAATGAATGCTTGATGAAGAAATGTATGTTTTAGATCCGCTCTTGCTATAAATTGCTTGAATTAATTGCTTTGAAGCATTCATAATGAGGCTCTCTATATCTCTTGATGATTCATATTCTTGTTCTTGATGTTATAAATGCACTAGTTTACTCCTTTATTTATAAATGCTTTGAATATAAATTAGAACCCTATCGGTGTGCAAGCCAACACTCAACGAGTAGGAAAATCGATAAAGAATGGCTTAAAAGTCCTAGGTAAATTAAAGGAAAGTCAAAAGGAACCACAAAAACCTTAGAACAAGTACACTCACTGTTCTCATCAGAGCAAAAGCCATTAATGTATGTTTTTGGATAAAACACCATAACACTACACAGGACATGGGAAGCAATAAAGATGAAAACAAGGCAAACACTACAAGTAACAACCAAAAAAAGGAAACATGCCAATAATGGCCCAATCTGGACCAATAACCGAAAACCACACAACTATCATACAATAATGCAATTTTACATCTAATAAATACCTCCATACCAAAATTGGGTGTCTACATAATGCCCCCACTTTGATGTGTACATTTGTGTGCACATATCAAAGCAAAATAGACAAGTGAAATACGAAAAGTTGTGCTCCTAAAGAAACTCCAATGAACCTATATAAAACTATAAAGAACACGTGCATGTGGTCAAGTCCCCAATTAATCAATAATATGCCGAATTCCAAAAAGGAGAAAGTGGGAAAAATATGCATGGTTTTGGTTGGTGGTTTAGTATCAACCCCTATATGAGTCCCCAACATTTTCATATATATGTAGAGACTTCCTTTTGAAGCATATAAGAAAAAAATATACGAGGATAAATGCTCATATCGATAATATACTATAATTTAGGGAAAAAAATTTAAAATGATATACCTAGGTTTGTTGAAATTTGCCGGGATGTCCGTCGAGAAGTCCAAGTCTTGGAATCTCCGTTGAATCTTGCATGCATTTCTAGGTACAACTTTTAGTGAAAAAATCAAAGCTAAATAAATTTGATGTAATATAAAAGAGAGTAGGGTGGAAACAAGTGTCATGTGTCTAGGAAAAACACCATGTAATTGCCCCCATATAGAGGAGAAAAACAATACTCGATATCTAGAACTTGAGGTATGGAGTCTAAAAATGATGGGGAGTCTAGAGTATGAATAAATAGATGGAATATATGCCCCCTTTTTAAAATATAGGATAAATAAGTGAGGCATGTAACTCAAGAAAGGCATTATGTGCATCATGTGTAAGATAGGGAATACAATCTTTAATGTACAACATAATAACATATCCTATTTGAAGTATGTATTTCATAAGCAAATTGCCCCACACAAACCTATGATGTAATTCATAAAAGCACGTGAATGTGCTCTGCATGGGCAACATATAAGCAACATAAACACAAGAGTAATATGTTTGAAGTAGGCAACATATAAGTAATGTGAGTATATGCCTAGGTTGCCCCATATAAGAAGTTTGTAAGCAATGCAAGCATAAGAATAAGATGACCCATATAAAATGATATGCCTCTAGTGAGAAAGATATAAGAAATATGGTATCAATCATTTCTAGAAAATATATCGATCTAAGGCACAAGTATGGGTCATATTCCTAGTAGATGATGCGGGGGCATCTTGAGAATGAAAGAAGACTCAGACCTGAAGGAAGGTGCATGCAAGAATTAGAAGGCACATGGGAAAGGAAAAGAAGCGCAAGAGGATGAGTGCGGTAGTATAAGAGTTACCCAATAAATGGGCACAAGTTGGGAGAGTGCGAGAAAGATGGATGTGTCGAGAAGAGAAAGAAGAGAAAAGAGGAAAAGACACAAACAAGGTGTGCGAGAAGAATGAGAAGCTTTCAAGAAGAATAAGAGGAGGAATTTTATGGAAGGAAGCATCAAGAAATTAGAGAAAAAAACAGATGAAGCCACAAAAGGAAGAAACATGCGTGGGAGAAATGCAAAGGGAAAAATAAAGAATGTAGAAAATGCGTTCGTGAGGAAGAGTTCAAAAGCGAAGGATGTAAGGAGAAGAAGACACGACACACAAATGGGAAAAAGGGTGTGTGCAAGAATAGAAGGGTGCGAGAGAAATCAAGGCGTGAGGAGAAAGAGTACGTAAATAAGTAGATGCCCACATCCAAAAGGGAGAAGGTGCACAATGGAGGCACAAGAAGACTAAGGCGTGAAGGAAAGCGCGGTGAGTGGAAATGTTGAAGGATAAGGAGATATGCATGAAGAAGATCGAGCACAACCAAAAGTGAAGGCACCTTTGGTAGAAGTGTGCAAATATAAGGGTGCACCAAGGAAGATGAGAAGATGACATGAAAACCACGACGAAGAAGAAGCACACACGAGAAAAGGTTACAATGCGCAAAGGAAATGGTGCGCGAGAGGAACATTTTCCCATAAGTAGCAACAAGGGAAAAGAGGCACAAAGAAATGCAAGAGGAAGCAGGTGCAAGGAAACAAGGAAAAACATGTCAAGATCTTGGAGGATCTAGAGAAAATGACAAGGGTGAGACAAAGACGCAGAGGACGAATCCCGAGATGATAAGACACAACGATAGTTGGCGAGAAAATGATGGACATAAACAGATCTCGCATAGTCACGTAGTTGACAATGACTTGACGATGGTGCGATCGATAAGGGGGATACAACCCCTAGGTGATGTGGTATAACAAGATTGGTCGATATAAGATCACGTGCATAAGGGCATTAATGAAGCCAACTTCAAATTTGAAGTTTGAGCGGGAGGAGAAGAGAAGCCAACATAGAGGAGAGAGAAGTGAGAAAATTTGGGTGTGCACGCGATTATAAAAGTTGGAAGAGCCTACAAGATAAGAGGTTGGACACAAGTTGAATAAGTGTTGAAGGGACAAGCGAAAGTGCTGGCGTTGAGATCAACCAAGGAGAGGGATCAAGAGAGGAGGTCAGGATTGGCCTAAGAGATGAGATGAGTGAAATTTTTTAAGACTTCAGAGGCCCTATGAGGTGCCAACAATTGTAAAATCCTCATGAGATAGGTGTGAGAGATCCATAGTAGGAAAACACCTTGTAGATTCCATGAAGACTTGTAAGAAAATGAAAGGAATCTTGGTGTTTCTTTCTCGTTATGTGACTTTAACGACATTCTCGGGAGTATTCGGTAGAGCTTCTCTCCCCTTCAGGAGGTACCAGAGAAGGCTACTTTCCTACAAATGGAGTTGGAAGATCACCGAACATAAGGCAACGAGCGGAGAGAAATTATGTTCTCCATTGTGAGAAGTGGGTAGAGAACACAAAATGAAGGCAAAGTGCAACGTTGGTAGATGCCGCTAAAGAAAGGAGACGATCGGATGCACCAATCATGAAGAAGCTCGAGGAAATGATGAAGGAGCTTTAAGGACTCCGAAATGTGAGGATATGACTAGAGAACATAGAAGAAGACCACCAAGGACGAAGGGGTCTTACAACACGTGAAATACTCAGAGAAGAGTCAAAGGTGTAAAAAATTGAATGCGAACAGAGTGCTAGAGATAACCAAAAGGAGAAGGCATGTTTGGAATCACAACCAGAAGTTGCGTGAGGACAATGCAAAGAGGAGGAAAGGACAAATGCGGAGGCACCACCAAAGAAGGATGGTTGAGATACGAGAGTACTTCAAAAGGGTATGTAAGAAGGGGTGCATCAAGAAGGATCACAAGTTGAGAAAAGGGTGAAGGAAGGAATCACCCAAGGATGGAAAACAACACGTGAGAGTATCACATTGACATAAAAGACTATCGAGAGGGAGGATATTGTTTTTTTAGACCATGTCCGTGTAGAGGAATGTATAGAATCGTGGAAAGAGACCATGGAAAAGGAGATGGAATAGAAGTAAGAGGGTGCACATAAAGATAATGGGCACACAAAACACACGGGAGATGCACCAGATGGCATCTCAAGGAGAAGATGGGATGTGGTGCAAAATGCAAGAGAGAAAACCCAGTGGAAGGACAAGGTACAATAAGAGGAGAAAATCCAAGCAAAGGAATTGAAGATCATAGAAGAAAATATGTGCGTAATAATGAGAGCACCATTGCAGGAGAAGCCGCGCAATCACAGAAGATTGTGAAAGTATGCATGAAATAGAGCGTATTACGTAAGGAGATCCAGGGGATCTTGAGAGTAGGCATGTAAAGAGGTGCACAAAAGAAGAGGAACACCCGAGTTGGGGAGAGTGTGACCATAGTTTACAAAATCTGCAATAGAATACAAAGAAAGAAGATGGGATCGAGAGAGGCTAGGAGTGATCGACCCCATAGGAGGTTTCCTTTTAGGAAAAAATGTAGAACAATTAAGGAGAAGAGTTGCTAGAGTGTGCATAGAAAAGAGTGCACTAAGAGGGGAAGAGGTCGACAAAGATCTCAAAGTGGAGCTCAAAAAGGAGTCTCCATAAGATCTGCGCAAAAATGCACAAGAGAATGTGGCGAGGACAAATTGCCACAACAAGAGGGAGAGAACAATAATGATCATATGCTAGAGTGTGGTCTAATAGAGCCCGAGAGGTAGAGGAGAGAAGGAGCCCTCAAGAAGACCTCAAGAAAGGGACAAGAGATGAAAAAGAGAATTGCATCAAGAAGAACGTGTAAGGAGATGGATGTGTAAGGAATGGATAAGTGAAGGGTCACGACATAAAGGTGACCAAGGAGCAGAGGAAAAGTGTGAATACAAGGCATCCAAAGGAGGCCCGAAGAAGAAAGTGAAAGAAACAATGTGCAAAGTGAAAGAGAGCAGAAAGAAGAGTCAAAAGAAGAAAGAAAAAGTCTACAAACAAAGTGGACAACAAGATAAGATAAGGAAAGCTTAGAATCACATGGAAGAGAGTTGGAGGTGAGCGCGGACTCCCAAAGAATAAGGATCATTGGAAAATCCTTAGTAGAGGCTTGCAAAAATAAGGGGTGAGAAAGGACTCACACAAAAAGAACCAAAGGAGAGCATGGGGTCTCAAGGAATAATGTTTTGTGAAGGAACCAAGAAGGATGGTTTGAGGCAATTTGGAGACTTGTGTGGAGAAAGAGTGGGTAAAGACTCGCCAAGGATCGAGAAGTAGGATCCACCAAGAGAAGAATAATTTTTGGGCATGGAGACACTCACAAGAGAACATGAGGTAGCTTGGAAGAGTCACCCGAAGTGGCTAGAGATTGGAAGAGGCGCCAAAAGAAGTGAAAGAGGAGAAATATGATTCATTGGATGAAGGAGCGAGACTATCTATTTCCATAGTCCAAAGGGTGATTATATCACTCACCTGGATCCACTTGAGGAAAACATCAAGTTTAAAATACCCTAGGGCATATTGGGAATGAAGGAAGACCTACACATCGAAGGAAGGTGCATGCAAGAATTAGAAGGCGCATGGGAAAGGAAAAACAATGCAAGAGGTTGAGCATGTTAAGATAAGAGCTATCCAAGAAATGGGCACAAGTAGGGTGCACAAAAACATGAGAAATTTCCAAAGAAGAATAAGAGGAAGGTTGTGGAAAGAAATGACAAGAAAGGAGAGAGGAAAGCGACTTAAAGCCATAAAAGAAAGAAGCATACATAGGAGAAAAGCGTAGGGAGAAAGAAAGAAAGAAGGTGGAAAAAGACGGAAAGAGATCGAAGTGAAGGATGCAAGGAGAAGAAGACACAAAATGCAAAGGGGATAGGGAGAGGCACCGGTTGTGGTGCACCCTATCTTTGCACAGTCACTGCGCCACGTCACTGCCACCTGGGTGAGTAAAAACACCACCAGAATATTCAACACTAAATTCTTGACCTCCTACATTCCTTTGCCACCTCATTGCCACCTCAGCGCCACGTGTACGAGCCGCATTTTGGGGGGATGTCAAAAAAGGTGGTTTTTTTGCTTGGGACCAGGTGTCGTCCATTCGCCGCGCCAGTTGTAGTTCAGGCTACCGCCATGCATTGAATGCTCACCCACTAGCCGTTAATGCACGCAGTTTGGTTTATGGAACCTGCCACCACCAAATCACGCATTGGGATTTCACACAAAATGGAGATGGAGCTCATTCAGTGTTGTTTTTGGCGTGTTCGATTGCGAGCTTGAGTGACCATTTCTCCTCGCCTTGCAGATCGGTGGGTGCGTGGGTTTTCTCCACTCCTGATTGACTTCTTCCTCGGCATTGGCTCGGCCTGCTACGAAGATGAGAAGAAAACGCAGAGGTGAGAGGGTTCTCACTCAGGAAATGATCCTTAGTGTTTTTAAACACTGCACTATTATGGAAAGTTTGTTGTTTGCCATTCAGCAAAAGAAATTTGTTTTTTCATTTGTCTTATTTTACAAATCCAAGCGTAAAATCGTTGGTTTATTGATTTATTTCCTGTGCAATCGCTGGTTTAGGCCATTTCCAAGTATTTGTGCCAGTCTCGGGTTTCAATCCAAAAGAGTAACTTTTCAGTCTAAAAAATTAACTGTTAATGAGTGCTAGTCTCGGGTTTATGAGTGCCAGTCTCGGGTTTATGAGTGCCATGCGTTTTCAACTTGGGTTGCTAATTACTGTTAATGGGATTACTGTAACTTGGGTTGCTAGTTACTAATTACAAAAACAAAAAGTAAGCCTTCAGCTTCCATTAGAAACATTCAACTTCCACCGATACTTCATCTCAGAGTTCCAGAAAACTGAACTTTTACTACAACTTTAATGAAGATATCTAGAAATTATTTTTTTAGTGTTTATATAATTTGAAACAAGAGGAACTGAATAAACAATATCTTGTTTAGTGCGAGTTAGAAACATTCAGCTTCCACCGATACTTTTGTAAGCCTTCTCTCCAGTAACGTCAGAGAGTATTTTGGCCCGGGATGTGTACATGAAGAAAACCTAATTTTCATCCTGGTGAATTTTAGCACGCATTTATTTAATACCCTATTATAAATAGTTCTGGGTATCAAGTAAAGTAACTCTCAATTTTTATCTCTGGGCTGATGTTATAGTTTTGTTACATGAA
The DNA here is from genome assembly GCA_018340775.1 of Taxus wallichiana var. yunnanensis. Classification (NCBI taxonomy): domain Eukaryota; kingdom Viridiplantae; phylum Streptophyta; class Pinopsida; order Cupressales; family Taxaceae; genus Taxus; species Taxus wallichiana. Next base: position 894,015,531 of record CM031240.1, on the reverse strand, counting down.
CTGTATTCACTTCATATCCTAGTACATATTTCATTTTTTCCAGTATTCCAAGCCACTTCAATCCGTGCTAATAGCATAGTTACACTTTCACCAATATCCAATCAGTGTAATTTCTGCTTCACCTCTTAGTGTATCCAATTGTTTTCTTTTTGTATCAGTACCCAATTGTTTTTTAAAGTACTTAGTAGCATTACCTCATCATTGGACTTAACGTAATCTATTTTCTAAACCCAATTACTGTTTAAGCAATTTCGGGTCTAATTATAAATATTACAAATTGTTGAGGGTTGGCATAAAAGCTCACCACCGGAGATAAGATCTCGATTCTTTGTATACAAATGTCTTTCTTTCTATGGAATTTTATTGCTCAAAATTTTTTCTAGCTTAAAGTGTCTTCTGGTTTCATCATGGGCCAAATGCCTTTTTGGCTTTCAAAGTTCAAGATAACTTTCATCATTTTTGCATTACCACTCTCTATTCGCCATTTACATTGTTTTATGTTGTAATTGCTCGCTTCGTATTAGCGTTCTCTCGATCTTGAGTCTAAATGTTTCAAGTGTCTTCCCTGGTTCATATATACATGTTGCTCCAATGGGCTGCATTCTTTGGAACACATTGCACCTGCGGTTGTGGTGCACCCTATCTTTGCACACCATCGCACCACGTCATCGCCACCTAGTTGAATAAAAACACCACCAGAATATGCAGCACTAAATTCTTGACCTCCTACATTCCTTTGCCACCTCATTTCCAGGTCACTGCCACGTGTACGAGCCACGTTTTTGGGGGATGTCAAAATTGGCATTGTTTTTGGTTGGGACCTGGTGTCGTCCATTCGCCGTGCCAGTTGTAGTTCAACTAGAGACAATTACATGAATGCTCACCCACCAGACATTAATACGCCAGCCAGAGTTTATGGAACCTGCCACCGCCAAATCTAGCATTGGGATTTCACGCAAAATGGAAACGGAGCACATTCAATGTTGTTTTGGACCTTTTCATTTGCAAAAATCATGTGACCATTTCTCCTCATATTTCATGGCGGTGGTAGCATGGGTTTTCTCCACTCCTGAACAGACCTTCCTCGGCAATGGCTCGGCCTGCTTTGAAGATGAGAAGAAAACGCAGAGGTGTGAGGGTTCTCATTCAGGAAATGATCCTTAGTGGGTTTTAAACACTGCACTATTATGGAAAGTTTGTTGTTTGCCATTCAGCAAAAGAAATTTGTTTATGATCTATTAAAATAGTGAGCATCATCATACTGATATATTAACATAAGTTTGATTGTATACATAGAACAATGGAAAGTATTCTGATTACATACGCAAAATTTATATCAATATTCTGATTACACCACCAAATAGTGTGTAAAATATAGAGCATCATCATATTGATATATTAACATAAGTTTAATTGTATACATAGAACGATGGAAAGTATTCTGATTACATACGCAAAATTTATATCAGTATTCTGATTACACCGCCAAATAGGGTGTAAAATATAGAGCATCATCATACTGATATATTAACATAAGTTTAATTGTATACATGGACGGCTGGAAAGTATTCTGATTACATACGCAAAATTTATATTGCACTATATAACTTTAGAGACTACATAGGAAGACTTCGGTGAATACATCTAGCAAAATGGTATCACCAACAAAATTACTACCATCATCATATGGGGTAATAAACATTGTTTACGGGCACATGTTCAATATCTTAGTTAGTATAAGTAATATTGCCCTCTTTCAATATTGCTTTTGGATTTTCTTTTCCTACCGATACAGTGTTCAATTGCCCAGCTGAAAAGGGATTTAGAATCCCTTTTGACAGAGCATTTGGTTGCCCAACTGATAAAGGATCTGGTCCCCCTGCTGAAAAAGGATTTGGTTGTCCGCTTGAAAAGGGATTTGCACCTGTTGTTGACAAAGGAGTTGGTTGCCTGCTGAAGCTTGCATCCATGGTGGCATTGCAAATGAACTACTAGGACTGCTTGAACTTGTACAAAGTAAATGAGGTGATACATACCAAGATGGAACTGTACAAGAGTTATTCATAAGTGATGGAGGTGTTCCAATTTGAGCATAACCTGGAATTTGAATATTTAACATATCTTGAAAAATCCTTCGATTTTCATGATCAGTTGGAGAACTTACACGCATCCTCTTTTCGTATTCCCTTAATTGATTTGCAAGTTCCCTCTCCCTCTTCTCTTTCTCTTTCCTTTGTTGCTTGTGTGCCTTCTCAATCTTCGATTTCAGTCTCTTTAGGGTGTTGAGGTTCATGTTGCATAACTTCTAAGTTAATTTCATTTTCTTGAGCATCCTCTTGAAATTCGACTTCGTCTTGTTCATCCTCATCTCCAACATCTGCATAGTAATGAATTATTGCTTCTTGTTCTAGTCCTTTAGGAAAGGAAGGCATATTTAAGCTTTGATCTTCTGTGATGGATGGTAGCTTGTAACCCATGTTTTTCATGGCATCCTCTAACCATTGTGGCGGGTTAACTTGACTTGGCAAGGACAAATCATTGTTACTTACAAAATCTGAAGACCCATCCTTATTGTTGATGATGTTACTTGGGTTTCCAAGAGCACCGTTTAGCTCCACTCCATGTGTTGCAGAATTGCTTCCATATCATCTCTTGAGTCAACATTTTGCATGAATTGAGTTTCAGGTACCACCTCTTCACTGTTATTTAATTCAAGATTTATTCGTTGAGATAGGCTCAAAATGTTTGTGACAACATCAACATCTTCCTCACCTTGCATGTCAAATGCCTGGCTGCATGCCATGTCATTTAGGAGAGCATCATAATTTAATGGCCAAATACCAATTCTTTTGAAACCTGCAATTATGTTAGATGGTGTTTGTGCCTTTTTTAAGGCTCTACTTGCAAGCTCAAAGCAATGTCATTCCTTTTCACATCTGCACATTTGTTCTCTGCCATCCATTTGGACCTCTTAGCTCTAAAATATGTCTTGAAAGGGCTGAACACACTCACGTCAAGAGGTTGCAACTTATGACTAGTATGTGCTAGTAGTGTTATCAAATCAATGCCCAATTTGTTTGCCTCCTCCATTTGTAATGCTACATGGCTGCCATGGCCATCAAATATCAATAGGTGTCTATTATTTGGAGAAACACCTCCTGGTACTGAACGTGCAAAATGACATAGCCAATTTAAAAACAATTCCTTTGTCATCCATGCATTTGGATGTGCAGCCATACATGCTCCAGGTTCACAATTTTTAATGTAATTATTTATCATTCTCTTTCCCTTGAACAAATAAAATCATGGGATTGACAAACCTGCTGCATTGACACAACACAATATAGTGATCCACTCCTGCTCTTTGGTATTACCTTTGGGACATTACGACTGCCCCTCTTAGCAATTACATGCACTCCACAATTTCTCCCAGCCTGCAAACCAGTCTCATCACAATTCCAGATTTTATGAGCACCGTATGAATAGGTTCCATAGCATTTGGCCAAATTATCATAAATTTGGTTCTACTATTGCAGGCGCAAGTTTAAAGCTCTATCCTGTCAAGTCCCTCGGTTCGGATTGCAAGGTCTGGATGACGTTTTTACGAATCCACCCACCATGAGTTACCAGAAACCCATCTCGAAGGGGTTTTTCTTGTTTCACAAATCGAGCAACATTTGCCTTTAGTGCATTAACTCCAAGCCATGACCCATATCAGCCATTTCTTTGCACCATTCAACAATTTCCTCTTCTTCTTCTTGATTAGAAGCATGTTGGAGGACCCCTCCTCTTTGTGTGGGTGAGACCATTTAGCCAATAGTGTAATGATGTGGGTGGAATGGAATACTTCTTTGTTGTTGCTCTAACTGAGAACCCATTAAACTCAACATCATCTATTGCCTTTTCCATATCTTCTTTTGTCCAACCTCGGATGACACTAAGCTTCTTTGTTGTAGATGTTCTTTGAATTGAGACAGTGGGTGGGTTTCTACATTCTGGTTCATTACCAGTTGGTGCTGAATTATCCTCTTCATCACTTACATTATGTGATAATTGTACACCTCTCACTTTGGGCCTCCTTGATCTTCTAGCAATAACACCTTTTCTCATGGTGTAAATGAAATACACGATTCACAACATGAAATACAAAATAGAAGTACATGGTTATCAACTCAATTCTAATTGTTGAAGGAAAGATGATTGTTGGAAAAGAAACTATAAATATACCAAAAATGACTGCTGGAATATGATTTTGGAATTGTTGAACGAAAGATGATTGCTAGAATATGAATGATTTTGTTTCATTTTTAGGAATTAATTGACTTGTAGTTTTCATTATGACAATGAAACTTGTATGGAATATGTTGAATAGAGAAAGTGCTTGGATAGACAATGTATATTTGACTAAATGAGCACAATGTTGTATAGTTCAACAATGTTGTATATTGCATTTCAGAATTCACTATATTGTTCTTTTTTCATGATAGACCATTCTCTAGTGTATTCGTTGGACTCTTCCTATGTAGTTTTTTGCTGCCATGGCATAAATATGATTGCCTGTAGTGGACTTTTCCATGGTTTTGCTGCCATACCATTCTCATTCTGTATTCGTTGGACTCTTCCTATGTAGTTTTTAAAGCTAAGTTGTCGTTAGAAATATGGAAGGGAAAATTTATAATGAAAACATTAACGGCTGGTGGGTGAGCATTGCTAGGGGATAGGCACCGGTTGTGGTGCAGGGTCCAATAATGGAGATAGTAGGTGAAAGACATTCACCTTTTTAATAACCTATTTAGAATGATATATGAATTTAATACAACTGACTGTATTGTATTGTATTATTATTATTTAAACATGGAAGCATGAAATGTTGAATAAGACAGTTTTAAAATTGGTCAATATTCTCTTATTCATTGATAGAACTAAAAATTTCCTTCCATATTTCTAACGAAAACTTGACAAACTCGAGCATTGCCAGTTATTTTTTGCTTTTGGTGTTCTTTATAAACAATGCAGAATTTCTTGCCTCATCTGAAAGGCCATGCAAAAGTGGAAAATATCGTCCATCCTACTATTGGTAAAAACCTGCAAGATAACAATTTATGCAGGATTTTTTTTCTTCCTGACAGATATTTTGATTGGTAAGGTTGCATAAGTGGAAATGTAAACTGCGTTAGTTTTACATCCAATGCAGAGTCTGGCTCTTCCTATTTTTTCCAATCTAGTGTATTCGTTGGACTCTTCCTATGTAGATTTTAAAGTTATGTTTTCAATATAAAATTTTCACATGTGATCATAATACTTTCCAAATTTCTATGTATACAATCAAACTTATGCTGATATCACAGTGATGATTGGAAAAAATACTTTTCAAGTAGAAAATGAGATATCTGGAAAAAATGAACAATATAGTGAATTCAAAAATGCAATATACAACACTAGTTGGACTATAGAACACTGATGTGGTCATATTCCAACAGAGTTGTATATTCCAGTAGTGTTGTACATTCTAGCTGTGTTGCATATTGTATTTCAGAATTTACTTAGCATTTACTGTAGTGTGCACATACAACATTGATGGAATATACAACACTGTTTTCAATTTAAAGTTATGTTTTCAATATAAATTTTGCACATGTAATTAGAATACTTTCCATCTTTTTATGTATACAATTAAACTTATGCCAATATAGCAGTGATGACTATACACTAGAGAATGAGATATATGGAAAAAATGAACAATATAGGGAATTCAGAAATGCAATATACAACATTGTTGGACTAAGAACACTTATGTGCTTATATTCCAAAGAGTAGTTGTTGTACATTTCAGTATGTGTTGTATATTCCAGTAGTGTTGTACATTTCAGCTGTGTTGTATATTGTATTTCAGAATTTACTTAGCATAATATGAACTTAAGAATTTACTATGTTGTTTATTTTTCTTATATATCTCATTCTAATGTATAGTCATTACTTAGCATAATACAATGTTGGACTATACAACTCTACTGACATATACAACACTGCTGCAATATGCAACACTGAAAAAATAAATAGAGGGCTTGAATTATGAAATAGTTTGTAATTCATAAGTGTCTTACTTGAACTGCACTGCTCCTCACTTCTTCAACTTTGAGAGATGAAAACTGTAGGAACAAATGGAATTGTAATCCGTCCTTCAGCTTTTATTCTATCATCCTAAATTCTGATTGGTTGATGTTAGTTGACATGGATTCAATATGATAGTTCAATCGAATGGTTGAGATTTATTGGGATTTAATCCAATGGATAATATTTTAGTTGGTTATTTTTATTATTTTATGTAGTTGGTTACACAATTTATTGTTCATATGGTGCGAGTTTTTACACACTTTGTGAAAGGTGAGCCTGACCATAATTTCATTTATTGTTATGCAGGTGGTTACTAGGGATTGAAGACTCTTATATCAAAAAGAGTGCATTATATTTGAGATCTGGTTTACAAAGTCTTGAAATGACTTGTTGAAGTGACTGTAATAGATATGATGTACATACAATGAAAATATTACTTGTTGAATAGTTGATTTGCATAGACTTGGTTTTTGTACACTTGTATATAAATTAATATATATTTTTAGTTCTATCAATGAATAAGAGAATATTGACCAATTTTAAAATTGTCTTATTCAACATTTCATGCTTCCATGTTTAAATAATAATAATACAATACAATACAGTCAGGTTGTATTAAATTCATATATCATTCTAAATAGGTTATTAAAAAGGTGAATGTCTTTTCACCTACTATCTCCATTATTGGACCCTGCACCACAACCGGTGCCTCTCCCTTGAGTGGTGCACGCAAGAATAAAGGGCACACAAGAGAAATCAAGGTGGGAGAAAGCATGCACAAAGAAGTATATTCCCATAGCCAAAAAGGAAGAGGTGTGTAATGGAGACACAACAAGGCTAAGGCAAAAGGGAAGTGTGGGCGACTGGAGACACCGAAGGATAAGGAGAGGTGTGCGGAGGAGATCTAGTGCATCCAAAAGAAAATGCATCAATATAAGTGTGTGCGAGATAAGGACACACAAGGAAGATGAGAAGATGGTACGACAACCATGACGTATAAAGATGCACAAGAAAATTTTACCGTGCACTGCACAAAGGAAATGGAACACAAAGGAGAAATTTCCCAAAATATCAACCAAGGTCAAAGAGTGTAGAGAAATGAAAGATAAATTAGGCACAAAGAAACAAGGAAAAACATGCGAAGATCTCGGAGGATCTAGAGAAAAGGGTAAGGGTGCGAAAAAGATATGGAGGATGAATCCCGAGACGATAAGACACAGTGAAAACTAATAGAAAAGGATGGAGATAAACAGATCTATATCATCATGTAGTTGATAGTGACTTGAAGATGGCGTGACTAATAAGGGGATCCAACCACTAGATGACATGACACAATAGGATTGGTCGAGAGAAAATCACGTGGATAAGAACATTAATGAATCCAAGTTCAAATTTGAAGTTCAAGTAGGAGGAGTGGAGAAGCTAACATAGAGGAGGGAAAAGCATGAAAATTTGGGTGCACATGGATATAAAAAGGAGGAAGATCTAACAAGAGAAGAGGTTAGCCAAAATTTGAAGAAGTGTTGAAGGGTCAAGAAAAAGTGCCGCTGAGATCGGCTAAGGAGAGGGACTCAAAGAAGAGGTTAAGATTGGCCTTAGATATGAGATGAGTGAGAAATTTTAAGGTGGTAGACCCAAGGAGGTGTTAGTAATTGTAAAACCTCCATGAGAGAGGTGTGAGAGCTCCATAGTGGGAAAACATTATAGATGCTATGAAGGATTGTAAGAAAATGAAAGGAAAGCTTGGTGTTTCATTATGTTGTGTGAATCTAGCAGCAAGCTCGGGGAGTCCTCAGTGACCTCTCTCTCACCGTCGGTAGATATACGATATGAATAATGGAAATGTAGGAAAGTAGTAATAAATTTAAACATGATATGGATTATGGAACCATAAGATATACCAAACACCCGTTGAAGCTAAATATACTAGGGATCCTGTCATATAAATTTGTAAACAGGAGAAATATGCCTCTTGTAGTCCGTAGTTTTGTCTCTTCAAGGTCTCGCTTTGGATTTTAAAATTGTTAGTAATAATTCCAATCCCAAAGAGGGTTAATTTTTTTGAGCCACTTCAATTTTTTGGGAGATAAAGAATTGACAATTTCCCATTCTCGGGAGGTACTTTGCGCCTTTTTCAAAAATTTGAAATTTTCTTTTGGAAGATTTTGGGAAAAATTGACTTGAAAGGGAATGGGTAACTTCCCATTCTCAAAAGGTCCCTCAAATCTTTCGTCGATCCTAGAAATTTTATTTGAAAGTTTTTTCTTGGTAAAAATGTCTTAAAAGAGAATATGTGACTTCCCATTCTCAAAAGGCCCCTTCTACATTTATTTGAATCCTTAAAATTTTCTTTTGAAAGTTTTAAGGGGAAATCTTGTCCTCGACCCTTGTGGTAATTGTGAATACTTCCTCCTATGAGATGCGAGACACATTCCAAGGCATTGAATGAGTGTTCAAAAACACTACTAGGTGAATTGCAATATGTGAAATTGATAAGGTTCCCTGTTCTTGCAAACATGATGATTCTCCTTGAACATAAATTTAGAGTTAGGACATGGAGATCACCCCCTTATCCTTTTTGGATCCAAATTCACCTTGAATGGAATCAACTTCAGGATGCTCAGAAACCTTCCGTCTCATATGCTCCTCATTAAAATAGGTTCTTTTTCTAGATACAAGAATTAAACCGTGAATGAAACTCTTTACCTCGAACTCTTGTTGGACCGAAACATTGTGATATAGTCTCCTCCTTATGTGAGATGTAAGCACACTCCAAATTACTAAATAAGTGTTTAGAAACACTGTTGCAAGGCATTGTATTGCATGGACCTACGATAACTCCTTGCTCCTACAAACATGATGGTCTTAGGTGCCTTGGTAGCTTGTGGTTTAAATGAAAATCCTTTACATACAATGGTTCATTATGACCCAATTTTTCCATGGTGTGAGACACATGTTTCCCTTCCTTTTGGAAAGATCATTGAACACAAGGTTGGAGTTACAATATGGTGATCATCACCTTCCTCTTCGTGACCTCCTTGAACTTCAAATTTTACCTCCATGACAAGTGCGAATGATTAACCATTATGATTCCTTTCTATGACAATGAGGATGAGTTGAATCATCCGGCTTTTGTGAGGGCTTTCTCTCCTATTTGAAACATGAGACAACTTCTCAGCCTTGCAATTGTTGTAAAAAACAATGAGATATGTGGAATGTGAGTTGATACAAGTGATCCGAACATTATTAAAAGACTTCCTTTTTTAGTAGGTCTTGACTAAGATGGCCGTTTTTAGTAAGTTTTCATAATTTCCATATTTTGATGATTTTTTCTCATTTGGAGTATCACGGGTGATGAAATTTTACCATTTTCGGAAACTTACTATATTTGGACACATGAGGCCTCTCACACTTACTATTTTTAGATGGAGGTATTCTAGATGTTAGATGGCTAAAAAATTGGTCTCAAAAGTTCAGATTTTACTTTAGGACCTTCTACTCTATTTTTTTGAGGTTTTCCATTCCTTGGAACTCCGTAGATCTGAAAATGTAACTTTCCAGGCTGAAAATTTCAAATTTCTACTGTAAATTTCACAAAGCATCGATTTTAGTTATCTTATAGTCAACTTGAAGGCATTTTGAAAGAAGTGCACTGACAAGTTTTGGTGGAAATTGGGTGCATCATTTTGGAGACATGAGCATATTTTAGTTTAGGAGCATGGATATTTGGAAAAACTAGTACCATACATGTACAACAATGGAGGTTTTAGGAGGGAAGAACCAGAAATATGAATGATCAAAATGGTTAAGTGTGTGAGGTGAGGAGAGTTAGTCATTTTTCTTACAAGTATTAACTCACCCATTTGACCTGATAGCCTAATCATGGTTAGGATATGGTTGAAGTGGAGTTGAACCTATGAAAAAGGTTAAAAGGGGACACAAGGAACAAAAAGTACAACTTTCACTAGATGGTGAAAAGTGGCATCTTCTGGTTCCTTGTGGGTGAGATTCATGGAGTGGGGATGAACACTAGGGGCAAAAATTGAGTTTTGGTGACTAGGAGCTCCATGGAAGGAAGGGGATCACACTTTTATTTTCCCTTGTTGTAAGCATAATTAAATGAGGGGGTGAATCAGTTAAAAAAAAATTCATTTCATTGACCATAACTTACATTCATCATTTCATTCATCCATTTAACATCCATAACCATATAAGCACATTGGTGCGTATTAAGCATTCATAAGTACATGAAACAAAGAATAAGACACATGAACACCATATATAAGTGGGAAACCCTCAAGTGGAAGAAAACCCATTGAAACTCTACTTATATTACACAAAGCAAAGAGATTTAGTGAAGCACCAACCCCTAGTTTAGTAGCTCATCAACCCTATAAGGAACACCAACCCCTAATTTAGTGAAGCACCAAATCCACTAGGATGATACAACCCCCTAAGATGATCAAGCACTAACTCAACAAATTTGATTTTTTACGCCACAACTAATGGAGATCACTAATTCAACTCACACACTTTCTTAAAACCCTCATTCCTTCAACTCGCTCTTTCTTTCTTCTTTCATGGACATGTCTTGGATTCAAACCCTTGAACACATGATCTATAACATTCCTCATACATTTTCACACTTCCTCAAATATTAAATTATTCCTTCATACCTGCTCTATACTCTTCCTTGGCTCACACTTGTCCCCCATGCAAAACTAGTTCAAATCCGACTAACAAGCACTTAAATATGCTTCTCAACGAAAAATCATAAGATAGGTCAATAAAAATCAATTATATTGACCAAAAAAACATAAAAAAATAACACTACAATCATACAGATTCATAAAATGGACCCATATAGGTTGGCCATGCTCAAACACACCAAACAAGCCCAAAAATGGCTCAAAACCCCATTACCTGGTTCATCAAAGATCAAAACATCATCACCATGATTAGTAAAGATCCTAAATTTCTCACACATGTAAAATATGACATAAAAAAATCATCCATGGTCATACATTATCTTTCACAAATCAAATTATTCATAACTCTATCAAGAAGGCTCATATCCTTCTCAAAACAGATTATTTCTTGGAACTAGTCTTCACCTTTGGGCCTCAAGATCACCCAAGAACACCTCAAATATGGAATGTAAACAATAAATTTAAATTCAATGACATGTATATCACATACATGATTTCTATAACTCATGAAACATCCATACATGCAAACCAAACCAACTTTACTCTTCACCAAACTAAGCTACCCAGAAATCCGTTTTAGGAACTCAACTGGTTTGCACTCTTTATGCCACTTTAAATACCTATAAAGGTCTTTAATAGGAATTTTTTAAATCCTTAATAACTCTCCAACTAATATAAAGCATCAAATAATCCATCTCATGCATCTTCTACCTCAATCTTCTAGCCTAAGCAATCCTATCCCTAAAATCAACAACCTTCTTCTTCACAAACCGATATGGATTACCTATAAAATATTATCATCATGCAAAAAACCATACACCATTGGAAATACCTCTGAATCTAATTTCCATAAAATATTACATTTCCTTCCAAATCCAAGTGGAAGGCCTTCACTGTGAGTCCATCTCTAAAATTTCTCCTTTAATCTTCTAGGACTCAACAACTAGTCTCGATGTCAACTTGCTCCATCACCTCCAAAATCACTTCCAAGCTTAAAAAAATCATGGAAAAAATTATAAATGTTTTCTAAGAACTTAGAAACTTTAAAAAATCATTAAGAAGAAAAAAACAATCACCAACCTCATGAAGCTTCTTAAGACCATGTTTAACTAGGCATCCTCCATATTTGACCTTCAAAGATCAGGTCATAACTTTCTCATACCTTATAAAAATACAAGTTTTATATTTCATTGGAAATATCTTTGAACCAGATCAAAACAAAACTTGAACCAAGTCCCAACTCCACATGTAGCTCCTAAAATTTCACTTTTACCACAGATTGGTCGAAACTGCCCCAAAAACCAATCTTCATAAATAGGGAACAATTTTCCATTTATGACCTCAAACATGATCTAAAACTATCATGGACATCTAGAAAAAATCCAGGATAAAAATAATATCAATTTATTTCATGCCTTCTTTGGACAACTTTGCCTCAAACTTAACATCTTCAAAAACATGCATTTTTGAGTGGAACCCACATATAGTCACATGCTATAATATACATTTCGGAAATTGGAATAATGAATCGAAATAGACTCATTACACTCCTTTTTCTCCAAGTCACTTTTAGCCAGGGTTTTCAAACTAACTTATCTTCTTAACGATCGTTCATAAAAACTAGAAAATAAAACCACCTGATTATTTTTTATAAATCTTATTAGTTCCATTAAAAATTATTCCCAAAAATATATATGTCCCATGCAAATAATACAATTCACAACGAGCATCAGAAGGTCCATTTTACCTCAAAATCACACTTTGGAAAACCTAGTTTTTCCAAAATTGTCATATCTTGCAATTCCTTCAGAATTTGACCTGAAACTTGTTATGAAGCATCATGAAAACATCCTATAAATGTCCATGATCACCATATAGCTAAAATAGGTCTGAAAACATCTATCCATTAAGACTTACCTATGCAATCCTGCCTTGTCTTCACTTGCTTGCTTCCCAAGGACCTCAAACAAGCACTGTACCTCTAAGTACTAACCTAAAACTCATCATACACCTATTATATCATGTTACAAAACTTTCCCCATGATTGGATAGGATTTATTAGCTCCAAATATCATGCCTCCATACCATTATGCATGCTCTAGGACTAGGAATAGGCCTAAAATGACTACTACAACCCATGACATCACATGAACTGACCATGGTGACTCAATGTAGACACTTAGACACCTATATCACACCATATTAACCATGTTTGACCTCATGAAAACCTTTAAACAACTTGGGAGGACTCATACCATGACTATGCAAGCTAGAACCATGCCAAGACAACATGACAACTCACCAAATCCTGTCACTACCAATCAACCTTCATACTTGACCTTGATTGACACCTCATGGAGAATCATATGACCTCATGACACCCTTTTCCATCAGTAGACTTGAAATCAATGAAAACACTAACACAAAAGGCTAACACCCCTTGTCCCCTTTGCACTTTGGGGACAATGAGGATAACATGAGTGAAAAATTGCAACCTAGGTTCAAGCACATGAGAGGGGGACAAGGGAGAATGATAGTTTGTGCAATCTTGGTGCAAAAGTGGTGAGGGAGAGTTGTGAGAGGTTTTCCATGATGGGGTCATACTTTTTGTCCCCTTATCCTAATGCGGGAGCATCATGTATGGCTTGTATATTTTTGGCTTTCTTAGGTGTTCTTAGGTGTTAGAGGTCCATTTGGGGTGTTCTTAATGTGTTCTTGACCATTTGGACTTCATAGGTTCAAATAAGGAGTTTTCCCTCCATTTGTAAATTTTGAATATTTGAATTTTAGTCATAGGTGTTATAGTGTTGGATGTTAATATAAGAGTCATGTATGATGTAATGAGGGTTATAAGACACCTTTTACCACCTTGGCTTGACTCTCTTAACTCACCTAGGATTTAACTCATCATGAGTTAGCTTAATCAAAGTGGGGTTAGTTGTATGGAAGCCCTAACTACCTTGTTCTTTCTCATTTTTGTAAATAAAGTTAGGATGTATTCAAGTTAGTGGAGATCAAATAGTGTGGGGAAGGATAGTGTGGGTGAACAACTCAGTAACAAAGCCTATGGCTCATGGAACTTTTTGATAATCAAGTGTTGATCAATGGAAGCTCCTCTAGAGTGAAAAATCATGAATGCATATCTCTAACCAAAAGAATGAATGTTATTAATTGATTCTTAAGAATATTTATGATTTGATAATGTTAATTGCAGGTAAAGAGTGTTAGTACGAGACTCAAGAAGACATTTAAAAGTAATGTGGAAGTCATTTGGTTCAAGAAGTCGATCATACAAAAGGAGAGTAACTTTGTATTCAAGGTAAGTGTGTGAAATGAGAAGTTTACTGGTATGAAATAGAACCCAATAGGCTATTTTAAATCATCGAGAGGTGATAAAAGCTTAAGAAGGTTTTGAATAAGATTTATAGATCTTGACAAAGCATATAAACCGGGGAGATGATAAATATTTCCAAACTATGTCCTCTCGGGACTTTAGGCATAGTCAAAGATTTGGTAAAATAAATAATCTTTTAAATCAAGTAAGATTTTATAGAATCATTGTATGAATGGTTAAGGATGATATAAGGGTTTTCGTACATATGATTAACTAAAATGAATATTCTAGTGTAATATAATGCTATAGAAGTAATAAAATAACTGAATAAATTAAGTAATAAAATCTTTGAAATAATACCCAAGCAATCTAAGTAATGAAATGTGAAACCCTAATGTACAAAGAGGGTTAAGAATGCCTTAGCTAATTCATAGATTTTGCGGGACTATGTCGCAGTGTAGACCGGGTGAACAGGAGGAGAAAACCATTGCACAAGAGCACGAGAAAGTGCCGATCTAGAGGCTGTCTTGCTAGATTGGGGCACTGAGAGAGGATATGGGCACCCGTGGGCGCCATGGTCTACGTAAATGGCCAGAAACCTCCCGATTTTTATCTAAGTGTTCTCCGTGTTCGCTTCTGTTGCATAAATGTCGTTGCACTTCGCTAGATGTCGCCGTAAACCTGCAATGAAGAATCACCTATAAAACCCTAGAAAAAACATCAAAACCATAAAAATAAATATACATATGAAGGGGTTGGACTATCCTCAACTACCAAATTGATGGAATTATCACTGAGCGCTACACTACATCTTAGACCCAATGTAGTTCTAGGTGTGTGTGTGTGTGTGTGTGTGTGTGTGTGTGTGTGTGTGTGTGTGTGTGTGTGTGTGTATGCATGTGTAATTGTGCCATAGGTTGCTCTTGTGCCAGTTGCACTTTGTGAAGTAGCGAGAAAGTAACTAGATGTAGAATGTAAATAATGTGTGCATGGAAAAAATAGACTCCTCCTATGAAGTTTGATGCAGATGAACTAGCCTTATGTGCTTTGTGATGGAGCTAGATGGATGTAAATGTAGCTATAAATGCCTTTGATGGATGCAACCTTAGGTGGTGATAGCTAGTGCTTAGTGCTTGGTCCCTCATTATGGTCACATAAATTTATATTTATATGGTTCTCTTACTTTAATTTTGTAACTAACCCGAAAATGTCGACCACCAAAAATATAAGAAGATCAAATGGCTAGAAAGTGCCCAAAGAGTGAGAGGAAAGTGTAAAGAGGATCGGGCACTTGGGGCGCCCAGTTAGAAATAGGAAAAATATTATAAACATATAGATTGGGAAAGTACGAGTCTAAGATTGAAAATAACGATAGAAAGCAATGTAAAATGGCCAAAGACATGGCTTGATTATTACTCTTTTCACTTAAGAACCATATGAATAGTAGTATGAGACCGAGACTAAATAATGACTCAAATTGCATGATTTAGTGTCTATATTTGCCCCCACTTTATGTTTGTGAGTGGGAATCTTGGTAACATAAAGTAGATAGAGATACATACCTAATATCCATGTAGAGTGATGTAGAATGTGTGCCGAAGGACTAGACAAAGCGTGGAGTGATAAAAAACATGGAGCATGGAGACTAAAGATGTAAGAGTGAATTTTTTTATGAGAGTGAACCTAGGGTGAAAGCGTGTGTGTAGATGCCAATGTGTGTTGTGTACCTGCATGGTTAGTATCATGTGTGTAATGTACCCACTATGTATATGATGTTGATTTGCTTACTTCCCATACTGATGATTTAACATGTAAAAGAGAAGACAATCAAGTAGTCAAATACGCATATATATGTGTAATGTGTAAAAACACATGTATATATGTAAAAAGAATGTAAAGAAACTATGAAAATTAAAAAGGAACATGTGCATCGATCCGCGATGAGAAAAGGGAGTAGAAAGGATCCTGTAAATGTCGATGAAATGTGAGTTTTTGGGTGATCTCACGCCACTAGCCGAAGAAGTGTAAGGAGGACAAAGTATGATGTATCCTTCAACATGTAATCGCTTCCCGAGAGTGAAAATATATCTGTACTGTCTAGTTTTTTGGGCGATTAGACGCCCTGCGAAGTAGTGTAGAGAGGAAGTTCTAATTTATCCTCTAACTTTATAATCGCTCCCTAAAATGCTAAGGACAATCGACCTGTAAAATCCACTGTGTATGGAGTTTTGTAGATTGGTCTGAACCCACTTGTTGTGTAACCCACTGTGTCATGGAAAAAATTGAAAACTGAACTGTCTGGTACTATGTGTAAACCCAAATGATGCTCCCTCTTTGTGGGCACATGCAACGTCGTGGATAGGAGAATGAGGCTCAAAAGAGGACTGACCAAAGATATCTTTGAAATTATGCCTGTAGGGGGAGGGGAAGTGTTTGGTAGAAACCAAGGCATAAAGAAATAATATAGCTAGAAATTAAGTGTTAGTATGAACATGCATGTAGAAAACAAGTGTAAGCCAAATAGAGAATGTGTAAGCTAGAACATAAGAAGATAATGTAAACCAAGAAGAGAAAATATAGGCCACAAAAACTAGGTTGCAAACATGGGACACCACTCACGGTGTCACAAAATAATAAAGGTCATAGTGGCCGAAAAAAAAAAGTATGCACACAAGAAAAAGGAAAGGCCCACAAACAAGAATGAACAATAGTAGACAATGTAAAAACAAGTATGGAAACAAGTATACTTGCATAAAAAATGTTGCACATAAAGCACCCGTTAACATGTTAGAAAAATAAAACATATTTCAAAGCATGTATAAACCAATAAAGTAGTGTGCTATAAAGAACCCCAAAGACTATTGTGGACTGGTAGTCAAACATCCATACATTGTGTGGTATCCTTATATAGTCTGTGATCACAACTAGAAAGTAAGTGAATGTGCATGTGTGTATGATAATGATAATGACATACAAGATATCTATCTAGCATGTGTAATAAAGCATACATGTAAAAGCAAGTGCAAACAAGAATAAATACAACCATAAAATGCAGTATGCTGTGGATGGATGGAATGGAATGTAGAGTGAATGATGGGAGCCATGTGCCCCCGAGTGAATGGAATTGTATGTAGTGAGGTTCATTTAGTATGCCCCCTCAGCAGTCAAGAATGAACCATAAACGAGAGTGCATCATCGGAAAATAGTCAAAGTGTGTGTTGTGTGTAATGCATTGTGATGAGTGTGTAGTGAAAACATGCAACCTAAAGGTGAATTGCATGACATTTTAGCCTAAGTGTATATCATGATAAGATGAATAGAAAGGAGTGGTGATTTAGCCTAAAATGTATACCACTAAATGATGTAAGTGAAAGTGATGATATAGCCTATCATGAGATGATGCTAGAAGAAGTGACCCTATAGCCTAAAGTGTATATCACATAATCTAGTTATGCCACATGAGAAAATATTAAATGATGAACATGTATGGGTGATAAGGTCCATTTGTGATGTATACCCTCAACAATCCAATATGGACCACAAGACTAGATTGCGTCATTGGGTAATGGGTGCAATGCGTAGAAGAGAATTTGGAAAATGTGTAATGTGCGTAGTAGGGTGTATAACATGTAATACACGATGCGTAGATGTCCTAAGATGTGTAAATAGTAGATGTAAGACACAATATGTAATATGTAAGGTGAAGGATATAAAATGTAAGGCAACGTGTATGATGTGTGAAAAACACACAATATGCAATGGCTATGGTGTAGTATGTGAGGTATGTGTAGAATGTGTATGATTTATATAGGAAAATAGGTAGCACAATGTAAAGTGTATAATGTATGAAGACACATAATGTCTATAGTACAATGTGTGGGGTTCATATGTATAGGGTTCCCTCAACATTTAAGTGTGAACTGAAACAGAGAGTGTGTCATTAAGAAATGACGATGTGGAAACATATGCTAAGATGTATGTGTACGTATTTGGAAAAAGCGATGAGAGAATAAGATGTCACATGATGTTAGGGGGTATAGATGTCATGCCCCTTAAGTGTGCGTTGATGAATAAACAATCATGTAATGTCATCTGAGGTTATCGGTATTAGGGTCAAAGTCAAATGGGTACGTAATAGAGACTTGGTAAGTAATATTGTCGGGTTGATCACATAACGAACCATTGAGGCGTAAATTGTACATACCCATGGCATATTCATCATCAGTAAAGGGTGGCAAGGGAGACCCATGTGCATACCATCAAGTGAGATTCTACGTATAGCCAAGAAAGGAACTATTGCATATGAAGACATAACCAAAAGGCATGGGGAATGAGATGTCCATATGATCAGGGTCTAAAGTACCCCCAATGTAATCAAACCATGATTTTCCTAATGTAAGTGGTGAATAGCGAGGGCCACATGCAAGAAATACTGTGAGGTGAAAGAAACGTAGGCCATAGGTGACAGTGATATGAAAAAACCCATGATAAAGATGAGAAGCGTGTGATGGAGGGTAGAGATCCTCAAAAGCAAACCCTAGGTGAGTCAAGCCCTCATGTGTACATACAATGTCATCACAAGTAGGATTGAATGGAATGTGTTCCCAATAAGAATCATTCATGAAAAGTGTGCACATGAAAGGAGGTCAGAGTGATGGAGGTGACACATGAGGAGGTGGAGGAGCTAAAGCGACGTCCGATGTAGAGATAGACCCCTAATAAACAATCATAGCAGTGGTAGTAGTAGGGGGAGGTGTAGATATAGCCGGTGTAGATTATATCATGCAAATGAAACCTTCAAGTGGTGGTAAATGTGGTAGCTCATCAATGGGTTGCGGGTCATCAATAGTGTCAGTTCATGGAATAGGAAGCGTAGTGTTTGGGTCATGGTCACAATATTTGTATGGATGATGGTCATACAAGATAGTTTACTCGACATTCTCATGTATAAATTTGACACAATGATGTACTATGGATGAACCAACTTACATGGCATGGAGCCATGGCCTACCAAGTAAACAATTATATGAAGTCAAAAATTCAATGAAAAAGAAGACCGTGTTGAGAGTTTTTGGCCCTAGAGTGATAGGTAGAACAATGTGAACTAAGCATGGACAAACCAAACCATCATATTCACGAAGGGAAAGAGATGATGGAATAATATTGGTAGGAGAAAGACCAAGATTTTCAAGGAATGACATAGTGAAAAGGTTAAGCTCAAACCCATTATCAATTAGAGTACGCTTGACACCTACATTATATATGTGAATCATGATATGCAAGGGTGGATCATTGTCAAAGACAACAAGATTAGCAGTGGGATTAGATGGAAAAGCAATATGTTGAGAAAATGCATCGAAAAATGTATTATACACCGAATTTGGATGCATATCAGTAGGAATGCGAGTAGTAGCAAGGAGATGCTTTGGACCCTATGCCTTAAGTTAGGGTTGGAAAGCAAGAAGTCATTGATTGAGATACTCATGATGATGAAGTAACAAAGCAAGAAGGAGGAATCAAAAGTCTAGTTCACCAAAATGATGAACTAAAATTGAATGTTCTAGTGTAATCTAATTCTATAAAAGCAATTAAAATAAATGAATAAATGAAGTAATAAAATACTGAAATAATACCCAAACAATCTAAGAAATGAAATGTGAAACCCTAATGTGCAAAGAGGGTTAAGAAGTCCTTAGGTCGAATGTTGTGGAAGCGTGTCATAGTGTAGACTAGGTTAACAGGAGGAGAAAACCATCACATAGAGATCCTAAGAAAGTGTAGATCTAGATTGTCTGGCTGAAGACCGGGGCACCTAGAGAGAGATATGGACACTTGTGGGTGCCCTAGTCTAAATTATGGGCACCTCGGTCTACGTAAATGGCAAGAAACCTACCCGAGGTGTCACTAAGTGTTTTCCCTGTGTTTATTTCCTATCATGTAAATGTCGCTACACTTTCCGAGATGTCGCTATAAACCTATAATGAAGAATCACCTGCAAAACCCAGAAAAATCATCAAAACCATAAAAAATAAAGATGCATATGAAGGGGTCATATTGTCCTCAATTTCCAAATTGATGGACTTATTACTAAGTTATGCACTACATCTCATACCCAATGTAGTTCTAGGTAGTGTGTGTGTGTGTGTGTGTGTGTGTGTATGATTGTGCTCTACGTTGATCTTGTGCCAGTCACACTTTTTGAAGTAGATTTAATTTAATTTAATTTAAAAATTAATGTCCAGAAGTAACAAAAAGGTTAAAGGGACTACAAGAGGGGCAAAGAGAACAAGACGATGCATGAAGGAAAAAAACAAAAACAAAACAAAATACAAGAAGCAACAACAAAGACACGGGACACAAAAAGTCTACGTGCTTTATGCTTAAAACATTCTACGCCTGGTAGATCGTGATTGATGTATGAAGTCATGTGCCCATTTATGCCTACAGTGTTGTGTAGAAGGCTAAAGGAATGCACCAATATTTTGGGACCCAAGGCTGCCATGATGATGTTTGAGGAGGCCATATCTATGTTGGGTCATCTCCCTGATAAATAAAGCTACACACCTCTGGTCTTCATAATGAATAAGGGCACGTAATGAGCCTTGAGTTTCTCGAAAGAGACAATAGTACCTGCCACGGATCTCATAGTACACAGGACAACGAAATATAAAGTGCTCCTCTGATTCAAGTTCATTGTTGCAAAGTGTGCAAGTGCATTGGTCTCTAGGAATGTAGTGCTCTGTCTCCATGTGAAGCTGATGAGAGAAAACTCGTAGTTGACCCAAGGGGAATCTCAAACCAAGTGGGAACTTGATGTATTTGGGGGGAATGACACGTCCCTCTTCAATTTGGAGATAATGCTCCAAATAGTGGTGCATTTTTGTTGGCAATGGTTCTAATGGTTCAATCCACGTTGATTTTATGTAAGCTTTGTAGATCTCCTCTCTAATTCCTCTATGAATTTCCCTTCTAGGCATGTGGGGAGAATTAATAGAGAATGTGAGAGGAGGAAGGTGATTAATATCCAATCTGATGCTTTGGAGGAAAGTTGTACAATGTGCATACCAAGTGGTTTGGATCCCCAATTCACATAGCCTCATGGATGATTGGAGAGCCTTGAAGGGGTATCTATTCTGCCCAATTGGTGTATCTTCCATACATCTTAGTCTATGGAGTAGCATCACAAGATGGAACATAGTTGAGATTCGGAGAGGGTGCGTGCCAAACTCAGCCAAGATGATTGCATGTGGAACTGAGCATTTTTCCCGGAGAGTCCTGGATAGCATGGAGATGAGTACTCTATCAACATGAGCCCAACTACTGTGCCGAAGATCAGGGCCCCAAATCTCACAACCATACAACATTGTTGGTGTCACTAGAGTTTGGAAAATATGCAATTTTGCATTGGCATCTTGAAATTGAAGCTGGAAACATTGTCTCTCAAGTGTATTGAGGGCTGCATAACCTTTACATAATCTCTCTTCTACTGCATGAAGCATGTTCAAAGGAGGACCCGTGAAAGTCACTCCAAGATAGGTGTAAGAGGAGACCACTTCCACCAAGTGTCCTTTGTACATGAGGTTAGTTGCATGGGCAACCCTCTTGGTTGTATTAAATACCATGACCTTAGTTTTCTTTAAGTTCACTTGTAAACCATGAGTATCACAAAAAGAGCTTAATATGTCAAGGTGTCGTTGTAGGCCTGCAACAGTATGTGACATGAGAATGATATCATCCACAAATAATAAAATAGCAATGATGATATCATATAAAAACAACCATCGTCTCTAAGACCGAAATTTGCAATGATGTGCTCTAGTTCATCAATGTAGAGACCAAATAGAGTAGGAGAAAGTGGGCAGCCTTGTTTAACACCGATGGTGCTATTGATATCACCTATATAACTAGTAGGAGTTCGGACTTGGCCAACCACCTTTTCATAGAGTGTCATCACAAGAAGAACCAAATGCTCTGGAATTTGGAGGTCACGAAGTCATTGGATTAGAAGGTGTCTAGGTATAGTATCAAATGCCTTTTGAAAGTCAACAAAACAACAATAAACCTTACGCTTGCTGGCCCTTGCTTCTTCAATTATGGCTCTAAGAGTTAAGACATGGTCTATTGTTTGGTGATCCGTCTGAACCCTGCTTGTCCTTTCACACGGAGTTTCTTGGATTCAACAAATCTGGAAATCAAATCATCTAAAGCACTGTAGCAAATAACTTGCTCAAAGTATGCCCAATCATGATGGTTCTATAATTATTTGGCTCTTGTTGATTCCCTGATTTAAATATGGGGTAGATGATGTGAGACGTCCATGCTGGTGGGAATCCATAGGAAGCCACTAGATTAAAGAGATCAGCAATGTGCATTGCTAAGAGTTTTGGACTGTGGTGAAGAAATTCAGCTCTCAAGTTCTCTATATCTACTGATTTCCCTGCCTGAAGTTTGAAGATAGCCCGTAACACCATACAGTCTGTGAAGAGAATTTTACCCTGCCACCTGTTCTCTACTGAAATTGGAACTTGATTGGGGATGTTGTAGAGAGAGGATGCGTAGTTGAACCATGTATCTATGTCTTGTATAACACATGAGGATTTCCTTGGGAGGAAGGTTTGCCAAAAAGACTTCACTTTAAACCTCAACATGTTGAGTGTGTCCCTTTCTTTCTTGTGAATATATAACCTCTTCTTTTTCCGTAGGAGCCGGCGGTACATTTTTTGGACTGACTTCTTCCTATAAGGGTGTTGGTGAATGATGCGAGTCACAAGCTTGTGGAGGGATCTGCAACTACTATCAAACCAGGCATTCTGGGTGCAATGGCCAAGTGGGACACTGGTGGGATGATTACGAGTGGAATGGGGAAAGGATTGGAGAATTGTATTCCAAATTGTTCTGGAAAGATATTCAGCTCTTGCCATTGGGAAATGGATAGAATTTATATCTTGGAGGTTGGTTGTCAAGTTTTCAGTATAAATATCATCAAACTCATGGTCAAAGGAGATATGGGTGGAAGACTGGAAAGTATAAGAGGTGATATGTGCAGCCCCAAGAGTGGGGAGTAGGACCTTAAAAGAGATAGGTGCATGGTCAGCGAGGGGTGGGAGAGGTTCCACACAAAGATTGGAGATGGATGACTGAAAAGTAATGTTGCTCATGACATAATCCACCACACTGGCTCCACCAGCATGAGGATAGCAGGTGAAATCCCCAGACCCAGGAAAACAAGAAAGCCCATTCAACACTATCAAGTCATGAGATTCCCCAAATCTAATTAAATGTCTTCCATAAGGTGAAATGGAATGATCAACTGACTGCCTATAACTGTCCATCTCTTCTCCGAGCTCATGCAGTCTTAAAGGATCTGAGATATGGTCATATTGGGAGCATTGTTTGTTACCAGTATGGGCATTGAAGTCTCCCAAGAGGATCACATCCCCCATTGCCAAGAACTTGGAGGTTGCAGGATATAGATCAGTGAATGGGGATTCATCATCCCCTATCATAGTATATGGTGAGTATCTTGGCGGGAAGTAGCATACTGCGATGAACAATCTGGATTGTGAAGCTCCTCTGTCAAGTGATACCCACAAATATCTGGCCTGTGTATCATATTCTTCAATTCAAAGTTTAGAGGCTAGATTGTCACGTGCAAGGCAAGCGATACCACCCGAGCCTCTAGAACCATGATGAAGTTGTGTCATGTACTTGGAGAACCAAGTGAACCCAAGGAAAATAGGTAGGGGCTTGGCTCTTGATTCATGGGT
Source organism: Taxus wallichiana var. yunnanensis (assembly GCA_018340775.1). Taxonomy (NCBI): domain Eukaryota; kingdom Viridiplantae; phylum Streptophyta; class Pinopsida; order Cupressales; family Taxaceae; genus Taxus; species Taxus wallichiana. The sequence goes on along the minus strand of CM031240.1, from coordinate 893,991,607 downwards.
TTCTTTAAAGAAAATAATATCTTTGCCCGGATAACATCATTTGAGGACCCTGGAGAGAAGAAAAGAGATCCGCCACAATTCCATAATGAGAGTGAGATGGATGTATGAGAGCGGAGCTCCACCTTATGGCGTCAAGATGTTTTGGTAGGCCATGGCTTGTCCCACCAAGGAGGTGGATTATCTTGTATCACAGCCTTACCACTCCTCATAACAACCCACTTGCCACGTTTCCTAGCTTCAATCATTTTGGCCCTTTCATTCTTGAATTCCTCATATTGTAGCCTGGTCATGTCTTCATCAAGGTATACCTTTTGGTCAAGGTAGTGAGCTTATCTTGTATGTTGTGGAATCTGATGGTCAGAGAATTATCTGGTAGATACCATGCCTTTTCAATTGGTATGTTATCTGTTTTGAGTTTATGTTGGAGAAAGTTCTTAGCTGCTGTTAAAGGGACGTCTTCTTTGGTGAGGCCTCTAACTCTAAGGTTTAAGACCTTAAAATTTAATAATTGGTGGGGTTTTACATTTACCAGAGACTACTTGTGTCCATGGATGATCTGTGGCTACGCTCTCAAGTCTGGCAGCAAACCCCTTATAGTCTTCCTTAGTTGCTTGGACTTCTTCTCGAAGGTTTGCAATGACCTCTGATGTTGCTTGAGCTAGATGGGAAACAACCTCTGAGCTTAGTTTAGCCAGAGCTATTTCCAATTCTGAGATGTGATCTCCCGTATGGTAATTTGATCTGTTTGTTTCTCAAGTTTTGATGCTTGTTCCTTAATGATTTGGTTCTGTTCTATCACTATTTTGGTGAGTTCCTGCATGCTTTGTTCAAGTTTATGAATGAGCATTTCCATTTGACTGAGCTTGTTGGTAAATGTGTGGGCATCAAGATCTCTTTCATCATCCTGACCATCATTAGACATGGTTGAAAGCTCATAGAACAAACTTATTATAGACATTAACAAGGGAGGATAAGGTCTTGAGAAGGAGTTTGAAGTCTATTGAATCATCAAACGAAGATAAGAGTTTACTATCCTTCCTGGGACAGTCAAGTTAATGAGAGAAGTCTTAAGGAAGAAAACAAATACTTGAGTGGAAGTGTCTTGGAGAAGATGTAGGTTGTTGAAAAGAGTTTTTGGGTGGTGAATTAAAAAGATAAATAACCAAGATAAAACTCAGAGAAGGAGAAAAAAAAGTTGGGTAACATTGAGTGCTTAAAGGAGAACAAGAAGCTAAGAAGACCAAATATTGAAAAGTTGACCAAAATAGAGCAAGAAGAATGTATGAAGGTTATCAGTAGTATGAACAAGAGTGGAATAGTTAGGAAAAACTAGTTATAAGCTTAAGAACAATGGAAAAGGAAAAACCCTAGAAATGACTTGAAACCCTAGGTGACCTACTTTAAACCTAGCAAAAGGAGGTAATATGAGTTGGGAACATACTAAAAATATATAAGCTTTGAAATTGACATTGAATCATGAGGAAGATAATGGGTTCCCAAAACTATAATTAATTTTCCTCGAAAGTTAGTGGATCTCTTTGGACACAATGGTTTGCATGAAAATAGGGCTAATAGAAAAGAGTGAATTGAGATTAACATTTTACCTTTGGAAGGGAGTGGAACCTTGAAATTTTGTAGTCATCTAAATGAGCCAAATAGGTTTCTAAATATCTTACCGTCGGACACTGAAACCGGGAACTTTTTAAGTTACATTTTAATTTGTCCTATAGGAGGGCTACTGAGGAGGAATTGAGGTCTACAAAGGAAATAGTGAAAACTGATGATATGAAAGTTGATGGAGTGTCCTAACATGATGTATTGGTGATGTCTAACATGTTTGATGATGTTTTAGCCCTTGGTTCATTGATTTGTTACATTTTATCCTTTTGAGCACAATTCAAGTTACTTGGAAAACAAGGTAAGAGTTCTTAGTTTGGTGATTTTGATAACAAAAGTTGCTATTTTTGATGAATTTGACAAATGATTGATCTAACTATTGATATTGGTTGATTTTTTATTTTATTTGCATCATATCCCATTTTCACCTTGGAATAATCCAAGGGGTTAGAGAGGGTGAATTTTTTTGACATGATGGTTCATCTATCATGAAAAGTGGGCCACACAACTTGAATCACTTATTTTCTCACCCTAACACCCTATTTGATGTTTTAAAATGAAGAAAATTTTAAAATGATGGGGTCAAAATATTGTGTCCTGTTTTCCCCATTTCACCTTAAGGATAATCTAAGGGGAAACCAAGGGTAAAAATGTGTGAAAAAGGAGTTTAATAATGTTGATGTCACTAGTCGAGTGCATTTGAGGACACTGGGAGTGTTTTTTCCACCTCGAGAGCATGGAAGAGTGTTTTGAGGTCAAAAATTATAATTTTGAGTCCAAATGACCTGTTGAGATAATTCCATCCATTACTGGGATCTAAGTTTTCCTAAAATTTGTTTTTGGGGTCTATTCCATTCTTGATTTTAAGGTGCGGCTGCGGTGTCTTGGATTCTCATAGAATATTTTTGAGTCTTGGAACAAATGTTATGTGTCCATAATGTAGAGGTTCCAATATATTTCCATTTATAATTTTTTTCCTCCCAACTTGTTCTGGATCTCCTAGAATAATCTAGACAAGTTGGCTTTCACCTTTGTTGGGGTCTTCATTCCCTATACCCAAAATGACTCGATCTTGCTCAAGTTGTTCCCGACTTTAGTTTTTTACACCAAATTTCCCTAAATTTCCATGGATGACTTTATTTTTCTCTAATACAACTCCCTAATGATTTAATCTTCCCTATAAGCTTAGGAGGGCATTTACCAATTTTCAAAATGGCCAAAAATGGCCTTTTCTAGGCCTCCAGGAGCAGTTGTTCTTCCTTAAATATTAGTTACTTCATTAGTCACCTTGGTCATATATCCCTGCACATTAAACAAACTTGTAAATATTATTATCATGTTCCTCAAAACTATAATGAGGGTAAAAATGAGGACATATTGGCTATAGGAAGGGTTTACAATGACAAGGAGAGGGAATTTTCAAGTGGGGGCTTGGTTGTCATGGCCAAATTTTTCAATTTTTCATTCTAGACATTTAACATGAAAACATAGTGCAAGTCCCACGTAATTCCCATGTGCATATACTCCCGCACACATGCCTTTACACAAAATTTCCTTGTGCATGCTTTCACTATAACATATATTGTGCAATATACCTTGCACAAACCTATGCAAATTTGAAACATCTCCAATACATTTTTCTCCTCATGATCAAGACCATAGGAATAATTAAGGGATTTTTACAAGATCAAATGGATTGGAGTTTAATATCTCTCTTTGTCAAGTTGGAGTCTTGGTTTTATTTAATTTGGATGATAAAAATATATAACATTTAAAGGAATAATGCACAACCAATATCACACACACACAATAGATAGAGATATAAAATTGAAACAAATAAAATAACCCCTAAGGAAATCAAAAAGAGGTAAGAGGAATCTTAAGATGTAACTAAAAAGATGTTTAAGTGAAACCTAGGATGAAAGCAAAATATGAGTTGGGTTTACAAAAGGAAAAGTGAAACCTTAGGTCAATGAGAAGAAAGGTTTTCAAAATGTAGATATGGAATATGGTTTATGTAGAAAATGCACACATACACACTAAAATATATAGGGACTTACAATTAGTTTTAATGTATATAAATGATAAATTAGATTTAAGGGCCTAATCAATTTTGTAGGATAATATAAAATGATCAAAGGCTAGAAAATACTAGATAAATAGGGTTTGGATCGTAATAAATGAGGATACAAAAATATAAAGAAGATATAAAAGTTTGCAAAAATAGATGAATTAACTCAAAAAACATGTCTAGTTACATTGAAAAAATGAAATGGAATATGGTTGCCAAAATTGTAATGGATTATGTAGAAAATACACACATACACGCACAACATGGAGAGAAAAGAAGATAAAACTAAACTAACAAGGTGATACACCAAAGGAGTGGTGAACATCTATTTTGCAAATTGACACAGATTATAAAAATGCAACACAAATCATGCACAAATTGCTAAAATTGTAATGAAGGATCAAGATAGAGCAAACAACACAAGAAAGGATTGAAAATTCATTCACAGAGCTTGCATTGTCATTTCCATTTTTAAATATAAGTGCATTACAACAACAAGGAGGTAGAAAACATGTTGTAGTCCTAAAAAAGGTCTGATATTCCACAAATTCACTTGCTAGGGTGAAGGAGGGAGCCTGCAAGAACATAAAAATGTCCAACCCTTTACAAATGAGCCAAATCTGGCTTTTAACAATGAAAACCCGAGTTCAAGAAGGAGAAACATGGGAAAAATGAAATGAATGATTCAACCACCAACCAAATCCATCAAAATAGCATGGGTACCCTTAAAAGTTCATTCCCAAGATTTTTGACCATGCTGGAGAAGAATGGAAGCCATACTGCATTAAAAATGGTGGTTGAATGTCGGTTCTACTCTTTTCCCCATGCCAAAGGTGTTTTTCTCATTTTTCTCTCACTAAACTCCACCAAAAAACAAAATTGAAGATTCCATCATGTAGAGGACTTCAATAGCTTTCCAATGACACCAAAATCAAGAAAAAATGAGCTCTGGATCGAAAGATATGCCCCTCTGAAGATTTAGGGAAAAACTGGGGCAAAAATCGGGTCGGTGGGCCGAAACCTAAAATTTTTCCCCTTTTTTGAATTTGGGAAAAATTCCCCAAAAATCTCCATGCCCCACCACTCCACTGCCACGTGGCACATTCCCATTGGTCCATGGGTTCAAATGGCCATTTTACCTTTTTTGAATTTTGGAAAAATTCCAAAATTCCTCCGCCCCGCCGCTCTCGGGACACGTGTCACCCTCCTATTCATTTGTGGCATTGCTCCAAAAATTTTCTTTCCTCTCGGGCTTTGGGAAAAATTTTTTTCCTTTGTGCCATTTTTGAACACTTTGGAAAAATTTCCAAATTCTCCCCCGCCCCCCGACCTCCACCCGCTTGAGAACATGGACACGTGTCATCTTTTATTAGTCTGCGGGGGTTTAAATCAAAATTTTCATTTCCTCCTTGGTGGGCTTGTGGGCCAATTTTTTTTTTTTTCACCCTTTTACTATTTTGGAAAAAAAGCCAAAATTTTCTCCCCCTCCGACCCCCCACCTCATGGACATGTGGCACATTCTCATTCACATGTGGGGCTTTGGGCCAAAAATTTCTTTTCTTCTTTGGGAAAAATTTTTCAACACCCCCTGCCCTTTTTCAAACCTCCCTCCTCCATCGCCACGTGGCCTCCTCATGGACACGTGGGGCCTCAGCCATTTCTTTTTTTCTTCGTGGGCCGGCTCATGGGAAAAAATTTTTTTTTTTTGCCCCCGCCCCACTCCTTGGAAAATTTTTCAACTTACCTCCACTGACCCGCCATTCCGCCGCCATGTGGCACATTCCTATTGGTTGCGGACCTTCCCAGGGAAAATTTCCCTCAAAAACTCCACCGAGCCATAACTTGCAAAATACAAGGAGTTAGAAGGAAAATTTTACCTTTCTGGAAAGGTGAGAAAATTCTCTATCTGATGAAGCCATTTCTAGATAATTTTGAGTGCCTAAAAAGTGAAAAAAATTTGACTGAGGCACAAGGAAGGAAGGAATGAAAGAAAGTTAGTCAAAAATAAGCAAGGGGCTTATTTTGGATAACAATTTTGGTGACTCAGAGGGGTCATCTGCCCTTGGATGAATGACCAGCTGCTTGAAGCAATCCATTGGGCATGGAGTCATCAACTTAACTACTTGGTACTCTCAACTCATTAGAAAATTTCTAGAAAGAAGATTGTGAGAGTAGAACATCACTTGATCTGGAACATGGCCTGCAAAGATGCATCCTTGGGACAAAAAGCTTGTGCCAAAGCACTTAGGGAAATGTAAAACTAAGCTACAACAAAACAATGTGCACAAGCACTTGGAGGAATGAAAATCTAAGCTAATATGTACAAGGTGAGGAGTTTCCCTTCTAGTAGCAATGCTTTAGATGGATTCCATTAACTGGAATCTGTAGTTCTTCACCATCCAATGTAGACAATTGGAAGGCATTGTTGTTCTTACATTTTGTGACCATGTAGGGGCCACTCCAAATGGCATCAAACTTTGAATGCCTTCCTGGCTTTTCTCGGTCTGCATCCCATTTCAACACTAAATCTCCAACTTGGAAGGTTCTAGCCTTAGCTTTCCTATCAAAGGTTCTCTTGATCAAGGCTTGGTCCTTCTCCATTGTTTGGGCTGCATGCTCTCTGATTTCTTGGAGTTCCATCAATTCTACATATCTAACCTCCATGGGTTCAAACTCCAACAATTCCAATTGCTTCATGAGTTCCAACGTTGGCAACTCAAGTGACATAGGCAAGATTGCCTCTCTTCCATAAACAAGTCTGAATGGAGAGTTACCGGTGGATCTCTTGGGAGTTATCCTATCAGCCCATAAGGCTGATTTAAGTTTAGTGTGCCAAGTCCTCTGATTTTCATCAAGAGTCCTCTTGATGATCTTTAATAGGTTCTTGTTGGTAGACTCAGCTTGGCCATTACCTTGAGGGTAATAATTTGATGAAGTGCTCAGATAGATCCCATTCTTAACAGCCCATTCAGTTACCTTTGATCCTATGAATGCCAATGCATTATCTGATATTATAGTGGTAGGTATACCAAATCTGGTTACTATCCCCTCATAGAAGTCTAGAATGCTAGATTCATTTGCCTCTTTGAGTGCCACCGCCTCAGTCCATTTGGTGAAGTAGTCTGTTGCTGTTAGAATCCACTTGTGTCCTTGGCTTGAGTTTGGGTTAATGACTCCAATGAAGTCCAAACCCCATTGCATGAATGGCTGGTCAACTGAAATTGGGTGCAATGGAAGGGCTGCTAATCTTTCCTTGCCTGTGAAGAATGCACAATTTTTGCACCTCTTGATCCATGCATAACAATCACTAAACACCTTGGGCCAATAATAGCCAGCCTTCATAATCTTGAGGGCTATCACTCTTGGAGAAAAATGACCCCCAACTGATCCACCATGGAACTCTTCTAACATTCTCTTAATTTGATTTGTCCCAATGCATCTCAACAAGCACTCCATTTATATCCTTTTTGAACAAGACACCATCAACAAGTGCATATGGAATAGCCTGCAATCTGAAGTGTCTTCTCTTGGTTTTGTTCATCTCTGGAGGGCATAGGCCTATTTGTAAGAAGTGCATTATGTCTTGGGTCCAGCAAGGAGTGAGCATACCACCATTCTCTTCTTGAACACCTCTTTGTTCTTGGTTGTCTTGCAACCCAAAACAACATCCTTCCCATTGCTTGCTTCCATTGATTTTCTCAAGACCAGCTGCTCACACAATCCCTTTCCTTGAGACCAGCTTGGTGACTTTGATCTCAATGTCATACTCCATGACATGAGTAATCCACCCTGCACATTTTTCATTTAGGTCTTTGTTGAGGAGGAAGTCCTTAACTCCCACATGAGAAACCAACAGTTGAACCTTGTTGTTTGAAACTAGATGCTTAAATTTCTTCAAGCTCCTAATCACTGCAAGAACATGCTTCTCAATGAAGGAATACCTCACCTCATAGTCCTCCAAGCTTTGGCTAAAGAAGGCAATTGGCTGCTCTACATTTTCTTTGTTCTGTTGTACTAAAATTGTAGAAATTGTATCATCACCTCCAAATGCATAAAGGATAAAATCCTTAGAGAAATCTGGGTTAATGAGAGTTGGAGCTTGTGAGATAGCCTCTTTGATTGCCTCAAAACTTGCCTTACCTTCAGTTGTCCATTTGAAAGCCATACTTTTCTTCAACATCATAGTTATTGGCTTGACAAGGGCTGCAAAGTCTGGAACAAACCTTTGAACAAAATTGATTCTTCCCAAGAAACTTTGAAGGGCCTTCTTGTGACTTGGTAATGGTAGTGCTTTTATTGCTTCAACCCTCTCTGGATCAATTGCTAATCCCTCTTTGGAAACAATGTGGCCTAGGAGCTTTCCTTCATGAGCTAGGAAAATACATTTTTTGGGATTCAAGGATACCCCAAATCTTCTACATCTTTGGAACACTTGTCTCAAATGAAAGAGATGATCTGCTGCACTTTTAGAAAATACAAGTAATATCATCTAGGTATATCAGCACTATTTTGTTGATCAATCCCTTGAACGCCATATCCATTTCCCTTTGGAAGGTAGCTCGGCGTTAGACAACCCAAATGGCATTTTCCTATATGCATAGGTTCCCCATTTGGTGGTGAAGGCTGTTTTGAACTGATCATCCTCCTTTACCATGATTTGATTATACCTGAATAACCATCTAGCAATGAAAACCTCTCAGAGCCAGCAACAACTTGCAAAATCTGCTCCATAGAAGGAAGTGGGTAATGATCCTTGAGGGATGCTCTATTCAAATCTCTAAAGTCTACACACAATCTGATTTCTCCACTCTTCTTTCTAACTGGAACCAAGTTTTGCAACCCAACTTGAATGCTTGATGGGAAATATGATACTTGCCTCTATTAACTTATTCAATTCCTTCTTCATGAGAGGCTCCATGTGTGGATTGACCGGTCTTTGTTTTTTCCTGATGGGTTTAGCACTTGGATCTAATTCAATTGTGTGTTGAGCTAGCTTGGGATTGAAACCTCTCAAGTCTTCATAGCTCCAAGAAAATATATCGGGAACTCTTGGAAAAGTTGCATGAACTCATACCTTTCTTGCTTGGTTGCCACTTTACCAATTTGAAGTGATTTGCCTTCTCCCACCGAGATGGGCACTGAATCTTCTCCCTTGACTTGGATGTTTCTTTCTCCTTCCTAAATTGATCATTAGGATTAAAGATGGACTCCAAAGTGACAAGTCCTTTTGGTAGTTTGTTGGTTCTCAGCTGTACCACTTGATCACCATATTGTTGTTCTAACTTTTCCTGATTTTTGGCTGAGAACTCAACTTCTTCTTGCAAGAAATTGATGATTTGTTGGTCACTTTCAAACACTTGCCAACTTACATTATTTTCTGGCACTGATGGCCTTACAATCACATGAATGTTTGGCTGCACTTTATCTTCCTTGATACTCTCCACAACATCAAAGGCTGCTCCAACTACTGCAAGCCTATCAAGCAGCTTGGTTTTCTTTCCTAGGGATGGAGTTGATGCCAAAGCCTTCAAAATCCTCAATGAGGTCCCACACCCTATTCTTATAACTCTTGAGCAGGTCATTTTTGGTAGCATGTTGTCCTTTAACTTGATTAACAATCAGCTCACTATCACCAAAGACTTGTAAGTTTTTGATACCTCTCTTTCTTGACCAATGCAATCCTTGTATCAAAGCTTCATATTCAGCAGTGTTGTTAGAACATGCAAACTGAAATCTAAAAGCTGAATAATACTTAATGCCTTGAGGTGAAACAAGCATAGCTCCCCCCTGCACCTTGTCTACTTCTTGATCCATCAAAGAACAAGCTGCCATACCTCATTGTCATCTTTATGGTCTGGCTTGGTGATGCTAGGAATAGGCTGATTTTCTTCATGCATGTAATAAACTCCTAGTTCAGATTCCTCTATTTCCTTGTAGGGATCAAAAGCATGTACCTTGCTTGCCCATTCATCAAGAGTCAAATCTGGGATGCTTCCAACTTTGGTGTCAGCTTCATCTGTGCTTGGATAATCCTCTTGATCAAATGTTGAACAGTTGGCATTGATTGGGCTTGGAGTATGAGGCTCAATGTGAAAGTTTGCAATAGGTTCAGACCTGATTGTGGCCTTAGTTCCATATCTGGTCTAAACAACATGTGTGACCAATCAGTAGATAAATAGCCTCCAATTCTAGTTGTGAAATCCCTTGACAAACATAGGGAAAAAAGTGGTGGTAAATCTATCACTGACACATCTTGCAAAATAGTGACATTGGGGCATGCATGCAAAGTGAGGCTCAAATATTTAATTACCCCTACTGTTGTTACTATTGTCCCATCCAGTTGCACCACCCCTTTGGATATGACTTCATATTGGAGGCCCAGCTGATCAGCTATTTGCTTGGGCATCACAGAACTACTTGCCCCAGAATCAATCATACAATTGTGTACTAGTTTATCCCCAATGATCAATGAAACATAGAATGGAGGGGGCTTCAAAACTTTACCTTGTTGTCCTCCAAGCTTCCCCTCAAGGTTGAGCAACATTTGTGAGTACCTTCTCTTGCATATGAGCTTGCTGATTTGAAGTTGACCAATTCTTCATGGCAGCTTGTAGTAGATCCCTTTGGCCTAGGATGGATAGTGATTCCCACATAGATATATTCACATTTGTCTTCTTCATTTGTTCAATGATGTTAAATGGGGATGAAACATCTCTTTTGCTGCCCCTTAGCCTGCACATTCTTTTCTTGTACATGGGCTGCAACAAGCTGGCATTTGAGCTGGTCTAGAAGGTGGCTTGGGCTGTCCTTGCACATTTGGAACTGCATTTTGCTTGCCAACACTTTGTGGAGTGATGGAAGGTTGTGGATCACCTGGAGCTAATGACTTCCCTTCACCAATATTCCTCTTCTTTGACCATGTGTTAGCTGCTACATTTTGAGAAATTGTTTGATTCATACCACAAAAATCTTCAGCCTGCCAATTCACAAGTGTAGTCTCATTTGGAGTTGTATTTTGTTGAGATGTTCCTTGTTGTTGGTTTGTTTCTTGACTCACCTCACTCTCTACACCAATTGTTGTCACCATCAAAGCTTGGTTCAAAGCACCATTGAAGCACATAGACTAGTTGTGAGGTTCATTGCATGGGAAACACCAATCATACTCTTGAGCTATATTATTTTGCACTGGCACTAAGGCTTTAGAGGTAGATGCAACATTGGGGTTATAGGGCTGAAATGGTCTATTGGTAGGAGGCCTTACTTGATTTTGATTTGCAGCTGGATTGGGTGGCCTATTAGGCTGATATGGTTGCCTATTAGGCTGAGTTTGAGACTGATAAGAAGGTCTAAAACTTTGGGCTTGCTGCCTCTTGAGTGTAACCAGCTCATTGCCTAAATTTTGTAATTGTTTCATGACTTCTTGAAGTTCATTTGAGGCACTAGAGGATGAAGTAGAAGTTTCATTTGAACTCTGATTTCTAGGAGTGGGAATAGGAGCTAAAGTAGGTGCTTGACTAGTGCTTGGGCTTTCCAAGTTTGGATATAAGGGCATGGGAGGCCTAGGAGCCAGTTTACCAGCTTGGATCAAACAATTCTCAGCCCTAATGGCAATGTTATAAGTTGCAGGTATATTTGCACCTCCCATGGATTGGATTAACATAGAAATATCAGAATTTAAAGCTTTGAGATAGTATAAGAAAGCACCTTCAGTTGTTGGCCTTACTGTCACTGGGATTCTATCCCATGTCCTTTGAAATCTGAAATTGAAGTCTGTTAGCTGCTCATTGGGAGCTCTCTTGATAGTTGTCAGTTGTTCCAATAGAGACAAATTATCTCCCTTTTCTCCAAACTGCTCATGGAGAGCTATGCACAACTGGTTCCAATTTTGGATAGAGCCTGCCCCAAGGCTCTGAACCATTGCAAGGCTTTCCCTTTGAATGAAGATGCCAACAATTTGACAGCAATTTGCATCTCAACAATCTCATGGATTGCACAAACATTAGCAATGTCTTTGACATGATCACAGGAGTGGTCTGATTTTCCCCCAGTAAAGTATGGGATGTTCTTCAATGCTGTAACTGGAACTGGGTTTTGTGCATTGAGAGCAAGTGGGCTGCTGCCAGTGAAGTTGACATAAGGGTTGTGTTGTGCCATTCTGATTGGCTGAGAACCCTTGTTGATTGGGTGAAAGGTCTACCAGGTGGAGGAGTTGATAGAGTTCTGTTTGGTGGAGATGGAGACCTTTGAATTCTTCTTCCCCTCTCTCTTCTTCTGGGGATAACTTGTAGATACTCAGAACAATCCCTCTTCTCTGGCCCTTGACCTTGTTTGGATCCTTCTCATGAATCTTCAGACTTGGACTGCTGAAACCAGTTGATTTTATCTCTTTGGAGTCGCCAGATGTGCAAATCAGGGCTCTTTTTAAGCAAGAAACTTACAAAAAATGCACATCAACTTTTTTGTAATGAAGATGAAGACCTCTAAGGTCCCACTAGGTGTGCCAAAACTATTAGTGCAAATCAGCAACACCCCTGGATGTTTTCTTCAGATTTCTAGTTTGATAATGGGCATCTAGTGTGATTGCACAACATGGAATCTTTTCCCCAAGTGTGGGACTTGCAAAAATGGGAAAAAACTCTCAGATTAAAGGTTGGTTCCTCTACTCCTCTGATCAGATGTATGCATGAAATTTGTAGAGGTTTAACTCAAAATCCTACTCTAATTTCCAAGGAGACAAGGATAGAAGAGAGAAAAGAAGATAAAACTAAACTAACAAGGTGATACACCAAAGGAGTGGTGAACATCTATTTCTACAAATTGACACAGATTATAAAAATGCAACACAAATCATGCACAAATTGCTAAAATTGTAATGAAGGATCAGGATAGAGCAAACAACACAAGAAAGGATTGAAAATTCATTCACAGAGCTTGCATTGTCATTTCCATTTTTAAATACAAGTGCATTACAACAACAAGGAGGTAGAAAACATGTTGTAGTCCTAAAAAGGTCTGATATTCCACAAATTCACTTGCCAGGGTGAAGGAGGGAGCCTGCAGATCATAAAAATGTCCAACCCTTTACAAATGAGCCAAAAATGGCTTTTAACAATGAAAACCCGAGTTTAGGAAGGAGAAACGGGAAAAAATGAAATGAATGATTCAACCACCAACCAAATCCATCAAAATAGCATGGGTACCCTTAAAAGTTCATTCCCCAAGATTTTTGACCATGCTGGAGAAGAATGGAAGCCATACTGCATTAAAAATGGTGGTTGAATGTCGGTTCTGCTCTTTTCCCCATGCCAAAGGCATTTTTCATTTTTCTCTCACTAAACTCCACCAAAAAACAAAATTGAAAGATTCCATCATGTAGAGGACTTCAATAGCTTTCCAATGACACCAAAATTGAGAAAAATGAGCTCTGGATCGAAAGATATGCCCCTTTGAAGATTTAGGGAAAAACAGGGGCAAAAATCGGGTCGGTGGGCCGAAACCTAAAATTTTCCCCTTTTTTGAATTTGGGAAAAATTTCCCCAAAAATCTCACCCCCACCACTCCGATGCCATGTGGCACATTCCCATTGGTCGTGGGTTCAAATGGCCATTTTACGCTTTTTTGAATTTTGGAAAAAATTCCAAAAAATTCCTCCGCCCCCCTGCCACCACTCCTGACCATGGGACACGTGTTGGCATCCTCCAATCAATTTTTATTTCCTCTTGTGGGCATGCTCCAAATTTTTTCCTTTGCACCTTTACCAACACTTTGGAAAAATTTCCAAATTCTCCCCATGCCCCGACCTCCACCAGAATAGGACACATGGCACATGTCCTTTGATTAGTTGCGGGGTTTTCTAAATTTTTCATTTCTCTTTGGCGGGCTTTGGGAAAAATTTTTCCTTTTGCACCTTTTTACTATTTTGGAAAAAAAGCCAAAATTTTCACCCTCCTCCACCCCCGACTGGCCCATTGGTCCTCATGGACACGTGGCACATTCTATTTCTCATTGGGGCCGGGCCAAAATTTTCTTTTGCCTTTTTTTGAAATTTTTTTTTCCAACTTTTCCCCCGGTCCGACTCCGCACCACGTGGCCACGCACTCTCCATTTTCGCGGCCATCACGCCATTTCTTTTCTTTTGCGGGCCCGGGGAAAATTTTTTCCTTTGCCCCCCCCACTCCTTTGGAAATTTTTCTAACTTACCTCCCCGACCCGCCATTCCACCACCACGTGGCACATTCCTATTGGTTGTGGACCTTCCCAGGGAAAATTTCCCTCAAAAAAACTCGCTGAGCCATAACTTGCAAAATACAAGGAGTTAGAAGGAAAATTTTACCTTTTGGAAAGGTGAGAAAATTCTCTATCGATGAAGCCATTTCAGATAATTTTGAGTGCTAAAAAGTAAAAAAAATTTGACTTGAGGCACAAGGAAGGAAGGATTTCTTTGTAGGAATAGATTTTTTTCCATAACAGGGTTTTGCATCTAAATTTAGAGGTATGCTTAGTCTTTGCATAAAGCTAGCAGATTTGTAAGCTGGCTGGAGACCACTTGCTATTTTAGTAGCGAGCTAAAGGATCCATTCATCGAGTTGGGTCAGTTTTGATCTGATTTGGCTTTTCATTAGATCAATTTGGGTTGTTCTTGCATTGGGAGGCCGAGCTGATCATGGCGTTGGCACGATCCGTCATGTCTAAAGTGAGCTCCACATTGAGCAGTGTAGAATTGAGCATCCTTCCACACGTTCGTGCCATTTATTTATTGGATCGGACCGAGTGCATTTGTTACATTGTTTTCTCCACTTTAAAAATCCAACTCAAGCCCCCTTGCTTGAGTAAAATTACATTATTGCTATTGAGTTTTACCGAGTTTTGAGCCTTGTGGGAAGCAAGTTGTTTGAGTATATTAGGTCGAGCCCACATCAATCAACTAATATTTACGACCTTCACGTAAAATGACCGAGCCTCCATGCCAAGCTTTAAATGACCTTCACGTATTAATCAATGACCTCTTGAACCACGTTTCCCGAAGCATCATCCTCCACACGTCGACCAAACCTGCAAAACATGACTACTGAAAAAAATAAAATAAAAAAAAACTAAAAGGCAGCAAAAAGGTAGAAGGATTCGAGATCCGTTTAAAATGGAAGCCCTAAACCACATCCCCCACAACGCATGCCACATGGACCTCCTCTCTCCCTGCGTGTCGCCATTGGAAAAGGTTAGTCGATTTTGTCTTTGAATAAATATTTAAACCTCAAGTTCATGTGCAAAGCAAACATAGAGCCAAGTTAGATAGTGTGCACAACTTTGGGAAGAGAAGTTTGGGGTTCAAACCCCACCCCAACAATTTTTTTGCATTTTGAAATTTAGTGGCAAAACAGTGAAACCACTAATTGTGGAGGTAAATTTGGTGGAAAAACCATCTCTAAACAACTTAGTTACAACTAAACATGCCCCTAAACCTTTAGTGAGAAAAACCCTATTTTAGGGCAAATTTATTTATTTATTTCTCCTATTAGGCCTATTTTTTTATTACTGAGCAACATTTTCCAAAGGGGGATAGCTAAAAATTACATTTTTAGTTTATGTTTTTTTGCAATTCTTTGCATTTTGGGTCGTATTGGGCTCTGAAGGCCATTCTAATGTGAGCCAAAAACAATTTTTTTTGCCATTCAATTTTTTAATTTTTTTAATGTAATAGTATGCTTGATCTATATTGTACTAATTTGTAGGTTGCCATATCTCAACTACAAACAAACTTTGTAACTACCTCACAAGGTTTGTAGAATATGTGTACACAAACAATAAAATTTGGTTCAAAAACACTCACAAGATCCGATATCTCATTCAAAACGTTTGGTATCATACATTGCCTAGTTTAGGAAGCGCTTACGGGTAAAGTTGTCGTGACTACTACTACACTTAATGCCTAATATCTTGTAACCTTTGCATGTAACAACTTCCTCGTAATTTCTATTTCATTAATGTATGTATTAGGAATAGGATGTTGTTAAGTATAATTAGTAGTAGCGTCGATAGAAGATAACGGGCGCCGTCGATGCGGTGCCGCCAATAATGTGAGTACGGTAGCAGTCAAATCTACAATAGGAATGTTGTAAAAGTAAATATTTGTAAGTAAGTGGTCGGTAATGTTAAAATGTCAAAGTTTGGGTAATTAGAGAAGTAGGGTCTACATGATTAGGAATTAGAAATATTATATTGGTAATAAAGACAAGGAGTGAGGTCATAAATATTTTGTGTATTTTATTTGTAAAAAGTCTAAAAATGTGGAACCCATGTAAAATGATAAGGTTTATCTTATCTTAACGAGATAAGCTTACATGTACGAGATAAGAGTTAAGGTATGGAATATGATTCGTCAGTGGATTTCTTATCCTATCTTAGAGATAAGATGGATAAGCCCTGGAAGTTCTATAAATAGAGAGGCCACCCCCTCATTTAGCATAGAAGGAAGTAGTGAGAAATATTGTAGGAAGTGTGCGAAGGAAGCCATCAGTTAAAGGTGTGTTGAAGAAGCCATTAAGAGGTGTAATTGTAAAGTTTCTCCCATAGTCTTGGTGAAAGGCAAGTGAAGTCAATAACACTTGAAGTACCTCATGGGTGAGATTATAATGATTTCATGTTAATATTATAATTTATTTTGATATTTCAGATTTGTCATCATTACTGTCTTATCATAGTCGATGGTATTCTTGTGTTATGTTGTTGTTTTGTTTCAGATTACATCCCAAACTAAAGGTTGTGCATTAGTAAATAATCATAGCACGAGGAGTTCGGTGAAGAATTATCATAGTGCGGATTGGTGATGACATTTTGGTTCGTTCGTTGCGGGACCATTCCTCGTTAGTGGATTTTACGGAGAGATATTCCCACTTAGTCAAAAATCAATTAGAGGGTAACCTTGTTTTTACTTTGTGCATAGTAGTTACCATGGTAAAGTCATTTTTGCCATGAATAGTAGTTACCATGGTAAAGTCATTTTTCTTTGGAATAGTATTTACCATGAGTAAAGTCACTTTTTCTTGTGAATAGTATTTACATGATAACTTCACTTTTTTAAGTGAATAGTATTTACATGATAACTTCACTTTTTACAGTGAATAGTGTTTACCACGGTAAAGTCGGTTTTTACTATGATAAGTCAAGTTTTACCATAGTTTACCGTGGTCATTTCTATTTTTTGTAGAAAGGTGTAAAGTCACTTTCTAGTATAGTGATTCCAATTATTTGTACACATAAGTCTTGTTGATTGTACTTGTGAGTTGGTATTTCACGGTGGTTACTTTTGAAAATGGGAAAGATTCTGTTTTTCAGCTCAATCTAATGAAGATGCTTCTTCTTTCATTCAAGAGTTTAAGCGATCTTGTATTTGTAATGGCCTTATAAAGAGGAACAATGGACTGAATTTTTCCTACCTTTTTGGATGGTTCGACACTTAGGTGGTTTGAAACACTAGGTGATAATGTGAAAAATTCATGGGATTTATTAACTGAAAGTTTTCTTGAAGAATTTGGTGAACAACAGAAATATGCAGATCTCATGATCGAGATCACAAAGCTATCCCAAGGAGAGAAGGAGAAGATAAGGGATTATCATGCTCGTGTTCTAGAGCTAAGGAGGAAGCTCGATGCCCAGATCGGAAGGAAGGACTAGCGGATGGGTTGATGAATGGCGTGGATAATCTCCTCTGTAAGCACTTCATTCTTGGGATGAAGCCAGAGATCAGACAACGAGTGAAGTATGACCACCCAGCTACCATTGAACAAGCAAAGGAGATTGCAAGAAGGCAAGAAGAAAGCATGGAAGAGGAGCCCAAAGAAATTGTTGCTAAAGTAGAGCCTACACCAGCACCTTTGGTCCAGAATCCACAACCACTCCGGTGAGCACAAATATTTCTCCTAGTACATCACGAGTATGAAGATCTGCTCAAAAAGATGGGTCGATTAACTATTAATCTTCTTGAGGAAAGGAATTTAGTTCTCGGGGAGGAGATAGAGGTCGAAAAGAAATATTTACTGAAGTTGTTTGTTATGGTTGTTATAAAAAGGGTCATTATAAGTATAATTGTCGAGATAGAGCTTCTACATCTGGTAAAGGAGATAATGATAAAGGAAAAGCACCTGTGAATTCTTTTGATGTAGTAGATAAGAGCAGAAATAATGAAGTAGATGTGTTTGTAACAAAAAGAAAGAAAAAAAAGATAATCAAGATGGAAATGATCCTAAGAAGATGAAAGAAGAAACTAGTAAGAAACATAGGAGAAGAAAGTTGGGTGTGCGGGATTTTTACGATTTCACGGGGCAAGGACCATACTCCATCTTGGAAGATCTGTCCAAAAGGCCTGCAAATATTACATATGGTCAACTCTTGGCTATGTCTTCTGAGAAGAGGCGGGAGTTGCGAGGTGGACTCAATGCTCGAAGAAGGAAGGAGGTTGAGGTCCCTGTTTTGGAGCGAGAGGCGGATCCTATGCTCCACAAGTGAGGTATTATGTAATGGTATTTCAATTCATGATGTCTTAGTTGATGGAGAGTGCTGCGATTAATGTAATGACCAAGTCTGTAATGAATATGTTGGGTTTAAAAATTGATCGCCCTTGACACTTATGTTAAGGTCATTAAATAAAGGAAAAACTAAACGAGAAGGTGTAGTTTCAAATGTGGCAATATATACATTATGGGTGTGGTATGTGTGGTAGACTTTCGGGTGATGAAAAATGGAATGCTTATTGCGTACCCAATCTTCTTTGGGAAGACCATGGCTAAGGAGAGTTCATGCAAGAAACTCTTTGGAATGAAGGTTTCATGACACTTGGACGTGGTAGAGAGAGGGTGAAGATAAATGTGATCCCTCGACATCATAAGCGAGAAACTGTGGATTCAAGTGATGGCGATGATTGGACATCCTCGATTACTCTAGTACCGGTGAAGTGGACTTTGAAGATGAAGAAAGTGAGGTGGATGTTTGAGTCATGGATATCCTTCCAGTCACACCAACTCATGACCCCATAAAATTATACGAAGAAGAAGTTGATGATCGTCTCCAACAAATAAAGATTGGTGATCTTTGTGATGGAGAGTGAGAAGGAATCCTACCTCCAGCTCTTTCGAAGGTACATACACCTATTCACTTTTGATTACAAGGAACTCCGTCAAGTAAGTTGGGTAGAACATTGTATTGAGTTGGTAGATGGTGCTAAGCCCATAAAGCAAATGCCATATAGAATGAATCCTAATTTTTCCAAAAGGCGTAAAAGAAGAAATAGATAAGTTGCTTGATGCGGGATTCATATTTCTTTGTGGAGAATTTGAGAATGGGTTTCTCCCATTGTGATCTCAATAAAAAAGAATGGGAAGCTACGCATTTGTGTTGATTACAGGAAGCTCAATAAGGCAACAAAGAAGGATCATTACCCTCTTCCATTTTCAGATCAGATCTTGGGCAAAGTGAAGTAGCTGGCGAGAGTCTTTATAGTTTCTTTGATGGATATAGCGGCTCTGACCAAGTTCGTATAGCAGAGAAAGATCATTTGAAGACCACGTTCACCACTCCTTGGGGAACGTTTGCTTATAGAGTTATGCCTTTTGGGTTGTGTAATGCTCAGCAACATTCCAGCGTTTGATGAATAGGGTGTTCGAACCCTACATTGGGACCTTCATCAGAGTATTTATGGATGATTTTTGCATCTATGGGAGCAAGTTGGACCACCTGCACCAAATGGAGACAACATTTCAAAGGTTAGATGAAGCACAAGCCTCACTAAACCCTACAAAGTGTGTCTTTGGATGTTCTAAAGGTGTTTTGTTAGGGCATGTTGTATCCGAGAGATGGTATTAGTGCTGATCGATAAAGTTTCAAAAATCAAAGATTTACCATTCCTCTTAATAGAAGTAAGTTGAGATCATTTTTAGGCCATGTGGGTTCTATAGAAGGTTCATCAAGAATTTCTCAAAGATTGCCTGACCACTAACCCTTGATTCTTGAAGAAGGATGTTACTTATGAACCGGGAAATAAGGCGCATGAAGCTTTTGGACAATTGAAGGAAGCCACTGGTGTCTTCACACATTTTGAAGAATCAGTTGGAGCAAGCCATTCATTGTGTACTGCGATGCCTCGGATGCGGACACTAGGAAGTACTTTGAGCCAAAAGGATGAAAATGGGAATGAACATCAATTTACTTTGGGAGAGCGAACAAATGAGCGATCTTTGAGGTAAATTATCTTGTAGCTGAAAAAGAGGCTCATTTATCATTTTTTTGTAAAGAAGTTTAGAAATTACTTATTTAGGGAAAAAATTTCTAGTTGTAACAGATCATCGAGGCTCTAAAATATATTGTAAATAAGCCTAACCCATCGGGGAGGATAGCAAGATGGATAATTTTTGCTACAAGAGTTTGAATTTGATATTATAGATAGGCGGGAAAGAAGCATGTCAATGCGAGATGCACTCTCTCGAGCCTATGATGGTTTAGGATCATCTTGTGATGATGATGATTTCCCGATGCAGCATTGTTATCCCTTGACACAATCCCTAGTGAATACATAGATATTTGGAATTATCTGAATGAATTCAAGTTTCTGATGGTGCAATACAAAGACTAAGAGAAAGATTACTCAAGCCGAGTCGTCCATATTCTATTACGCATGGAGTATTATTTGAATAGGACACGATGGGCGTCTGAGAGGCGAGTTGGACGTGATCAAGGAAGGAAGGCTGCTAGAAGAATTCCACAATGGTACATGTGGAGGGCACTTCTCTGGACAACTTTGCAAGAAGGATCTTGGATGCGAGGTTATCACTTTGGCCCCTCTTTTTAAAGATTGTTATAATTATTGTAAGACATGTGATATTTGTCAAACACATGGTAACAGTAAGACTTCATCAGCTCCATTATGTCCTATTCTTCCCCTTGGTCCCTTTGAAAAGTGGGAATAGACATTGTAGGTCCACTTCAACTACATCACGCCAAAATAAGTATATTGTAGTTGCCACAGTTATTTAACCAAGTGGGTTGAAGCTAGGCCATTGAAAACAACTTCCATGGATGAAGTGGCAAGGTTCATGTATGCGCATTGTCACAGATTTGGTTGCCCATTAGAAATTGTGTATGAGATCAAGGAAGCCACTTCATTAATGAGGTGGTAGAAGCCCTAGTCAATAAGTTTTCTATTAAGCACGGGAAGGCAACAACATACAAGCCAAGCACAAATGGACGAGTGGAGCGAACAAATTTTGTGTTGTGTCAAATTCTAGCAAAGATGCGGCCTTGCGGTACATAAATGGGATAAAAGGATTCATGCGGCATTGTGGGCATATAGGGCAACATCAAAGTCAGCAACAGGATACTCCCCATTTCGGTTGGCCTATGGCATTGATCCGATTCTTCTATTGAGTTTGATATTCCCCTTTGAGAGTTATGAAAAATGAAAGGATGGATGAAAGTGATTGATAAAAGAAAGGTTGGTACATCTTCATTTCTTTGGAGGAAATGAGAGAAATAGCAAAGGATACAAGCCATAAGAAGAAAATGAAGCGAGAAGGAATACTTTGATCAAAAGATCCGGTGGTCTCCATTTCATGTGAATGACTTGGTTCTAGTATATGATTCGGATACAAAAAAAAGAAGACAGAGAAAATTTCTTCCAAAATGGATGGGGCCCTACAAAATAGCATTTGTGCATGAAAATGGTACGTCTGCATTTGGAGGAATTGGATGGCACTCCCATTACGAAATGGGTCAACCACGACAAGTTGAAGATTTTCCAAGCACGAGAATAGTCTACTCAGGGACGGAGTAGAAGCTAGGAAGGGGAAGATGTCGACACTAAAATTTTCCTCCGTAATTTCTATTTCATTAATGTATGTATTAGGAATAGGATGTTGTTAAGTATAATTAGTAGTAGCGTCGATAGAAGATAACTTGGTGCCGTCGATGCGGTGCCGCTTGATAATGTGGAGTACGGTATGAGTCAAAGTACAATAGGAATGTTGTAAAAAGTAAATATTTGTCGTAAGTGGTCGGTAATGTTAAAATGTCAAAGTTTGGGTAATTAGAGAAGTAGGGTCTACATGATTAGGAATTAGAAATATTATATTGGTAATAAAGACAAGGAGTGAGGTCATAAATATTTTGTGTATTTTATTTGTAAAAAGTCTAAAAATGTGGAACCCATGTAAAATGATAAGGTTTATCTTATCTTAACGAGATAAGCTTACATGTACGAGATAAGAGTTAAGGTATGGAATATGATTCGTCGAGTGGATTTCTTATCCTATCTTAGAGATAAGATGGATAAGCACTGGAAGTTCTATAAATAGAGAGGCCACCCCCTCATTTAGCATAGAAGGAAGTAGTGAGAAATATTGTAGGAAGTGTGCGAAGGAAGCCATCGGTTTAAAGGTGTGTTGAAGAAGCCATTAAGAGGTGTAATTGTAAAGTTTCTCCCATAGTCTTGGTGAAAGGCAAGTGAAGTCAATAACACTTGAAGTACCTCATGGGTGAGATTATATGATTTCATGTTAATATTATAATTTATTTTGATATTTCAGATTTGTCATCATTCATTGTCTTATCATAGTCGATGGTATTCTTGTGTTATGTTGTTGTTTTGTTTCAGTTACATCCACCAAACTAAAATTTGTGCATTAGTAAATAATCATAGCACGAGGAGTTCCGGTGAAGAATTATCATAGTGCGGTCATTTACCACCGGGTATATAGAAATGGTGATCTTCTTCCACGTACCACCGGGTATATCGGAAAGGGCACGTATATACAAAGGTTTGGTATATCGATCGACAGGATATATATATATTGGGAGACCTTATACCTGGAGTGATAAGAGCCAAACCTTGTCAGTGATTTATGCAAAATGGGCACCAATGCCCCCAAATTTTTCTTCCAGATTCACAACTACTCAGAGGAAACAACTATACTTCCTGGAAGACAAAAATCAAGACACAACTTGAGTTTGAAGAAATATGGCCTATTGTGACTAGTACTTTGACCAGATCAACAATTGATACAACACAACAATGATAGTTTGATAAAGCAAATCAGAAGGCCAAACTCATCATCTTTTTGGAGTTTCGACGATGTGCAACCCCACATTCAAGATGCCAAAACAACCAAAGAAGCGTGGGATAAGTTGAGCACAGTATATGAGGCCAAAAACAAGAATGTCATATGAATTTATAGAGTCAGTTACACACATTGAAGTTCAAGAGAATGAGAAAATCAAAGCTTTCTTAAGAAGAGTTGTAGAGTTGAGGGCTTCACTTCTAGCCCTGGGAGAAGTGGTCACAGATGATGCTCTCATTCCCATTGTTCTGAGAGCACTCCCCTCTTCTTACCACATTTTTATAACAACACTAAACATGTTAGATACGACAATTAGTTTTGACAAATTGGTAAACCTACTATAATAAGAGGAAGCCATGCATAATAAGGATGATGAAGAGGAGCAAACACTTTCTTCACATCAAAAATGGAAAGGAAAACCTAATTCCTATCAAAATTCCCAACATCGAATCCAGTATCAACATCAAGGGGACAAACAACATAAGAAGCAATGTCCAATATGTAAAAGAGGACATGAATTGAAAGATTGTTGGTATAATACATACAAAAAGGTTCATCAAGCAACTCGGACCTCAACACCAACAATCTCACAAGGGACATACAAACTACAATCAAGGGCAGAAAAAGGGGAACTAGAAAAGAAGACCCCATCAACAAGGAAATATTTCTGAACAAGAAGAACATTCAGATAATGAAGACTTCTTGTACATTGCTCGATCAAGTGAACCATCCACGTCATCTAGTGATGTCTAGTATGTTGATTCAGGAGCCACTTGACACATGACCGACCATAGAGACTGGTTTACTTCAATGAGGGACATGCCTTCAAAAAACCATGTTTTGTTGGGTGATGATTCTTCATATACAGTTCAGGGGATTGGGAACATTTATCTACCCCTTGGTTCATGCAACTGTAGACTATCAGATGTCTTATATGTCCCTAGGTTTGACAAAGAATGCTTTCATCATTAACTCCTAGATCACAAATTAAAAATTGACTTTGATAGTCATTTCGAAAAGAAAATTTGTTTGATTCAAGACAAATCGGGAGGCTCGAAAATAGTTTCAAAAAGCCTCCAATGTGGGACGTATGTTCCAACTTGATTTTGTCCACGAGAGATGATCATGCACTTGTGGCTAAGAACTCTTCAGCACAATTGTGGCATCAGAGACTTGGTCATGTTAGTTTCAAGTATCTTGAGACACTACATTGACGCAATATGGTACATGGGCTACCATCTCTTTAGAAGGATATAGACAAGTGTCATCACTGCCTAGCAGGAAAACAACACAGAGCTTTGTTCCAAAAGAGTACATATCAATCTCATGGTAAGCTTGATCTAGTTCATACCAATCTTTGCGGTCCAATGCAACCAAGTCATTCTAGATTTCAGTACTTCATGCTATGTGTTGATGAATATTCAAGAAAAATGTGGATTTTTTGTCTTCGTAAGAAAAGTGAAGCTTTTGAAACCTTCAAGAAGTTCAAAGGAGTTGTTGAGAACAAAACTGGTTGTCACATTAGAAATCTCCACTCAAATCGATGGGGGTAATCCACCGTATTGAGTTTAAAGACTACATATAAGCTCATGGGATTCGTCAAAAAATTCCTCCTCCACACACACCACAATAGAATGGTGTTGTTGAGAGAAGAAATCATATTATCATGGAAATGGTGCGATGCATGATCGATGACTCTAGACTTGTAAAGACATTCAGGTAGAAGCAACAAAGACAACAATGTATTTTTGAACAGAGTGCCCAAAATTTCTCTTGACGGAGTAATACCACAAGAAGCATGGTCAAAGCGGAAACCATCTATTTCACACCTTAGAGTATTCAGGTGCAAAACAAGGATGCACATACCCAAGCAGAATAGAAAGAAATTGGACATGAATTCTCAGAAACTCATCTTCATTGGGTATAGTGAAGAGACTCTTGGGTACATATTGATGGATCCGAAGACCAGAAAGTCTACACCAACAGAGATGTTGATTTCTTTGAGAAGAAGGAAGAAGAGGCTCCTCCTCCAGACTCACCTGATGTAGATTCTTCACCAGTTGTAAAAACTGAAGTTAATGTTCCCACTGATGATGAAAGTGATGATGGGGATGCTGGTGATGATCTGATAGAACCACGACCCATGGGAACAGTTCAACATATGCCTAAGTGGTGTACTAGCACATTACAAGATGCAAGAATGGATGCTCCACCAGGATACATCCACCCTGGACCATGGACTCATAGTAAAGCAAGAGAAGAAGTTAAATTTGCTTTGATGAGTAGAGTTATTGAGTCTGATGATCCCTCTACAGTCTAGGAAGCCCTACAGTCAAAATCTTGGAAAGATGCCATGGAATCTAAATATTAGTCAGTATTGAAAAACAACACTTGGTAGCTTTTTGACCTTCCACCAAGGAAGAAACCCATTGGATGTAGATGGATATTCAAAATGAAGTACAAAGTAGATGGGATAGTGGAAAAGTACAAATCAAGACTTGTAGCAAAGGGGTATGCACAAAAAGAAGGCATTGAATATGAGGAGACATTTTCTCCCACAACTAAGATCAAGACGATCAGGATGATCTTTGCTCTAGCTGCATAGTTTGGTTGGAAAGTCCATCAGATGGACATAAAAAGTGCCTTCTGAATGGATATTTACAAGAAGAATTCTACATGACTCAACCTGAGGGATATGTAGTACTTGGTCAAGAAGAAAAGGTATGCAAGACTTAGGAAATATTTGTATGGCCTTAAACAGGCACCCGAGCATGGTACATCAAAATTGATGAGCATCTCGTACAACATGGATTTGTTAGAAATCCATACGATCCCAATCTTTACCTCAAAAATCAAGGGGGAGATTGTGATTATCGTTGTCTATTTTGATGATCTAGTCATCACTGGAAGTTTAGTGAGGATGATCGATGCAATGAATAAAGATCTTAATCAATCGTTTGACATGACAAATCTCAAGATAATGCACTATTGTCTTAGATTGGAAGTATGACAGAAAGAGAATCACATATTTATTTCTCAGATGAAATATATAAGACAACACTTGATAAATTTAGGATAATGGATTGCACACCGATTTCTACATCTATGAAGAACAAATTGCAGTTATCTCATTCGAGATCTATCTCCTGAGGTAAATGCCACTCTCTATCGACATTGAGTTGATTGGGAGTCTCATTTACCTGACCTACACTAGACTAGATATCAACTTTGCAGTAAGCTATCTATCCAAGTTCATGCATGAACCCAAAGTGTGTCATTGGAAAGAAGAAAGGCACATATTAAGATATCTCAAAGGATTAGTGGATCTTGGTCTAGAATACAAGAAGAATGACAACTTCTTCTTATCAGGATATTTGGATTCAGATCATGTAGGAAATATTGATGACAGAAAATCCACTTCAGGATTTGTATTCTTTATGGGATCTGGACCAATATCATGGGGAAGCAAGAAACAACACTTTGTTTCTCATTCTTCCAAGTGAGTATCGTTCTGCAGAAGAAGTTGTCTATGAAGCAATTTAGCTACATCACATACTAGAAGGACTTGGAATACCATAGGACAAACCGACCACCATGTATGTTAACAATGAAGGTGTTCTCAAACTTGTTCGCAATCTAGTTTTTCATGAAAGAACAAAGCACATCGAGGTACATGTTCATTTCATACGTGAGCATGTGTTGAAGCACAACATACAACTTCAATTTTGTCCAACAGTTGAACAACGGGAAGATATCTTCACAAAGTCACTTACATGTGACAATTTCGAGTTGTTCAGAGAGTTCCTCTCCTCATCCCTTGAAACAATGCACAATTAAGGGGGGGAATGTTAGGTTAATTATTATTTACCTCTATTAATTATGCATTCCATATTAATTATTATATTTATTGATTGGTTATATGGTTATATTTCATCCTAACTATCTAATTGTCTTTATTCTGCATATATGGGTGTTGTTGTATTGTTTTAACAATACTATTGTTTGTTTGTATTTAATATTGGTTATGCTTCCCGTATGATATTTTGGAAGCTTATGTAATCAGGGATATTTTTGCACATGTGCAACTTATTTTCTTGTGTGTATTCATTTGTACAATACCTATAAGTATTGCAACTCATACCAATGTAATTTGGTTGATTTGATATTAATAAAGTTTATCAAGATTCCACCCCTATAGCTCAGTTTACAACAATAACATGTGAAATTTATTTTTAAAATGCAATCAACTAGTCATGGACATAAAAAATATGCATAATTTATCTAATTTTATTATGAATCAATGATAATATTCTCCTATTGGAAAAAACCCTAAATGGGCCTCAACTCCTTACAAAATCCATAAAAATAGGAGATGCTCTTAGGTTCAGTAATTTCCTTGAATTATGATTATACCGATCACATCTTCAAGTACATCACATTAAGAACCTGAAAAGTTGACAATCAATCTAGTGTATACAAGTTTCCCATGTGTTATCTTTCTATGCATAACTAGTAGATGTTAAAATGATCTCAAATTATTTAAATTCAGTTATTTATAATTTCAATATAACTCCTATGCAAATCATTAATTCATCATATTCTTATCAATTTATTATTTAAATGCACTAATGCACTCATGTATTTATAGACTTATTAAATTTGAATTAGGACTTGCAAAGTCACAAGCTAACACAACATGAGTGAGAGATCCTAAAATACAAGTCACAATTCAAAGATAATTTAAATTTAAGGAACAAAGGTATAAAAGGACAATGACCATTTCTATAATGGGTACACAAATAGTTGAATAATCTCAAACTATACAGATGGTCACTTCTCAATACCAAGAAAAAATAAGGAGGAGAAAGAAAATATGGGTAGATATAAACATGGACAATCAAATATAGAAAATGACAAGACACAAAGTTGATAAGGGACACAAGAAAAATAAGTCAAATGTCAAATGTCACATAAAACATGTGCCAACTAGAATCTATATTAGACTAATTATCAATAAACACATAAATCTAGAAGGGGCCTCAAATGAATTGTTCATGAGTTGGCAACCCAACTAATTTGCAGAGCATTCAAGCTTCCCCACCATGATTCAAAATTTATTGTATCCACACGTATGTTAAGAGTAGATTATATCTTCACTACCTCCCTAAGAGCTGATTAAGAGTGGTAAAATACTATGCTAAAACATAAAAAAATGTCACATATTTCCTTATTACTCCCAAAGATATTATAGTTTAAATTGGACTATGCTAAAACATTGAAAAACAAATGTCGCATATTGACCTATTACTGCTAAAGATATTATAGTTTAAATTGAACATGTTGAATTGTGTTGAGTGGATATTTATAGTCATAATTATTCAAAAACAAATTGTATTAATTGTTTGGAAGCATATTATTGGTGAAATATTTTTCAAGGGGTAACATATGAAACTTCATCCATGCTTGAGAGAAACACTCCCTCCCCTTTAGAATGGGGAGGCTCCAATTTATTAAAATTTGGAAACTATATACATTAGAATAATATTTAGGGTGACTAGAGGCCGAAGAATGTGTAGAAACACCCTTGTTGTGACTACAACGGTAGATTAAAGGGGATAAATGTGTAGGTAAGAGAAGAGAGATAAATGAGAAGGGAATTGTATTAATGAGCTAAACTCATATTTCAATAACTAAAACTCAAAGGTGATTCCAGTTTCAATTGGAGGAAACATGAAAGCACAACACAACATCATAACAAGATAATGAAACATATAATGCAAGATAAATAAAAATCCTTATCAAGATATATTCATTCCATAAAGAAGAAAAAAATTCCTTACACTCATTATAAATTCCAGCATGTGATGGTGAGTAACAAGATAAGAATGGAGGAAAATATCAATAAAAGAAATAGAAGAATACAACTTGTTGAGTTGTGGAGCTCAATTACTTTAGATTAACATGCAATGTAAAACTTGCTAGAAAACACAAGAACATTAGTCATCGGTTAGAGAGAATCGACATCAACTACCCAAGACCGACATCGATCAGGTAAGGAGGAACTGACATCGATTAGGGAGAACCGACATCGGTTACCTGTGTGAGGATTTTTAATTAACTCTCGGGAATTAGATCTATTTTTAGCATTAAAGTATATCTATTGATTGTAATTGCATGGCTAAGTGCCCTAAGTCTATAAATGACTATATAAGCATGAAATCTAGGGTTTAGAAGTAAGTATTAACAAGAATTAAGAAGAACTTGCAAAGGTTTTTGAGAGAGAGAATTCTTGGTGATGAAGCAAAAAGCTTGAGAGAAAGAAAGTACTGTACATCTGAGAGGTGTGGAAGATTTTAAATCTTCATTGTATATCTTTTCAAAGCTTTGGATAATAGATTAGCTTGTTTCTTGGTGGACGTAGCCCACACTGGGTGAACCACGTTAAATCTGGTGTTGATTTATGTCTCTTGTTTTGTATATTTCTTCTCGTAGAATATCCACTTTTATTTGCATGTATGCTTAGATTTGATATATTGTTTGTACAACCGGTGTGCTAACCCCAACACAACTTACTAGAGAGTGCAAAAACTATTCCTTGGAATGGAGAAGCATTCCAATTTATAGCCAAAGTAAGTGAATCTTTCCATTCCGTGTGAATTTTCTAATTAAAGTACAATCTCAATGAAGAAATAGAAACTTTAAGTGAATTAAGTCACTTTTACAAAAGTTATTCCTTAATGGAGAGATAGAATGTTATAGAGAGAAAATAAGAGAGAGAAGGTTTGATCAAATGAAGAAAATCAAGGATAAAGTTCCGCTCTTCCCTCTTTGTGGATATGAATGTTGTAATTGAATAGGAACTTCCTCGATTGCTTTTCCGATTAGATCATGTATTTTCTTGGACTTAGAAATGACACTCCACATCTTATCTAGAATGATCATCTTTGGTCATACCGGAAATATCTCTTCCAACTTTACATCTATATAAGCAATGATATCTGCCAACTCAACTCTTTGTCACAAACATGATATCTCATCTCCCACATGAGAAAATGATTATCATGTAATCATCACGAAGCATGCACCATGAGATCTCTTGGATTTGATAATATCAAATATTTATGATAATCCCCTCGGTGAAAACATAATAATACCGTGAATGGAAACACTTCCTCTTTGTGATATGAAATCAAGAAATGACTCAAGACACAATGTCTTCTTTAATAATATGAGTACTTCTGTTATGTCTCCTAAATAGAAAATGTTAAGGAGATTGAGAATACACCAGAACCATGGTTTTCATCATAGAAGCCTTTAATTGATTCAATTAGATGTTTCATGCTCAACAATCCTCTTATGCACTTTAGTAAATGAGTTTTTATTCATTTTTAGGTGTTTTCAAGTGGTCCTCAATGATGGCTTTGGCCACAACATGGATGCAAATCATCGTGAATGAAGACTCATCAAAATCACTTGTGAATGGATTTTTGAAATATTATTGAGAGAAGAAGTGATGTTCCAATTTTGAGACAATTCTCTCATCAATATTAATGGGAACATGCAAAATCCGATGAAGTGGATAGAATATTGTGAAAGCAAAAATCTTCAATATCTCAAAAAAATCCACTTTATTGTCAATTTCAGAAATTTGGCTTGTTGAGTCACTAGGAAAAAGTAAAATGATTTTTTGTCTTTGGAAAAAATGGAGGTTTTAACTACAACCTTGATTAGATCACCATGAGATAAATACTTATCAAATCCACATGAGAGAATTTATCCATTTTAAATATTTTTCTAAGAGGAATAAATGCTCTAATTTTCATGAAGTATATCATGGGAAGCGGTAGGAAATGGAAAAATAACTTATGGTTGGACAATGAATTTGTGAATGGTGTATTCTGCTTATTCTAGAAAATGATATATGGATCAATTTGAAGTTGATTTTAAGGAGAACTCATGGGTAAAGTTTTATGGGATTTGGCCTTAGGATTTGTAAGTTATGATCATTTGAGTTTTGGGAAGAACTACGATAAACAAGGGTTTCTCAAGTAGAAAAATTCAAATGAGAATATGAAGAAAACTATATTTTTCATCCCTTATGTATTATACCATCTTGAAGGAATTTTCATGGAGAGCATGTGCGTAAAATTTCATGGGATTTTAGCTTTGGAGCTCAAGATATGAGCAAAAGTGGATTGAGAATGCCTAGGGCATGAAGATGGTTTTCATGGAGGAATGAGAGGAGAAATGAAGTTTACATGGATTTTCCAACATGCACTTTATCTATTTTGGAGTTTTGGTTTTGGAGGGAAAACATAACATTCAAAACATGACTTAAGTGGAGGTGGGGTTTGGGCTTTTGCTCAAACAAACATACAAAATGTGCCTACTTTGAATCCTCCACTACCAAAGGAAATAAAATCAATATAAGGCACACTTATGAAGTGCATGCAACATTGCAAAGTGTGTCATTGCAAGGAGGGGGTCAAAAATGTGCCTAGGCCTTTGGGGTTTGCAATTTTTCACTCTTTGAGCTGTGCTAAAACTTCTAATTTTTAGTTAGTTTATGGGTTTGAAGTTGGCTGATCAATATGAGGCACACTTATGAGGGTGGGGAATCATAAAACAAAATGAAAACTTTGTTTTCCACCTCCCAAAATGCCATCATACTCCATAAGTGCGCCAAATAACTTAAGTTGTTAACATCAACAACTCAACGAAGAATTAGAATGTGAAAAACACTTTTTGGGTCAAAAACCAAAACTTAACATTTCGGAGGTATAATATATCATATTGACTAGAAGTGTGCCAAAAGATCAAATCGAAGCACTTATATGACTTGACAATGAACTATTTTAAGTTTTGACCCAACTTACCTTTTTGGCGCACGAAGGAGCAATAATGAGTTACGATGTCGTGAGATCTTGAGATGAGTAGGAATAAAACCAACACTTGTACCTTAGAGATTACTCAATGAGATTAAATTTGACCATATTTATGCTTTTCATTACACCCAAGGTTCTTGAATCCTTATGTGAAATTTCTCTCTTTCATAAAGACTAAGGTGCCTTGGTGTCTGAAAGCATTCCAATTTTGCTGCTTCCAAAATCTTATTTTGAACATATTGGCATGTAGTGTTAGGATAAATTTTATTATCCTATTATTAATTATGCATAGTAGGATTATTTAATTAATTTTATTATTTAAATAATTAATGATTAAATTGTTATATGGTTAAACAACCATATTTGTTCTCATTTGCACATTGTTATATTGTTATAAACAATATATTTGTCTTTATGTAATTTTGCTTTAGGATGTTATGGAAGCTTGTGAAATCTGGTTTTTGGTTGCACCGTGCAACTCATTTTCCCGGATGTATTTGGTCATGCAATATCTACGTAAATATTGCAGCCCATTCTCTCAGTAATTGTTTACCGATTGAGATCAATAAAATATACACAAAGCTTCCGCCCCTGTTTCTCAATCTACATTTGGTACCGAGAGCGAAAATGTGAAGGTGTGGAAGAGAGAAAGAGAGAGAGAGGAGATCGAGACGATTTGCAGCATTCGAGAGCATGCAGCCTCTGCAAACTCCCGGCCCCATCCCCGCCTCCCCACATCTCCACTTCCTTCCAAGTACTTGAAGGCAAATTTTTTTGCACTGGTGCACTCAAACACTGTGCAAAAAAATCTTCATGTGTATTTAATTTAAAAAATATATATATAATTTTTCCCAATCAGGGTTTTGTTTTTACTGCATTTAGAGGTATATCTTGTTTTGGAGGATTTCTTTGCTGTGTATATGCACCTGCAGCATCAAACAGAGCAAAAAAAAAAAAAAAAAAAAAAAGGAGGCGCCCTGCACAAAAAAATATACAGTGGAAGAGGAAGAATAAGCAGCCAGCGAAGGAAGAACAGCAAAAATCCAGCCTGTACAGTGCATGGCATGATAAAAAACGCGGCCACAAGGTAAAAAAAATGTTTTTTTGGAGCTAAAAAACCCCATTCTCCTCTCGCCCGCGCCCTTTGCTGTCCCCCACGGCCTGCATAGCAAAAAAAACGCACTATTCTCCTCAAGCCCGCGCCCTTCTCCATCTGCCACGGCCTGCACATGCAAACAACAAGCAAATAAAGCTTAGATTGTTAAAAAACGCCCCCAGCAAGTAAAAAACGCCCCCAGCAAGTAAAAAAACGGCCCAGCAATCAAAAAAACGCAGCCAAAGCAAAAAAGGCGCCATTTTTAGTCTCCCACGGCCTGTACAAAGGCAAACAACGCAAAAAACGCGCCCAGCATTGAAAAAACGCGGCCAGTGATCAAAAACGCAGTCCCAGGCAAAGAATACAGCAAAAAAACGCGCCCAGCAACTAAAATATGCGGCCAAGCATGTAAAAAAACGCCCCAAGGAGAAAAATACAGCAAAAAACGGCTGTGTACAGTGCGGCCAAAGGAGAAAAACGCGCCCCAACACAAAAAACGCGGCCTGGGAAGGAGAAATTGCGGCCTGAGCAAAGAAATAAAGTCTCAGATCCGTTTTTTGGGCAAATAGAACCCTAAAAACGCCCCTCCACCAGCATGCGCCACGTGGCATTCATTTTTCAAGAGGTAAGTCAATTTATTTGACAATAAATACAAATTTCTTCCTTTCATAGTCCAAGCGCCCCAAGTGGCCAAGTTGGTTATTGCATGTGCCTTAGGAGTGAGAGGTTTGAGGATCAAATCCCACAAAAAACACTCAAAAACTCTCCTTTTGCATCTGGCGGAAATTTTGGCAGAACTGCTAAATTTAGCAGCTTTTTTGAATTTAGTTATAACTAACTAAATTTAGCGGAGAATCCCTAATTTAGGGTAAAAAATTTTTTTCTCCCATTTGGTCTGTTTTCTCATTCCAGACATTTTTTGCAAAAGGAGACCCACCTAAAAATTGCATTTTCAGCTATTTTTTTGCAATTTTTAGCATTTAGGGCTCAGGAGGTCACCAGGACCCCGAAATTGAAATTTTTTGCTGTCATTCAAATTGTATTATATATTGTACTAATTTGCAGGTTGCCATAGTCAACTGCAAAACTTTGTAACTGCTAAGAAACTGACAGAATTGTAATCAAAAATAGTAAATTTGGTTCTGTAACACTCACGAGATCCTAGATCTCATTCGCAGCGTTCGGTATATACAGTGCCTCTGGGAAGCGCTTACGGGTAAAGCCATCGCGACTACTACTGCACTTAACGCCTAATATAGCTGCAACAACGTCGTCTGGGCATCGTCCCTATAAATCGATGGGGAGTAATAAGGTCACAGTGCACACACTATGAACCATCCCATCCGCCTCGTGAACGATCAAGAAGACATAAATCCGGACTGAGAAATTATCCGAGTATATAGCGAAGTTACGCGCGCGT
Organism: Taxus wallichiana var. yunnanensis; assembly: GCA_018340775.1. Lineage (NCBI taxonomy): Eukaryota > Viridiplantae > Streptophyta > Pinopsida > Cupressales > Taxaceae > Taxus > Taxus wallichiana. Next base: position 893,957,418 of record CM031240.1, on the reverse strand, counting down.
ATGAGGATATTTCTTTGAGCCGGTGTCAATAATCGCACAGACCCCATCAGTATTGTCTTGGTACCACGTATCGAATTCTTTCACGTACGTTAACACCTCTTTCACGTATCGCCGGGTATATAGAAAGGGCGAGCTTCTTCCACGTACCGACGGGTATATCGGAAGGGCGCGTATATAGAAAGGTTCGGTATATCGGACTGACGGTATATAGATTGGGAGACCTAATACCTGGAGTGATAAGAGCCAAACCCTGTCGTGATCTCGCAAAATGGGCACAATGCCCCCAAATTTTTTCTTCCGGATTCACAATTGCTCGAGGAAGCAACTATGCTTTGCTTGAAGACAAAAATCAAGACAACTTGAGTTTGAAGAAATCGCCTGTTGTGATCGGGTACTCTAACTAGATCACCAATGGATGCAACACAACAACGACAATTTGATAGAAAGCAGATCAAAGCAAAGCTCATCATCTTGTTTGAGTATCGGATGATGTGCAAGTCCACATTCGAGATGCTACATCAAAAAAAGAAGCTTGGGATAAACCGAGCACAATATATGAGGCCAAGAACAAAAATGTCATACTCAATTTGCAGAGTCAGTTACATACGTTGAAATTCAAAAAGAATGAAAATTGAAGCCTTCCTAAGAAGAGTTGCAGAGTTGAGGGCTTCACTTCTAGCCACAGAGAAGAGGTCAAAGATGAGTCTCTCGCTCCCATTGTTTCGAGAGCTCTCCTTCTTCTTACCGAATTTTTGTCACAACTCTAAACTTGTCGATACGACAATTAGTTTTGACAAGTTAGTAAACTTACCGCAACAAGAGGAAGCAATGCACAACAAGGATGATGAAGAGAGCAGCATGTCTTCACATCAAAAATGGAAAGGAAAAGGTAAAGGAAAACCTAAATCCTATCGAAGTCCCCACATCAATCAAGATCATGGGGACAATCAATGAAGAAGCGATGTCCCATTTGCAAAAGAGGACATGACTTGCAAGATTGTTGGTTTAACACATATAAGAAAGGTTCATCAAGCAATTTCGACCACAACAACAACAAACTTACAAGGGACATTCAAACAATTATCACTGGGCGTAAAAGGGGAACTGGAAAAGAAGACCCCACCAAAGAAGGTAATATTGCCGAGCAACAAGATAGAAAATGAAGACTTCTTGTTCAATGCTCGATCAAGTGAACCATCCACGTCATCTAGTGAAGTCTCGGTATGTTGATTCGGGAGCCACTCGACACACATGACCGGCCACAGACTCGGTTTATTTCAATGAGGACACGCCATCGAAAAATCATGTTTCGTTGGGAGATGATTCTTCATATACTGAAGACAGGGATTGGAAACATTTCTCTACCCCTTAGTTCACGCAAATGCAAACTATCAGATGTTCTATATGTCCCTGGGTTGACAAAGAACCTTCTTTTGGTCAGTCAACTCCTAGATCACAACCTGAAAATTGACTTTGATAGTCAATCCGGCAAGAAAATGTGTTTGATTCGAGATAAATCCAGAGGCTCGAAAATAATTGCAAAAGCCTCAAATGTGGGACGAATGTTTCAACTTGATTTCATTCACAAAAATGATCAAGCACTCGTGGCTAAAAACTCCACCTCAGCTCAGTTGTGGCATAGGAGATTTGGTCATGTAAGTTTCAAATATCTCACACACTTCGCCCGCAATATGGTACATGGGCTACCATCTCTTCATGGAAGGATACGACACAAGTGTCCTCACCGCTAAAGCAGGAAACAACACAGAGTTTCATTCCAAACAAGTACTTTTCGAGCTCATGGAAAACTTGACTGGTTCATACCGATCTCATGCGGTCCAATGCAGCCAAGTCATTCAGTGGTTCCAAGACTTCATGCTCAGTGTTGACGACTATTCACGAAAAATGTGGATTTTTTGTCTTCGCAAGAAAAAGTGAAGCCTTTGAAACATTCAAAAGTTCAAAGTGGCAATGAGAAAGAAACTGGTCGTCACATCGAACTCTCCGCCGATCGAGGGGGAATTCACCGATGATGAGTTTAGAGACTATCTACAAACTCACCGGATTCGTCGACAAATGCCTCCTCCACACACACCGCAGTAAAATGGTGTTGTTGAGAGAAGAAATCGTACTATCATGGAAATGGTGCGATGCATGATCGATGATTCTGGACTTGCAGTAAAGACATTTTTGGCGTAATGAAAAAGCAAGAGTGTATTTGTTAAACAAAGCGCCCACAACTGCTCTTGATGGAATTACACCACAAGAAGCATGGTCAAAAAGGAAACCATCCATTGCACACCTCAGAGTATTCGGGTGCAAAGCAAGCATGCACATACCCAAACAGAATAGAAAGAAATTGGACATGAAGTCACAAAATCTCATCTTCATTGGATACAGTGAAGAGACTCTTGGGTACAGACTGATGGATCCTAAGACCAGAAAAGTCTACACAAGCAGAGATGTTGAGTTTTTCGAGAAGAAGGAAGTAGAGACTCCTCCTCCGGACTCGCAAGATGTAGATTTTTCACCAGTTGTAAAAACTGAAGCAAATGTTCCCTCAGAAGATGAAAGTGATGATGGGGATGATGGTGTTGATCAGATAGGACCACAACCCATGGGAACAGCTCAACGTATGCCTAAATGGTGTACAAGCACATTACGAGATGCAAGACTGGATGCTCCACCGGATACATCCACCCCTGGACCACGGACTCGCAGTAAAGCAAGAGAAGAAGTTAACTTTGCTTTGATGAGTAGAGTTATTGAATCAGACGAGCCATCTACAGTCCAGGAAGCCCTACAGTCAAAAGCTTGGAAAGATGCCATGGATTCTGAATATCAATCGGTGATGAAGAATAACACTTGGCAACTTGTCGATCTTCCACCAGGGAAGAAACCCATTGGTTGCAGATGGATATTCAAAACTAAGTACAAAGCAGATGGGACAGTAGACAAGTGTAAAGCAAGACTTGTAGCAAAGGGGTATGCACAGAAAGAAGGCATTGACTATGAGGAGACATTTGCTCCCACAGCTAAGATCAAAACGATCAGGATGATCTTTGCTCTAGCTGCTCAGTTTGGATGGAAAGTTCACCAGATGGACGTAAAAAGTGCCTTCCTGAATGGAGATTTGCAAGAAGAAGTCTACATGACTCAACCTGAGGGATATGTAGTACCTGGTCAAGAAGAAAAGGTATGCAGACTCAGGAAATCTCTGTATGGCCTAAAACAAGCACCCCGGGCATGGTACATCAAGATTGATGAGCATCTCGTACAACATGGATTTGTCAGAAATCCATACGATCCCAATCTCTACCTCAAAAAGCAAGGGGGGGAGATGGTGATTGTTGTAGTTTATGTCGATGATCTAGTCATCACTGGCAGTTCAGTGAAGATGATTGATGAAACGAAGACAGATCTTAAGCGATCATTCGACATGACAGATCTCGGGCTTATGCACTACTGTCTTGGACTGGAAGTATGGCAGAAAGAGAATCACATCTTTGTTTCTCAGATGAAATATACCAAGACAACGCTCGAGAAGTTTAGGATGATGGATTGCACACCAATTGCTACACCTATGGAGAACAGATTACAGTTATCTCGTTCAGATCCATCTCCTGAGGTAAGTGCCACTCTCTATCGGCAGCTGATTGGGAGTCTCATTTACCTGACCTAAACTAGACCAGAGATATCAGCTTTGCAGTGAGCTATCTATCCAGGTTCATGCAAGAACCCAAAATTTGTCATTGGAAAGCAGCAAAACGCATTTTAAGATATCTCAAAGGATCAGTGGATCTTGGTCTAGAATACAAGAAGAACGAAAACTTCTTCTTGACTGGATATTCGGATTCGATCATGCGCAGTAACATTGATGATAGAAAATCCACTTACGGATTTGTATTCTTTATAGGATCTGGACCAATATCATGGGGAAGTAAGAAACAACACTTTGTTTCTCGCTCTTCCACAGAAGCCGAGTATCGTTCTGCAGGAGAAGCTGTCTGTGAAGCGATTTGGCTACGTCGCATACTGGAAGGACTTGGAATACCACAGGACAAACCGACCACCATGTATGTTGACAACGAAGGTGTTCTCAAACTTGTTCGCAATCCAGTTTTTCACGAGAGAACAAAGCACATTGAAGTTCAGGTTCATTTCATACGCGAACATGTATTGAAGCACAACATCCAGCTTCAATTTTGTCCAACAGCTGAACAACGAGCAGATATTTTCACAAAGTCACTTGCACGTGACAAGTTCGAGTTGTTCAGAGCATTTCTCTCCTCATCTCTTCAGACAATGCACAATTAAGGGGGGGAATGTTAGGATAAATTTTATTATCCTATTATTAATTATGCATAGTAGGATTATTTAATTAATTTTATTAATTAAATAATTAATGATTAAATTGTTATATGGTTAAACAACCATATTTGTCTTTTTTTTTACATTGTTATATTGTTATAAACAATATATTTGTCTTTATGTAATTTTGCTTCCCGGATGTTATTGGAAGCTTGTGAAATCTGGTTTTTGGTTGCACCTGTGCAACTCATTTTCCCGGATGTATTTGGCTGTGCAATATCTATAAATATTGCAGCCCATTCTCTGTAATTGTTTACTGATTGAGATTAATAAAATATCACAGGCTTCCGTCCCTGTTTCTCAATCTACATGTAGTATATTATGAAATATTTTGAATGGATATGGTCTAGGATTCTAAAACCAACTAAGGCTCCTGAACCATTTCACACAAGATGACCCTTCTCCAATGATCAAAAACACCTTTTCCTCAAAAAGTGCCAGAGGTGAATGTGCTCCCAAAACTAGTTTGAAGCTTCCAAAATATTCCCTAAACTATATTGTCATGAAGTAAACTTTGAGAAATTTCTAATGACTACAATTTAGATGTTTAAACCACTCAGAGATTTTGAAACCTTTCACACAAGTCAATACTTGCAAAATGACAATTTTGAAAATTTTGACCAATTTCCTCGAGAGGTGACAAAACTTTTCATGGGGTTATCAAGTGAAATGCCTAGATAGTTTATATGCCAACACACATTTAGAAAATTAATATGGGAAAATATTTTGTTTAGTCCATAGACATTCAATATTGACATGAAAATAGGTAATTACATAATATTCATGTATTTTTTGTTTCATTATATGTGGGACAATGCTTAGTTAATTTATATGGAAAATTAGCTTAAATAATATTAGTGCATTTGTGTGTTTACTAAATGTTGGTGTGGGCTTAGTTAATTAGTAATTGTTATGGTATTAATTGATATTTAAATTTATATTATAAAGTTTTGACATGACACTAAACATACCTAAATAAGATCCCCAAGAATATTCCTTTTATTATATAATGTCAAACCTTACATTTTTGAGTATAATGTTATAATGTAGTAGCATTTGATGAATGAGAAGTTTTTTTCTAATGTCAAACCTTAAATTTTTTTAGTATTTGTAATATTGTGGTAACATTTGATTAAATGAGAAGTTGAAATTATTTGATCAACCAATGCATGCATTATTTTGCAGTAATAATAATTTTAAAAATCACATAGCTATGCCCTTAAAGTTATGTCATGATGATGAGCCATTGCAATGATGATTTATAGGTCATAATTATGATTCTTGGTTTACCTACAACATGTAGAAAGGGATGTTTGGATGCGTCTCCATTATAACACTTAACTAGTCTATACCAAAACTTTTGTGTACACTTAATATTTGGCCATTCAAGTGGATATTGATCATATAACTATATACCTATATTTTAGGGTTAATACAAAGTTCTTCTTTGAGATAAAGAGGAAAATGAAGTAAAGATGGTGTCACAATATTTATCAATAATTTTAGTCTTCAAATATTGTGGGAAAATTTATGTCTAAAATGAATTCAACATTCATTATCTCTGTCGCACTCATTAATGTGCTCTCCATGATCATAATAACTTCACAGAGAGTTGGTGGGTGGTACTTTAATTTCACATAGGTAGTTGGTGGTTGTCAAATTTTTATTCAATTCCTCCACAACTCTTATGGTCCACTTAAAATTGAAAGATAATATCAAGATATTCCCAAGCCCTTGAATTGTAGGTATGGTTTTTTTTTGGGAATTACGAGAATAAGGTCCTAAAAATATAAACCCACTATATCATAATTTTCTCAACATAAATTAATGGATTTTCATGATTTTTTATCCATCTTTGTTTATTACTATATTTGATTTTTTATGTTCTTGGGTTTATCTATTGTGATGCAAGATTATGTAAAAGTTTTAGGAAGGCTTACATTAAGGAACTATAGATATGTTGTGTTTAAACATCACATATGTTCTCGTAGCTTAATTATAACATCAAGAATTTTATAAATTATTTTAAAAATTTTCATAGTGTAGTGGTAGGTTTTGGGGTCGCAAGTGAAAAATAAAGAATTCAAGTTTTGCGAACTCTAATTCAAGCTAACACATGCAATGTTTAAGTTCTTCCGTAAAGACTAAGTGAAGAGAGGGGAGTTATTTTTTTTTGGAAAGGTTTACTTAAAAGAAATTTTTGTTTGAGTTGGATAATTATAATGGGAATCATTTGGAAATTTTTGTTTACAACTTGAAATAAAAGATCATAGGGTTACAAAAGAAAATGCCCTACAAAAACTGGATAAGAGTAGTTTTCTTCAACATATCACTTTACACATCCAATCTTCCTTCTTATTCATACAAGTGTTGACAAAGCATCATTGTTACACTCTAATGTTGTTTAAATCCATTGTGCACCATAATGTAACTCTCACTTTGTATATATGCATGTGTATATTCTTGTAATTTATCCAATGTTGTGCATAGCAATCTAAAACCACATTGTTCAAGTCCCACACAATGCCCATACACATTTACTCCTGCACACATTGCTTTTGCATATGTTTAACTTGGAAAATCTTTCAAAACAACATCCATTACACAACACGCCTTGAAAAAATCTATGTAAAGTTGAAATATCTCCAACACCTTTTGTTCCTCATGATGAGTATTGTATTTAATAATCAAGTAAATTTCTACAAGAAGGGATTAGAATTTAATCTCACTTTTTTATATTTAGAGTCATGAATCTAATCAACATGGATGGTATAAAATATATATCATGTAAAGGAACAATACATAACCAATATTACATACACAAGAACTAGAGTTATAAAATTATAACAAAAAAAAATAAACCCTCGAAAAATAAAAAGGAGGTAAGAGCAATCACTTAACATGTAACTAGAATATATAGGTTTACAAAAAGTGAAACCTTAGGTTGAGTAAAATGTGAGCATAAACTGAGCCAAGTTTACCAAAGGAAAACTCTAGGGTTTGCATGGTCAATAGATGCAAGGTCATTGAAATGTAGATATGGGATGCATTTTTATGTAACAATTACACTAGTATGATTTCACTTTTTAGTGACTATTCTTAACCTCTTTAAAAAATTTAATGGTCCTAAATAACATGCATAAAAAGGATGAATTACTATTATAGAAGGATATTCTAATTTAATTAACTTACAAAAATAATTGCACAAATTCGAATAATACTTCACAAAGTGATTATTGACCTAAAAACTATCAAAACATAAAGGAGAAATTGCACTTAGTTGATTTTGTGTGGATATGAAGGAGTCTAAGTGATTTGAATGCACGAATAGGCTGATTTGAGACTGGAAATGCTTTATTCTCGGCATCGCACCGAGACTAGATCTCGGGCAAAACCGTAGAAATAGATTAAATCCACAATTACGGTTTTGACCCTATTGTATGGTCTTGGCCTTGCTTGGAATCTGGCCCTAAAAATTGTTAGTGTTTTTACTTCATGGGAATGACTATCATCAGGTGTGTCATCGGTCTTCTTGTCTCACCTTTGGTATGGCTCAGTAAACTCTTTTGAAACCCTAAAACCATCGCAATGCAATATAGAGTTCTTACTAAAAAAATTTAGATGGGTACCCCTATGTTCCACCAACATCTCCACTACTTCGAAGAAGGCTCAAACCACATGTCATTCTCCTAGCATGTGATATTTACCATAGTGTAATTATAACTTGACAATTGTGATTTGATAATGCATTGTTTAAGTTTCACACTTTCTCAAATACTTGGGAAGGGTCATTTTATTTGCATGTAGAAAGAAAATGGAGAATCCTATACTGATAGGATACTTAAGATATATAGAGGGTGTTACCCTAATGGATTTGCATCAATTACTTCATTATTTAGAGAGCGAGAAGTGCCTCTATTGCTTATTTTTACACGAGGAGAACATAAAGTGTCAAGATCCTAAATGAGGTATGATTAAATTACTTATATAAGCTTTTGATGGCTATTATGTCGTGAAAGGATGAATAATAGGAAATATTATTCCATATGCAAATTAAGGAATTGAGAGTTTGGGCCCAAAACATGTCAATCCAAAACCATATAATAGGGTCAAGATTGACATGTGTCAATATTGACCGAAACCTATGGTTTTAGATAGGAGGGAAAAAACATAAATTTATGGGTCCAAGGATGGATACATTTAGATGCATTTAATGATATAAAACCTCAAGTAATGACTAAAAAGAGGAGTGCAAAGACAAGAAAATAGTCAAAGAGATATAGTGGTGTGATAATAAAGAGTAATAAGAGTGTAATTGTGCATGCAAGTGTGAAATGTTAATACCAACAATGTCAAAGGATATATTAAACAATTTAAGTGTCTATATTTCCTCCCCACCCTAAGTATGAAATGAAAATTACATGCTTACAGGAAAAGATACCTAAGTGTGTAGACATACTTTGTATTTTCTCGCTATAACTTTGTTTTTGCAAGATTCATGTTGTGTTGGTGTTGGCACACTCTAAAATGAAATCTGCAACATAGAGTTTAGTCAATTCCTAAAATAGAAAAATGGAATTTAACTCAAAATGTAATAAAAGTGATATAAATAAAATTGCAACAAGAAATACCAAAAGAGATGCAAAACATGGAATGAATACACCTATTAGTTTTGCAAAGGGAATGTTCTTTTGTTCTTGTGCCTTAGAGATTCTAGATTTTTTGAAATTTGATGAATATGGGGGTGATCAATCCCCAATTGTGTTGAGGAGAGGTCGATGTGCTAGGTAAACCGACCCAATACATGAATATATGAAGAGAAGAACCAAAAAGAGGATTTGAAGCACCCCTACCAAGGAGGAATACCATGTATCAATTTTATTTAACAACTATGATATATTCCCCTTAAGTACAAAGAGGATAGGAAATTCTACCTATGAATAAATTATCCGCTTTGTTACCTTCCATAACCCCACGTACTATACTATTGTAGATAACTATGAACCCAATATTGTAACTTGAGACACACAAAGAGAAAAAGAAATAAGTTCTTCCCATGTGTCGTACAATTGAATAGAAATTGAGTATAATTGCTTGCATGCTAAAATATGAGTGGAAAAAGGATACCCATACCCCCAATGTGTCCAAAACCGGAAGTGAAACTAAGTACCATGGAGAAAGAGAGAATGAAATACTTTATGCCCCTAAATCTATGTAAAATTGATTCAATTTGAGTATGAAACCATATAAGAATGTTATAATAATGATGATGAATTTGAAAATTTTGAAAAATCTAGAGAAATTGACCCTCAGAAAAATCATATGATAGGGTCAGATTATGTCATACTATCTTGACCAGCATCATATGTTAATGATTATGCATATTTTTTACAATTTTATGTACTTGAATCTAATTTTGATTAAATTTTTCCTATCTTTGAATATATATATATATATATATATATATATATATATATATATATGCCTATAATTTTAGTTGTATCTCTGAAAAATATAGAATAAACCCCTAATGATTTCCCTCACTTTTAGGCATGTGCGATGAATAATTTAAGCATGTGGCTCAAAAGGAAAGATGTATACCCATGTCTGAGATGTTGATAACCTGTAGATAACCTCTAAAATTTGATGTGGTGGCCACCAAGAAGAAATTGTGTCTACAAAAATAATGTGAACGGTTGAAACCATGGCGTAAAACAAGAGAAAAAAGAACAAAAACATAATAATAATAACAATATCAATGCAAAAATACTAATAAAAAGAATGTAAAATGATGTGTTAGTAGAAGAAAAGCACATACAATGTATAAACAAGTGAAAAAATTCCAAATAATGTCACACAAAATACAAAAATTGCCTACAAACATGAGACACCCATAGTTTTACAAGACAATCAAGGCCCTTAGGTCATCAAATAAGACATACACAACCACACACAAGGCATGATGTCACAAACATGGGACAACCACAGTATTAAAGACAAATAAGGGCCGTAGGCCATAAGCAGAGTAGAAAATAAGAAAACACACACACACACACATATAACTAACAAACATGGATGAAGAATAAGTAAAGTAATAATTGTAAGTGATGCATAAAAGACATGTGTTAGTCATGTTAGTCCTATATATATATATATATATATATATATATATATATAACCAAGTGTAACAGGAAACAAAGTAACTATAATGGAAATATAGCACCTAGATGTAGTATGCAAAAAGAAGATGCCCCTAGAGGTTAGTAATATGGGTAAAGAGTAGGCCAACACCTATCATCGTGTATCACTCTTTTTATGTCCTACATCATGCTTAATATAAGACTTGAACACATGTGTGCAAATAAAATATGTTATCTATCAAATCAAAGGAATAAACAACATGTATAATGTAGAATGAAAATAGTATATGCTATAAAAACAAGTCATGGTTTTGGATATTTGAAAATATTTGAATTTTTAGAAATATTGTAGTTATAACATACAATATTCAACTAAAGAAGGGACATAGGATCGACCAAAAATGTTTGTGTGCAAGGTGAGGTTCAAGTTAGAAAATTATCCCTCAACACCAAGTTCAACCTATAGACCGAGTACGTCATTGGGAAGAGGGGGACTATCATGAGAGGTAGTAAAAAGAACCCTATGAGGAGTTAAGGCAACCATCAAAGATGATGGAGGATAAAGAAAAATGGGAATCAAGATTAAGTCTAATATTTTTCGTAAGTACATACTGTTCATAGGAATTTTGAGAGGTCAATCATAAAGAGTGACAAATGGTAAAAACTGATCCCAATTATTCTATAACAAAGTAAGGGCTTGACAAATTAGGCTTGAATTTTCCTTTTAATGCAGCTTCACCATTAGTTTTTTTCTAATTTTTGTTGAGAACTAGGTCACCGACCTGAAATTCACAAGGATAAACATTTTTGTTATAGGCATGTTTGATACAATCTTGGTACATGTGAAGGTGCTCCAGATCCTATAACCATTTGGAGTCAAACAAATCTAACTCATGTAAATTGTTTTCACGGTAATCATTGTCTTTGTAATATATTTAAGCAACACACAAAGCGAATGAATTTATAATTCTAAAGGAAGGATGGCCTTTGTCCTATAAACTAAGGAGCATGGTGTAGCATTAGTAGGTGTCCGAGTGTTTGTGTGGTAAGCCAAAAGAGTGTATATAATTTGATTATGTCCGATCAAGATTACCATGTTTATCAACGGTTTTCCGCAAGATGTTGACAATGGTTTTGTTGGTAGCCTTGACCGGCCATTTCCTAAGGATAGTAAGGGGTAGAAAAAGTGTGTTTGATTTTAAAATTAGTACAAAACTTCTTAACAATATGGTTCTTAAAATATGAGCCATTTTAAGTAATGAGGTCCGATGGAATACCTAAATGAGTGATAATATGTGAAAGAAAGAAGTTATAAATGTCATCTCCATTGGTAGTTTCTAAAGGTACACTTTGACCCATTTGGTGAAATATTAAATAACAATAATGATAAATTTATGCTCATGTAGATACTCGGGGTTGAACTTACCGATTAAATCGAAGCCCCAAATGGAAAAAGGGCCAAAGGGAAAAAATTGGTTGCAAAGCATGAGAGGGGTTATGATTAAGATAACTATGTTGTTGGCATTGATCACAAAATTTGGCATATTTGTGACTATCTTGTTCCATAGTAGGATAATAATAACCTTGTCATAGTAATTATTTGGTACATGGACTTATCGATAAAGTGGTTGCCACATTCAGTATCATGCAACCATGACAAAGAAAATTGGGTGTCATTAGTTCCTAAACAACACAAGTGTTGACCATTAAATGATAATTTGAACAAAGAGCCTTCTATAAGGACATAATGAATGGCCTCATGTCATATAAAATGTCCTTCCCTGTAGGGAAGTATTTTCACTTAGTTTTTGCTTATAAAGGAAATTATAGATGTGAGTAAACCATTCAACATTATCAATGTTACGTGTAATAGCTAAGATATGAAGAGTGTTGACTATGTCAAGTATTAATAGAAGCCTTCTGCAATTAATGGATAGTAAATTTGGCATTATTGTTGGTGATTTCTAAGGGGATAAGTGAGGAAAAACTAGCCATAACATCTACATGTGATTGTATTTCTGAGGGATATTAGTGTGTTGGTGAAATAATTTGTCCTATGAAAAATTAGGTGTTTCCACCAATGCTCATGGGGCTACGCCCATCCTTATTTTGTACGGGGAGGCTCCCATTATTGAATGTAAGATAGTCTACTCCTTTTTATTACTGTGAGATGGAAAAATAGGTTGGGGGTCACACAAACACACTTCATTGAATCTACGAAAAAGTGCTTGTATGGGGTACAAGGGAGGTAATTCCAGCAATGAGTGGTAAATGAGAGAAATTAGGAAGGGACGATTATCAGGGCTTTGTGAGTAGGAAATTACAGAGTTCACACCCAATAATCAAAGTAGTTCAACATTCAATTAGAGGAAAATAACAATGAAACATCTAGTGAGATCAATAAACCTAGACACACAATTCTTAGATTCATTCATCAAAGATACAAAGCTCTTTCTTGATCACTATGCTTACAAAGTGTATAAAAGAGAGAAAATAGAGGAACACATGAGAAAGGGAAATGGAAGAAAAGTAGCTTTTATTTCTTGTGTTGGTGATACAAATCTCAACACCCAAATCACAATCCAAAATTGCTACAAAGAACTAAAATTCAGGATCCTTTGGAATGGAGAAGCCATCCTAATTTATAGCATTGTGAATTGACCTTTCACCTACCCCCCACATGACTCTTCATGATCTCATTCAACTTGTGACTTTACATATTCCTAGGAAGTGAAAATAAGTTCCCTTTTTATAAATTAAAGGGAATTTTACAATATAAATTTAGAAAGTCACTTAAGTGAATGAGACAAAAATACAATGATTACACTCAATAAAGAATTAGAAAGGGAAGAGAAGGAAGATGGAGAAAGAGAGAGAGGAAGGAATAAGTTTTCATATCTGATGAAGAAGCTCCCTATGATGAAGAACTTGTTGATTCATGCTACTTTATGAGAAGTTTTGGGAACGAGACTCCTGCTCCTTGAATTCCTTGATAAATTGAGCTAATGCACATGTCAACTTTTCCGTCTCTGGAATGCACACGTAGCCCAACACCTTGGTCCATGCCCGAGAACCTCATTGATCTTCTTACACTGATTGAGCCATCTTTCATGATCTTTTGCAATTGTAGAAATGGAACATATGATGTTGGCCAGGGACTCTAAGTTATCTTCATTGAAGGAAAGAGATTCACCTTCCTCTTTCTTGACCAACTCCGAAAGGAAACAATGAGTTCTTCGATGATGAATCCTCGGTGAGTGGAGGGAACTCAAGTATTTTAACAGAGTTGTATATCTCATTCAAGATCTCAAAGTTGTCCACAAGAGTCCAATTCAGATATGGAATTCTTGAGCATTCCATAGCTCACATTCATGATGTAGATCCATACTTGGGACAAGTTATTTATAGATAATGCAAACACATGCTTGTTTATGAGAGTGTGAAAGTTGAAAGATCTCATCTCGATACTAGTGGGAAAACCACATCCAAGTAAACTACCTCTTATACAAACTCATCCTGAACTTTCTTTACATCAAACAAAGTTACAATAACCTACTTGATGAGAGAAATGACACCTGGAAACAATGCCTTGCCTTGCTCAATGATTTTATCAATCCAATTCTTGTCGGCCTTCCCCGTATCATGTATCCTTATGATTTCTTGATTACCTAAAGATTAATAATGATGATTAAAGGAATATATTCTATACGAAGAGAATATTTTGAGTCAGTTTCTAAGAAGGGTTGAATGTGAACACTGAGAAATTTTACCTATTCCTCCAATTATAAAATTGTTTACTTTTATTATTTGTTATGAACAAGGAGGTGGGAAGAGGATTCCTTAAATAGATGAGAATCAACCACATGTGAAGCTTGAACCAATGTGATGCGGGTAAACTCATAATTTGACAAATTCATTTCATCAATGGGATTTTCATTATTAGGCCTAGAAATTTGAACATATTGATTATCTGAATTTCCACTGAAGAAGTGAAATGTTTTCTAGGCCTTCTCTCTTCGCTTGGAATTCAGTGTTCCTGAGATTTCTTCGAGACTAGGCATGATGGAAAGATGCATTTTCCTTGGCTCATTCTCGAGCATTTATTAAATCCACAGAAATGGCTCTTTAGGAGTTGACACAATATCGGTCATCATAGCACCTTCAAGAGATTTTTATGCAACCAAATCTTGATCATCATGAGAAATATTTATCATCGGGGAAGACATACCTAGATGCCCTTGGATAGGGAAAGGTGCTTTGCAAAAATCACTCTTTCTTAATGGATATTTCTTGTAATGCTTACCTCAACCAAATCACCTTAAATAACTCACTAAGCACACTAAAAAAACCCAAATCACTTCATCACCAACTCTCCCACTCACCGACATCTACTCAACTAGCTTACCAAGTTCCAATTAACCATCTCATCTTGAACAACTCATTGAGTTCACTCAACCAACTCACCAGAGGAGTACTGATGGCTCCAACTTGATTGAATATTTACAATGATGAAATTTGGAGCTGTTGACCCTTTTTGAATATTTTATTAGACTGCATAATAGCTCTTGCTTTCAAATGCTATGCCTGTGATGTTCTACCTTACTCTCATACACAACTGTGACCAGAATGATGCCTCAAAATCCACGTGAAGGATGAATTGAGTTGTTTGAGATACAAAACCATATAAAAATATCATGAAGATGTTGAAAAGAAGTGAGATGACTGAAAACCGAGTCTATCGTAACTTTTCGCACTTTGAAATAGAGATTTTCTATTTTTAACAGTGGAATCATGACTGCTATTTAGGGAAAATTTACCAGATTCTACTCAAATTTGTACTTCTCGAACCTCTAACATACTCAATTCAACTATATTGATGATGAATTTCCATTTTTAGACCCTTTCTATCTTTAGTAAGTTACTTTTTACTTTTTATACTTTTTTGCTTTTTGGGAAGTTTTCCTAGTTTATCATTTTCAATGTTTTTGAGTGCAAGAATATGAGCGGACTTACTATTTTTAGTAAGTTAATATTTTTAGAAAGAAAGGATGACAGATACTATTTTTAGAAACTAAATTTCACCACATTGAATTGTAATGAAAATGGCATCACTAGATTAGGATCCTCGTTACGATCTCATACTTCTAATTTCAATTCAATCCGCTAGAGGAATGTTTGGAAACTAAAAAAGTAAATGCTAGGGAATCAAATTCAGGTTTTCTACCATTAATGAAATATGTCATCATTTTATCTACTACTAAAATGTTATTGAAGGTTCTGAGATGAGAACCAAATGATAAAATTTCGTTTAGATCCGTTCACCGGTTTGAGAGATATGATTTTTTTATGTTTTGGTGCATATAGTCGTTATGGAGAATTTTGGGAATGATGTCTAGACAATTCACAGGTTTGATGGAGGTTTTAAGTAGAAACCATGGAGTTACTGAGAGAAAGAATGAGGTGGAAATGAGTTCTTTCAAGTTTTACAACTTCTCAAAGAACATTTTTAGTTCACAGAAAGAAAGAAATAAGAATCACAAGGTAAAACACTTAGTGAAATTTTTCATTTTGCAACATCAAAGCATGGGGAAAATTTTTTTCATTTCCCATTCATCCCCTTACTACAAGGTCAAAAGGGACAAAAAAATGTGCCTTGACCCAGGCTTGACAAGTGGCATCCATTGATTCACCGATGGGGAAGTTTGGAAAAATAACCTTCTAAAGCATCCAAGAGCTAAGGCTAGGTCACGTGAAGGGCCCCGACATGAGAAGGGATGGGGTGAATTTTATTGTCCCATCTATCCCCATCAGAAAAGGATAGAAGGGGAAAAATAATGTGCCATGATATGGAGGTGACAAGTGGCAAGTTGTGGTTTGACAAGGCAAAGAGGAGAAATGGTTTAAACATGCACAACCGCAAAGTAAGTTTCAAGTCATATGAGGAACCATCAACCATGTAAAGCATAGGGCACATTTTCTTGTCCCATCTATCCACAAGGTACAAGGATAAAAGGGGCAGAAATATACACCCTAACCTTGGGTTAACAAGTGGAAAGCAAGAT
The DNA here is from genome assembly GCA_018340775.1 of Taxus wallichiana var. yunnanensis. Classification (NCBI taxonomy): domain Eukaryota; kingdom Viridiplantae; phylum Streptophyta; class Pinopsida; order Cupressales; family Taxaceae; genus Taxus; species Taxus wallichiana. The sequence continues at coordinate 893,940,845 of CM031240.1, read as the reverse complement.
TGATTGCATGACGGAGAGTTAGAAATTAGGCAAAAGTGCTTACGAAACATGTTTAGGGTCATGTGGGTGTCTAATGGGCATAATGAGATTGGGAAAATTTTATTTTCCTTTATGTCCCCAAGGGATAAGGAAAAAAGGGGCAGAATAATGTGCTTCAAACTAAGGTTGACATGTGTCCAATTGTGAAAATGGTTGTCCCAAAAGATTACCTTGAGGAGACCCTTGAAGATGAAATTTTCGGAGCTTCAGAGTACTTTTTCAACACTTTTTTACATTAAATTGAATCCAAAAAAATTTAGATTAATTGGATGGGTCCCATGATCTAATTATACTTGCACTCTTAAAAAAACCTTTTTCTTCTGGACAATAGAGTGTGTTTTCTAAAAATGGGCCATAGAAATAAGCACTGGTATTGTGAAAAATATGAAAGTATTTCATTTAGATAATTGAAATACCTTTCAAATGATATCTTATGTTACATCTAACTCCATACACAACTCTAGAATCATCCGTGAAGCTTAGGTACTATTTTGAACTGCAAGCTCCTTCACCTTCAAAAACCCACTTTCATTGTACTTGTTCCTAAACCTTAAAATCTTACCTAAATTTTGTAAATCACTTCAAACATGTTCTAGAATCTTCAAAACCTATTCTCGATGATTTTTATCCTTCAACTCTATCCCAGAGGATGCACACTGTCTATGAAAAGGCAAAAATAGTCTTTTTAGGCCTATGAAGAAGTATCCTTTAGAATCATTACATCGAATGGAATGAGTAACCTTGTTTCAACATTTAAAACAATGGGGAAATTATATACAAGACATATGAGGTCTTTCAAGGATTAGGAAAGGTAAGACATAGAGGGAAAAGCTGATCGGAGAGGGTTTAAGAGGTCATTTAAGCAAAAAAATTGACACTAGGGTAAAGTTGTCATGTTTTCAACTTGAGCTTTTCCCTTGCATAAAAACATGGAAACATTTGGATATAGCTTGGGGAAATGTTATAGATCGAGTGCAATGAGGAAAAAGAAAGCATGAACCCAGAATCTCAAGACATTGCATGGACTAGTGCTTTGTCCATTGGGCTTATGGAGTCATTTCTTCCAAACAAACACACACATGAACAAACATATGAAAGGGAAACACACCAAAAGTAGAAAAAAACAAAAAAATGAGAAGGTAAATTATGTTAAAAGGGAGGATATTTATAGAGGTGGGGAAAGAATGTACACATACCCAAAAATGGGTTGGGAGAAGTACACACCATCATGGAATAATAGACTAAAATCTAACCTCTAAAGCTCAAAGATAACTATCTGATCATACCATGCTCTTGTGATGGCTTTTCATGGTTTGAGAAGAAGGAGACCAACAAATATTCCATCTTTGTACTTATGTTGCACTGGAAACATCCTTGTATCTAATGAACACTTTGTTACTTGTTTGGAATCCTTGTACCTTACTGCTTCCACTCGGGTGTTCTGTGATCATGAGAAACCATTCCTCCATGTTCTCAAAAGTGGAAACATTAATATTTTCATGGAAACATACTTTGTCCTTAAATTACAACATGGAAACATGTTCAAGACTAGTAGAGTCTTTGGAAATAATGAGTGCAATTTTATCCAGAAACCATTCACAAGATTCTTGCACATTCTTGCTTTATTGCCTTAATAAATTTTTTTCAATACCTACCAGCTCAAAATTGACTTTGACATCATTTTTAAAATTGCAATCCTTGATTTGGTCATGGAAGAATTCATCACCCTTGAGTGAATATTGTAGTATGGATTCTTTTTCCAAATTGGTAGGGTATCCAAAGGTGGTGAGAATAAGTTGACCTTGACTCCACTCACAAGAATTACACCTTTTCACTTTGTTTTGAAAGATTATCTTTAATACAAATTATCTCAACATTTTCCTTACTATCATCCTCCATGATGGAGATGTTGTCTTCAAGATTGAGAATGTTTATATGAGATTCAAGAATTTCCTTTCCTTTATTCATGATCTTCTTCACAAAACATGAAAGAGAAAGACTTACCTTCACATTCACTCCTATCTACCAAGGTTTAAAAAAGAACATTGAGCTCATCCATTTTCTCCATCTCATCATCGAACATTGGTGCATGGGAAGTAGAAACACAACTTGCCTCACACCTATATTGCATTTCCATGGATCGAGTTAGGATATAAAGATTGAGTTTATGGTCTTGATTTCTTCCGTACTACTCAAGATATCTTGCAAATATAACTCTTCCAAATTTGCCATATAATCACTATCACTTTCACTATAAGAGTCATTGCATTAAGACTCAAGGAAATGAATGAAAATCTGATCCATACATGGCCAAACTTAATTTTAAACATTTTTTTTTTCCTTCTCTGCACTTTTTGTCATCCAATGCTCACCTTCTTGCAAAAATGGGCATACTTGATTTTCAAGATTCTTTGACATCTTTGAGCTCAAGATCCATTTTATTATCCTCATGATGGGAAGTAGAGAACAATGTTAGGGAAAGAATATTGGAAGATTTTTCAACTTTATCTTGACCATTCATTATTGAATCTTATTTCTCACATGGGAAAGGAAACAAATTGTACTTACCATGATGATCAACGTCTCTCGAGAGATATCTTATTCAATTTTCTCATTCTCCTGGGTTTCTAAAAGGAAGTTGAACTCTTCCATTTGTTCATCCATGATTGATTCAAGAAGGGAATTTGGTTCTCGAACTATCTCCATTTCATTACCTAACATTTCTACATCAATTGAAGAATCAAAATTGGAAAGGAGATTATCCATGATTAATTCAATTTCATCATCTTTTGTTTGAGATGCATGATTGATTTCTAGCACAACTTCATTATTGGTGGAGTCTTAAAAAAGCATTGGGACATTCGTCACAAAACAAGAATCTTCCTCTCTTGAATCCATTGCTTCTTCAGCAAGCTCCGCCTTGAACTCGATTGAGTTGATAAACAAAGGTTGAACCATTGTGTCATCTTCATCATCTTCCAAGATGTTGATTTGATTCTCATCATAGGGTTCAAGGATATGACATTAATCATAAGTGTTCAAGAATATTTTAGGAATGAACACCTCATATTGCATACAATCATCAGGATCTTCTTGAGTTTATTATTCCTCAAAGCAACACAAAGTACTTCAAGATGTTCATACATTCTTCACAAGGCCAATGCATACTTTCAAACTTCACGACATGCTTCGAGATTAGAATTTCCTTCTCCCACACTCAGAAACCTTTACACATATTATCTTCTCAAAATATCCATTTATTCATCACCGTATGCAATAAAATCATCCAAAGGAAGGAGAAAGAAGGAAATGTCATGAGTTTCTTGGTTAACTGTGTGAATTTGAAAATGTTACCTTCAATGGATTCTCCACCCTCATGCCATTCATACAACATTTCATATATTTTATGAATTTTCCTCATCCATTTCTTGGATCATTGGTCATCAGTGGGTGAAATTCCCATCTTCCTTCCTATAACAACACTCTTCTTGAATTGGAGCCACCATGTCTTGATGATAGGATCTTCATAAACAATGATTTTATCCATTCTTGAAAATATTTTCATTGCTTTGCAGAAAAGATACCAACATTATTTCTCTTGTTAGAAGCAAGAGACTTATTTGTTGTTATAGCATTCTTGACTTCACAAGAGATATTCTAGAATGATAGCTGATCAAAGATTTGCATTTCTTGGAAGTCATCGTCATATTCTTCTTCACTGTCACTCATGGTTACCAAACTCCAATCTTGGAATTTTGTCATTATGATGTGGGAAACAAACATGACACAGATTTCTTCCTTGATGGAGTCACCTTAAAAATATGTTTTTTCTTTGAAATTTGATTTTTTTATTTTTTATTTTTTTAATTCTTTATTTTTGTATTTTGCAGAGATCTTTACGGTGCACTTGGGAAAATATCTCCCCAGTAGAGTTTCCAAAAACCATTGGTGAAATAATTTTTCATATGAAAAATTAGGTGTTTCCACCAATGCTCATGGGGCTATGCCCCTCCTTCTTGTGTATGGTAGGATCCCATTATTTAATGTAAACTAATCTACTCCTATATATTGTTATGGGGTGTCCAAATAGGTTGGGGATATACATGAACACTTCACTAAACCTACGGAAAAGTGATTATACGAGGTAAAAGGGAGGATAATGCGGTGATGAGGAGTGAAGGAGAGAAATTAGGAAAGGGAAGGTTATTGCTGTGAGTAGGAAATTGTAGAGTTCACACACAATAACCATAGTAGTTCAACATTCAATTAGAGGAAAGCAACAATGAAACATCTAGTGAGATCAATAAACCTAGACACACATTTTTAGATTCATTCATCAAAGATACAAAGATCTTTCTTGATCACTATGATTACAAAGTGCATAAAAGAGAGAAAATAGAGGAACACATGAGAAAGGGAAATGGAAGAAAAGTATATTTTATTTCTTGTGTTGGTGATACAAAGCTCAACACCCAAATCAAAATCCAAAATTTCTACAAAGAACTAAAATTAAGGATCCTTTTTAGTGGAGAAGCCATCCCAATTTATAGCATTATGAATTGACCTTTCACCTACCCCCACACGACTCTTCATGATCTCATTCAACTTATGACTTTACATCTTCCTAGGAAGTGATGATAAGTTTGATTTTTATAAATTAAACGGAATTTTACAATATAACTTTAGAAATTCACTTAAGTGAATGACAAAAAATACATTGATTACACTTAATGAAGAATTATAAAGGGGAGAGAAGGAAGGAGAAAGAGAGAAGAAGGAATAAGTTGTCATATCCGATGGAGAAGCTCCCTGTGACGAAGAACTTGTTGATTCATGATACTTAATGAGAAGTCTGAGAATGGGATCCTATTCCTTAAATTCCTTTCTGCATTAAGCTATTGTAGATACCAAATCGCCTTCTGCCTTTGGAATGCATACACATCCCAACACCTTGTTCCATGCCCCGGGAACCTCATTGATATTATTACACTAACTGAGCCATATTTCATGATATTTTGCAATTGCAGAAATGGAACATTTTATGCTAGCTAGGGACTCTAAGTTATCTTCATTGAAGGAAAGGGAGTTACCTACCTCTTTCGTGACAAAATTTTGAGAGGAAAAAATGGGTTCTTCTAATGATGAATCCTCGGTGAGCGGAGGGAAATCAAGTCTTTGAACACAATTGTATACCTCATTCAAGATATCAAAAGCATGTTGTCCACAAGAGTCCAATTTAGAGATGGAATTCATGAGCATTCCATACCTCACATCCGTGATGCAGATCCAAACTTGGGACAAGTTCTCTATAGCTGATGAAAACACATTCTTGCTCATGAGAGTGTTAGAGTCAAAAGAGCCATCTCAGATACACATGGGAAAACCTCATCCAAGTGAGCTACCTCTTTTACAAATTCCTCACTAACTTTCTTTACATCCAAAAAGTTCTAAGGGAATAATTGATGAGAGAAATGACATCTGGAAACAATGCCTTGCCTTGCTCAATGATTTTCTCAATCCACTTCTCATTGGCCTTCCCTTGTATCATGTATCCTTGTGCTTTCTTGATTACCTCAGGATCAACAATGCTGATTAGAGGAATATATTATATTAGAAGATAATATTTTGAGTTAGTTTCCAAGAAGGTTTGAATGTGAGCAATGATAATTTTTTATTGTTCCTCCAATTGCAATTTTTTTTGCTTGTATTCTTTGTTCCAAGAAAGGAGGCGGGAAGCGAATTCCTTAAATAGATGAGAATCAACCTCATGAAAATATTGACCTAATGAGATGTGGGTCAACTCATAATCTGATGAGGTCATGTATTCAATGGAATTTTCATTCTTAGGCCTAGAAATTTTAACATACTGATTACGAAGTGTTATCAAGAAGTGGGATTTTGTGTAGGCCTTATTTCTTCACTTGGACTTTAGTGTTCTCGAGATTTATTTGATACTCAACATGATAGAAAGTTACATTTTCCTTGGATCATTCTCGAGAATTTATTGAATCCATGGAAATGTCTCTTCAAGAGTTGACACAATGTCGGTCACCAGAGCACTTTCAAGAGCTTGTTGTGGAACCAACTCTTGATCATCATGAGGAAGATTTTCCATTAGGGAAGACATACCCTGGATACCTTTGGATAGGAAAGGTGCTTCAATGAATCACTCTTGCTTGATGGATCTTACTTGAAATTCTTACCTCAACCAAATCTCCTTGAACAACTCACCCACCCCCACTCAAACAACCCAACTCACTTTGGTCAACTCTCCCAACTCACCGAGTTACAATCAACCAACTCATCTTGAACAACTCATTGAATTCACTCAAACAACTCACCGAGAGGAGTGTAGATGGCTACATCCGATTAAATATTTACAATGATGACATTTGGAGATCTTGAATCTTTTTTAATATTTTATCGATGCATAATGTCTCTTTCTTTAAAATGTTGCACCCTTCGATGTTTTGCCTTTACTCGCACACATAAATGTGACTAGAATCATGCCTCGTAATCCCTGTGAAGGATGAATTGAATTTTTGAGATATGAAAACACCTTGAAACCTATGAAGATTTTGAAAAGAAATGAGATGAGTGAAAACTAAGCCTACCGTAACTTTCGCATCCGAAATAGAGACTTTATTTTGGGAAATTTCACCAATTCTACTCAAATTTGGATTTCTTGAACCTTTGGCATACTCAATTAAACTATGTTGATGTCACCTTTCCATTTTTAGACACTTTCTATCTTTATGAAGTTTTTTTACTTTTTAATGTTTTTTTTTCTATTTTTGGAAAGATTTCCTAGTTTATCATTTTCAATGTTTTCTGAGTGCACTGATATGAGGGGACTTAATATTTTTAGTAAGTTACTATTTTTAGAAAGTGAGGATGCTAGATACTTACTATTTTTAGAAACTACATTTTCCCACCTCATATTGTAACAAAAATGACATCACTGGATTAGGCTCCTCGTTACGATCTCGTGCTCCGAATTGTTCAATCCACCAACCGAATGTATGGAAACTAAAAAAAAGTAAATGTTAGGGTGTAAAACTAGGATTTTATGCTATAAATGAACTAGTTCATCATATTATCTATTGATATAATGTTATTAAAGGCTCCTATGATGTTAAGCAATTGAGAAAATTTTGTTCAAATTTGTTCACCGGTTTGAAAGATATGATTTTTATGTTTTAGTGCATATAGCCACTCTAGAGAAATTTAGGCATAGTGTCTAGAAAATTTCTAGGTTTAATGGAGGTTATTGAGAAGGAACCATGGAGTTATGGAGAAATATTGAGGTGTAAATTAGTTATTTCAAGTTTTACAACTTCCTGGAAACACTTTTAGTTCACGAGCAAGAAAGAAATGAGAATCACCAAGGTAAAACACTTAGTGAAAATTTGAGTTTTGTAACATCCAAGCAAGGGGAAAATTTTATTATCTCATCTATCCCTTTGGGTCAGGGACAAAAGGGGCATAAAAATGTGCCTTTACCTAGGCTTGACAAGTGGCATCCGTTGATATGCCAATGGGGAAGTGTGAAAAACAATCTTCTAAAGATCCAGGAGCTAAGACTAGGTCACATAAAGGACCATGGAATGAGAAGGGATGCAACACATTTTCTTGTCCCATATATCCCCATCAAACAGGGACAAAATGGGTAGAAAAATGCACCTTGACATGGAGGTGAGAAGTGCAAGTTGTGGTTTGATGAGGCAGAGAGAAGAAATGGCTTAAACATGTATTTGAGCAAGTTTCAAGTCATGTGAGGAACCATCAGCCAGACAAGCATGTGGAAAATTTTATTGTCCCATATATTCCTAAGAGACATGGATAGAAGGGGTAGAAAAATGTTCCCTTGCCTTGGGTTGACAATGATGTGCAAGCAATGATCGATTGCATCGGGAGGGCTAAAAACTAGGTAAAAGTGTTTGCGAAGCATGTTTAGGGTCATGTGGAGGTCCAAGGGGAATAAATAGGGTTAGGTGCATTTTATCTTCCCATTTATCCCTAAGGGATAGGGATGGAAGGGGAAGTAAAATACACCTCAACCTTAGGTCGGGATGTGTTCACTTGTGAAAATGGCTAAGTCTCGAAAGCTTACCTTGAAGACGAAGTTTTCAGAGCTTCGAGGAAATTTTCAGCACTTATTTATATATAATTGACTCAAAAAAACCTTTTGAGATTAATGGGATAGGTCCTATGATCCAATTCTTCCTAAAATCCCCTTAAAATAGCATTTTTCTCAAGACAATAGGGTATGTCTCTGCTAAAAATGGGTGGTGGAAATAATCACCAAGGTCTTGTGAAAATATGAAAGTACCATCAATTAGGTCATTTAATTAAATTTCCAATGATATATTTTTAACCTCTAACTCATTATGGAGTTCCCGAAATCATCCACCAAAGCTCGGTACTATTTTGAACCGCAAGATCCTTCACCCTTAAAAACCCACTTTCACTGTACTTGTTCCTAAACCTTTAAATATTCCCTAAATTTTCCTAAATCACTTGTAACATGCTCTATAATATTTAACAACTCTTCCTAATGATTTTTAACCTTCAAAACTATCTCGGTGGATGCACACTGTCTCGAAAGGCCAAAAATAACCTTTAAAGGCCTCATCAAGAATTCTCCTTTAGAATCCTTCAGACCTTTGAATGAAACAAGTCACCTTGTTTCAACATTTAAAAACATGGAGAAAGTATATACAACACATATACGGGATTTCAAGTATCATGAAAGGCATGACATGGAGGTCGATTGATCCAAAAAAGGGTTCAAAAGGCCATTTAAGAAAAAAATTGACACTAGGGTAAAGTTGTCATGTTTTCAACTTGAGATTTTCCTTACAAAAACACATGACAATATAGTGATAGTGCAGAAGTAAATTTTGATAATGTTATAAATACTACTTATAATAATTTATCATTAGTATATATTTAAATAAATTTAATAAGTTAAAGTATTTACTTTTTAAGTTTAACTTAAGTTAATAGGTATTAGTTGTCATTAGTTGTCGATTGACTATGTGATAGGTTGCATCCTCTGTTTGTGGGAAGATTTTGTGATGTGTGTATATGAATATCTCCTTGTAGTTGTTACTAGCATAAATTAGGGGCAATATGTTATTTATATATATATATTTCTTAGTTTAGTTATTTGATCCATTTTCATGGACAAGATAGAAGTTGTTCAATACCTATATACATTGTAGCTCTTTCCATTGTTTTGTAATCTTCATATTTGCATATCAATAAAATTGTTAGGCTCCACCCTGTTTGATCAATAATATTTGGTATCAGAGCTGCATTCTGATCCAGGGAGAGTGTAGGAAGTTTCAGGGAAGTTTAGGGAGATCTGGAGAAAATTCAGAGCTAGGAGGAGCCATAGAAGCCCCCAACCATTTCACAGCCCCTACACATATCCACACCCCAAATCAAGGTTGATTTGCAATAGAATCAGATTTTCATGCTTCAAAGTTGTATCATCAAGAAAAAAATTAGATTTGAATTTAAGGAGTGCAATCACAGGCCCTTGCATGAGACACTGGACACAACTCCATTAAAATTTCAAGGTGACATTGTTCTTTTTTAGAAACAATTCATTAAAAAATAGGAGTTTTACCTCTACATTTAGAGGTATATTTACCAATTATTTGTTAAATTTTGTGCACCTGTAATTAAAATTTGGATATGTGCATAAAGATATATATATATATTGGTGTGGGGTCCCGAGCTTTTCAAGCTCCGCACACATATTTGTAATTTTTGTGCGCAACTCGCTTTATAAGAAAGATTGAGTTGAGAGCTCTTTGGTGAGTTGGTTGGATTCGGAGGGTGAGTTAAGCCCTAAATGCATTGATTTGATTCCAAAAAGAGTGGGACAACGTAGATCATGTAAGTTTGCGAGTGTTGGACCGAGTTGTATTGCATCCGGTGAGCTCTGTACTCCCCTTGTTGATTCTTTGGTGTGTTTAAATTATTGGGATGAGATCATATCAAGCCATACAAAATGTCCACACCCGCACACAATCCGACCATGCTCCATTAAATCTACCTACACAAATAACAAAACAACATCCACAAAAGTAAAATGATATGAAATAAAAAAATTGTGGATCTATCCAAAAATGAAAAGGAGGCCACCTAATCAATTTATCAAAAACAAGCCCTAAATTGCATGCAAAATCATGCCACATGGCTCTCCAATTAGTTGTCAAGTCACATTTTCAAAAGGTAAGTGACTTTGTTTGTGTTTTAAAATAAAATAGTCAAAATTCGTGTTTATATACCTTCTTGTTCATTTATATACATATGCGCATTCATCACCATATTGGTTAAGGGAAATTCCTTGAAGGGACATGTCAAGGGTTCAAACCTTTCCCCAAGACATTTTTTTCTTGTTTAAAAACAATTTTTCAAATTTGGAGGCAATTTTAGCGGCCACCACTATATTCAAAGCAGCCCTAACCCTCGCTAAGTCACTAAGTGACAACTAAAAGCACCACTAAATTTAGCTATAAAATTCTTGCTTCGACTAATTTTTTTCTCCGTTGGATTCGAAATGTGATTTTGGGTAACTTTTTTTAAAAAAATATGCCAAAGAGCCCAAAAATTAAAAAAATTGCCTCAGGAGGCTTTGGTTGTGCAAAGTGAGCAACCTTCATTCAAAACACCATAATTTATTTTATGTCAACGAAAGACAAGTGAAACTTTATTTGAAAAATTATAGATTTTGATACAAAAATAATAGAGATGGTTTAGAGATATTGTGGTGGATAGAAGTTTTGTAAATTGTTTTCAAAGGTTGATATAAGGTGTAAAAACAAGTATTTTTTCAACAAATTCCCAAAATTGTAAAATTGGCCATTAGTGCTAAAAAAATTTATTATCGTAAATCGACCAATAGTGCCAAATATTGTAAATGACCAAAAAAGTGAGCCTAATATTTATGAAAAAAATATTTTTTTGGGGGTGTGTATACTTTAAGGAGGGAAAAGTGTTCAATTTTTCTTCTACTATTTATCATTTTTTACAATGGCCACAATTACGGCACCAAAATTCTTTTTGCCCGATTCTCAACTTTTGTGTTATGACAATTATCTAGTGTGGAAAAACTATTCACACAAAACTTAAATGTGAAAATATATGGCCAGTAGTTTCTGGTACATTAATAAGATCTGTAATAGATGCTTCATAAAAAGTACATTTGATCGTTTGAATCAAAAATTAAAGTTAATAATCTTGTTTAGCGTATTAGATGAGGTATAACCTCATATTCATGAGGCCATAACATCAAAAGAATCTCGGGACAAGTTGAAATCAATATATGAATTGAAAAACAAGAACACAATACTTCATCTCCAGGTCAACTTTTGAACTTGAAAATGTAACCAACTGAGAAAGTTGAAATGTTTTTTAGAAGAGTGCAAACTTTACGTGCATCACTACAAGCTTTAGAAGAATAAGTAATTGACACATCATTTTTACCTATAGTGTTGAGATCTCTTCCTCTTTATAGGATTTTTGTGACCACATTAAACATAATAGGTCAAACAACAACTTTTGAACAATTAGTGAATATGCTACAACAAGAGGAAGCTATTCAATTAACTAGTGAAACAGAAGAACACACACTTGATTTTAATCAAAAAGGAAAGAAACGTGATAAGTCTAGTAAATAACCTATGAAGCAAGGTAACACTCAACAAGGCTAAAAGGCCCAACAAAAATTTCTTTTTTTGGGTCGAAAATGACATGAATTAAAGAATTGTTAGTACAACATGTTCCAACAAGGATCTTTAGAATTGGGCCAACTAACAAAGTAAACAGTGACAAAACAAGCAAAAGTGGAAGAAGAAACCAACTCAACAAGGAAATGTATCCAAATAGGACTTGATCAATTTGATGATGATAAATTATTGTATTATGCAAAGTCAAATGAAGTTTCCAATTCTATAAATCAATTTTGGTATGTCAACTTGGGTGAAACTTGACACGTGACATGAAGGAAAGTTCGGTTCTTCACAACGAGTAAAACACCCATGAATAACCATGTGTATTTGGATGATGATACATCACACAATGTTGAAGGAATTGGTTCCATTTGACTACTACTTGGGAAACATAATTACAAAATTATAGATGTTGTTTATGTCCTGGTTTAACAAAAATATGTTATCTGTGAGTCAATTATTATATCACAATCTTAAAATTGACTTTTATTATAAAGGAGGTAAAAATATGTGCCTAATTCAAGTAAGTCATGAAGTTCAATTTTTTTTGCAAAAGATTTGAATGTGGGAAGAATTTTCATTTGGATTTTGTTCTATGAAATGATCAAGAACTTGTAGCCAATGATACATCTCAACTCAACTATAACATCGAAGACTTTGACATGTGATTTTTGCTATCTTGACACACTTCATTGATATGACATGCTTAGGGGTTTGCCACCTTTAAAAAAGGGTACAAATACATGTCAAAATTATTTGGTAGGAAAAATCCATAGATCACTATTCAAACATAGTACATTTTGGGATAAGGTAAAACTTGACTTGGTGCATACCGATTTGTGGAGACCTATGAGACCTAGCCACTGGGTTTTAATACTTCATGCTCTTTGTTGATTATTTTTCAACGAAAATATGGATATATTGTCTTCGTACAAAAGGCCAATCTTTTGAAACTTTCAATAAGTTCAAATCCCTTGTTGAAACAAAGTTTGGTATGAACATAAAAAAATCCACTCAAATCGAGGAGGAGAATACACTAGTAATGAGTTCAACAAATTTTTGGAAACACATGAAATTCTTCATCAAATGGATCCTTCTCACACACTGTAGTAAAATGGTGTTGTTGAAAGGAGAAATCATACTATCATGGATATGGTATGATGTATGAGATGATACAAGTTTATCAAAAACATTTTGGGCCAAAGCAGCTAAAACGATAGTCTATCTACTACACAGAGTTCCCACTACAACTCTTGATGGAGTAACACATAGAAGTATGGTTAGGGAAAAATCCATCTATTTCACACCTTAGAGTTTTGGATGTAAAACAACTATGCACATTCTAAGAAACAAAGAACTAATCTTCATATGAAATCACAAAATCTTATCTTCTTGGGATCCAATGATGAAGAACTTGGCTATAGACTTATGGATCTAAGAACAAGAAGGGTATACACTAGTTAGATGTTGATTTCTTTGAGGATAAATAATCATATTCTCATCCATATACTCACATGATGAAAAAATTATCCCTACGGTGAAAACATAGGATGGTAATCACCTTGATGATGACAATGATGATGGGAAAGATTGTGAAATTCAACCACCTATAGGAACCACTATAAGTGTGCCTAAATGGTATACAACTATGATTAGAGATGCAAAATTGGATAGTGTCCCGACACATCTACCACTAGAATGAGGAATCATAGTATGACTCGAAATGAGGTCAATTTAGCTTTAATGAGTAAAGTTTTGAAACTATTGATCCATCCATAGTTTTAATCCCTACAGATCTAAACCTTGGAAAGATTCTATAGATCTAGAATCTAAGTAACTTATGAAAAATAATACATATTAGCTTACAAATATTCTACTAGGAAAACATGAATTTGGATGCAAATGGATATTCAAACGAAGTACATAAAAAATGAAAATATTGATAAACACAAGGATATACTAGTTGCTAAGGGATATGATAAAAAGAAGGCATTGACTATGAGGAGAATTTTCCTCCAAAGCTAAGATAAAAAATTTAAGCTTAATATTTTCTCTATTTGCACAATTTTGTTGGAAAATACACCAAATGGATGTGAAATGTGCCTTTCTTAATGGTGATTTATAGGAATAAGTTTACATGACTCAACTAGAATGTTTTGGCATACTAGGTAAAGAGGAAAAGGTATGTAAACTCATAAAATCACTATATGGTCTAAAGCAGTCTCCCAAGGGATGGTACATAAAAATTGAAAACCATCTCATTCAACATGGATTCAATAGGAGTCTATATGATCCTAATCTCTATCTCAAAAATAAAGGGGGAGATAGTGATCATTTTAGTATATGATGATGATCTAGTCATCACTAGAGGATCAATGAGGATGATTGAGTCAACAAAGAAATATATAACACGATCATTCGACATGACCGATCTCAAGCTTCTACATTATTGTCTTGGACTTGAATTTTGGAAAAGAGAGAAGCATATCTTTGTATCACAATTGAAATATGCCAAGACAATACTCAAGAAGTTCAATATGATGGATTGTAAAACAATTGCCTCACCTATGGAAGAAAAGACTTCAACTGTCTCGAATAGATCCATCACCACAAGTAAATGCAACTCTCTATGGTAGTTGATTGGGATTCTCATCTATTTGACTTATACTAGGACAACTATTAGCTACGTAATCAACTATCTTTCATGGTTCATGTAAGAACCAAAGGTTTCTCATTGTAAAGAAGAAAAGCGGATATTGAGGTACATCGTAGGAACTATGGACTATGGCATAGAAGACAAGAAGAATGATAACTTCTTATTCATAGGATATTCAGATTCGATCATGCAGAAACATAAATGACAAGAAATCCACTTCAATATTTGTATTATTTTTGGGATCAGACTGATATCATGGGGATTAAGAATAATACTTGTGTTTCAATGTCCTCTACATAATCGAATATCACGCAAAGAGGTGGAGATGTTTGTGAAGTGATATGGATTTGACATATACTTGAGGGATTGTGAATACCACAAAGATCCAACTATCCTACATGTTGATAATGAAGGAGTAGTAAAAATTGTTTAGAATCTAGTTTTTATGAGCACACACAACACATTGAGGTGTAGGTACATTTCATTCATGAACATGTTTAGAAAAAAACATCTAGCTCTAATATTTCCCAATATATATACAACATGCAGATGTCTTCACAAAATCACTTGTTTGAGACAAATTTTAGGGATTTAGATAAATTCTCTCTCGTTTACTTGAGACCATGGTAATAGGATCTTAACTAGATAATTATAAGGAATGAGATGTTATTATTTTGTGTTATACATGTCTTGTACCTAATGAATAATGAGTTGGGAGTCACCAAAATTTGGATTTGTTGTATTTATAGAGTGCGAGTTGTGTATAGTCTAAGTATGAGTGCTTCATATTCTATGATATTATTAGTGCACAAGAATCCCAAATTTTAAGTAAATGGAAGAGTTTCCATGGGGGTGAAATAAATAATACGGGTAGCACATCAAGATCCATTGAAATATATAGGCCAAACCTCTCGTATCAACGTTATAAGTAGAAACTCTCTGTGAAACTCCTCGTTAATAAGAAAAGGGTGAAATAGTGGCGCTTCAACAAGCTGGTCAGGTGATGACCTCCCCTTTGATTGATTTTTGGGATATAAAATTAAGATCAAATTTCATTAATAACATCACCCATCGTGTTAGGTGATCGAAAAGGTGCATGTGAGATAACAAATAGAAAAAAAGATCTAACTTAGTAAGGACATATACCTTGGTGTTAATCATGTAGTGGCATAATTTATCGATTAAAAATATGAGTAAAATAAATAATTTATCGATTGATGCATAATTGAGTTCATAAGGTAAAAATTTTGTCTAATAAAATAAATGGCCCGATCATGATTATTATTATCATATTGGGTAATTAAGGCACCCATGACATTCTCTATAGTCGAAAGATACAACAAGAGTGGTTTACGGTATGGTGGCACAAGAATTGGAAGGTATAGTAAATAACATTTGATATCATTAGGTATTTTTTCAGTCATTATCCCAATCAAAAGTAGTATCCTTATTTAATAGTTGCATAAATAGTTGAGTTTTGTCACCAAATGTGCTAAACAATGATGGATAGCTTGTATATTATCTTAAAGGGATCATAATTGCTTTAGGTTTTGTGGTGGAGGCATGTCAACAATGGCTTGGATTTTATTAGGATTGACATCAATACCATGACCAGAGATAATATACCCAAGGATATTTATAGAAGTGACACCATAGACATAATTGTGTGGGTTTAATCAAACATTGTATTGTCACAAATGCTCAAATATGGACTAAAGGTCATGTGCATGATGATATCATTTGGTAGTAGCAAGGATATATTCAACATAATCATAAATGATTTTTTTATGTAGTAATGATATATATGTTTCATCGCCCATTGATATGTTGCGACATTATTTAAGCCAAAAGACATAATAATGTAATAAAAGGTGCCTTTGGGTGTAGTGAAATAAGTCTTTTCTCGATCCTTAGGATTTATTTTTATTTGATTATACCCAAAGAAACCATCCATGAATGAAATCATATCACATCTAGTAGTAGAATCAACTATCAAATCTATGTGTGGGAGAGTGAAACTATCTTGTAGGAAAGCCTTATTGAGGTTCGAAAATTAGTTTAGGAATATTTCACTATTGTGTTTAGACACATGCACAATATTAGACACCAATAGTGGATAATCCATAGCAAGAATAAAACCAACATCAAGGATTTGCTGAATTTATTTCAATATGAAAAGGGTCATGCGAGGATGCATTTTCCAAATCTTTTTAGACCGGTTTAGTAGTAGTGTGTAAACCAATATTATGCATGATGACATATGTGTCAATCTCGGGCATGACACTATATCTCAAGTAAAAATTTCAAGGAAACATTGGAGGAATTTTTGTAGCACAATCCACTTTGTATCACTAAGGGAAGCGGAGAGAAGAACTAAACATGGCCATCATTTATACCAAGGTTAAAGGATATAGTTTCCTCATTAAGAGGAGTCAATCTATCTTCAATATAAGGTGTTGTTGGGATGGTGTTAGGAGGATCAGGTGATGTATTATAATTAATCTCTTCACCAAATATGCATGGGACCATAATGTGTGAGGAAACCTACTCTTATGCAAGAAGGAGAGAGATCCTCATGTGCCTGTGTATTCGAGAAGAGACTCATGTTATCACAAAAAAAAAAACACCCTCTGATTTGTCATGAATGAATGGATGAGAAATTGATTTTTTAGGTGACATGGGATTGTCTCCAAGTTGTGGGACTTGTTACGTGAGACAAAATTATAGGGAAGGTTGGTTCCTATATCTAATCCTAATGCTAAAATATTCCTAAGAAGGGAAATGTAACTATCTAGTTATACTCTATGATTCCAAGGACTAGGGGAAGATAGATAGATGAAAAGGAAATACTAAGCTAACAGAGGTGATAACACCAAGAAGAGGGGGAAAGATACTCTTAGATGAGTGAAAATGGGAGGAAAATAAAGGAGGAGAGGGCAGACCTAAGTGCTACACTCCAAAACAAAATTCTAAATCTCATTTCCGTGGAGCACAACAAAAATAAACTCTATAGGAGGAGAATAAAAAAGCATAATATACCTAAAAATGAAATAGATAAGAAATATAATGCAATAAAACCAGGATAGGGTAGAGAAGAACCAAAAAACATGAATTTTATTACTTCAAAGAGATACACAATCTATTACAATGAAGGAATAAGGAGAGTTCGAATTTGAGGCTGTAACTCAAAATACACATGTAGCACTTGAAGTATAATGCACCAACATTCCAAGAGGGTCCAACCTTTAAAAATGGGCATCTTTTTTAAATATATAGAAGATGGGAAATATAAATGAGGAAAAAGAGAGGGAAACTCAAATTTCCACCTTAACCAAAGACAACAACATGCATTGAATTTCTTAAAATAGGCATCGGTACTCTGCTAAGGCCATTTCCCCATGATAATTTAGTTGTAGGAGAAGTAATGAGAACCATATCTCATAAAATATGTTAGTGGGCTACCTGGAACTAAATCTTTAATGATGTAGTACATGATGATATCTTTCCAACGAGTCCAAGTTTATGAAATTTGGAGTTACAAGGTGAAATCTATGGCCCTATGAAGTTATGGAACACATGAGAGTCACAACAGGGTTCCCTATAGGTTGTGACAATCCACTTTTATCATTTTGTGCATAGTGCGGATGAATCGACCGATCGAATAAATTGTGACCTAGTGGAAATGTTCCCTACATTCTTGAATTGACCAATCCAGTTGTCAAAATGCCCTTGTTTCCCCTGCTCTTCCCATTGACCGAGTCACTTATATGGAAAACCCATTTGTTCCCACTTTGCTTGCATCGACGACTTATTCACTTTCTACCCCATGAAACTATACTCAACCCAATCGATCATGGGGAACATGAGGCCCATGGGAACAATTCCACCTATTTTAAAAAGGCTCGACTTAACCGATTTAAATGCCCTCAACTCCTTACAGACGATATAGTGAAACAAGGAACTAAAGTAAGAAAGGAATAATTCCTCCTGTTCCACCAAAGGACAATTTGTCTAATTCACTTTTTTTTTTCCCTGGACCCTTTGGCCCTAGAACTTGAAAAATGGTTGAGTATGGAAATCAAGGGGTTCGGAAGGATAGAAATAGAGTATCCCCAAAGTAATTTTTCCCAATTTTCCATCAATTTTCCATGTCCAAGTCCAAGATGATAATGTGATTTATCAAAATAACCCTAAGGGTTATTTTGGATAGAAACTCCTTATTATCAAATTCATCTAATGAAGGAATGTGCGAAGAGACACTATCATCAATAAGATCCGGTTGAACTAATTGTAGAGTAGACATAAAATACATAGTAAATACTTACGTAGTGAATGCATCGTGAGGTGATAAGAAATATGGGTACCATTACATGTTTATTCAAAGGATGCAAAAAGTATACAATTGCCTCTTTAGTTTGTTGTGATTTAAGTGTGATAGGTTGGGAAATACCTTGAGCATAATGTCCAATACCTGGCCAATAAATCCAAGTTATAAAAATATTGATATCGATTCTGTAATCTCAATAAGAAGGTTAGTGAGGCCATATGCAAGGGAATGAAGGTTCTTGAGGAGTTGTATTAGCACAATATTTAAAAGGATTGATTGGACTTAATAATGTATGTAGTTCCTTGATGAGAATATTTGAGACACCCATGGAGAGTAAAAGGTATGACATGCGTGGCACGAATCACTGTGCATCCTAATAACATATTATAACTAAGATTATTAGGCATGACATGGAAAACTGTAGGAAGAGTGTGTGAACCCAATGTGATATGCAACATGATTTGACCTAATGGTTGACAAAGTATGTTATCAAATCCATGAATATAAATAGTAGAGGAAGATAAATATTCAGTATGAATACCTAAAAGATGCAAGAAATAAATATTACAAATATTAAGCCCCAAACCATTATCGATGAGGACCCACTTAATGATTTTTTTATTGACGCAGCAAGAATATAGAGAGGGATCCAATTTTCAATGACATGTTGTGGTGTTAGGTCATGGGAATCAAAGAAACATGATCTTTGTGAAAGTTGATACATTTAGGAATAAGTGAGAGGACATAAGAAATATATGTATTGGGGTTTATTAGAATATGTTGAAGAGCCTTTTCAAAATATAATCGATATTTAGAATCAATATTAATATAAGTAAAAAGGGAAATAGGAGGATCCATGGTAGGCCTATCAATCAATTACAAAGAAAATTTTGAAAGTAACTAGGGTTAGGGATACAATGCTCAATTAGGGATTCAGGTTCACCCAATGATTTCAATTTTTAAGTGATTAATCTCAACCTTTTAAGATTTGGAATATTCCTAAATAATATGCATAAAAAGGATAAATGATTGTTGCAAGAGGATATTTGGATATAATTAGCTTCCAAAATGAATTGCACAAACTAGAATAACGCTTCACAAAGTGACCATTAAACTAACAACTATCAAACAACAAAGGATAAATTGAACTTAGTTGATAATGTGTGGATCTGGAGGAGTCTCGAGTGATCGAATATAGGAACACGCTGATTTGATACTAGAAATGATTCTTTGCTTGCACTAGTACCTAAGACTGGATCTTGGAAAAACTATAGAAATAGGTCAAGATTGTGTGTACATTTCGACCCTATTGTATGGTCTTGGCCTTCTTGAAATTTGGGCCTAAAACTTCATGAGTTCTTTGCCTTCCTAGAAATTCTTTGTTGTGTGGTATTCTTCTTCGTTCACCTTTGGTATGGCTTTGTAAAATCTCCTCAAAACATCAAACCCTTAAAATGCAAGATAGAGTTCCTACAAAACAAAGTTAGGTGGGTTGTGAGAACCCTTCTACACCACCAACATCAAAAATAATATGAAAAGGGATCAAACCACACGTCATTCTCCTAGCATGTGATATCTATTATAGTGCAATCAAAATATAACAACCATGTTTTGACAATGTCTTGTTTAAGTTTAACACTTGCTTAAATACTTGGGTAGGATCACTTTGCTTGGTTGTAAAAAGAAGATGAAGACTCCTAGACCTGGTAGGAGAGTTCATACATGTAGAAGGTGCTACCCTAATGGATTTGCATAATTTATTTTTTTGTTTAGGGAGCAATAAGTGCCTTTAGTGTTTGTTTTAACATGAGGAGAACATAAAGTGATAATACCCTAAATGAGATATGATTAACTTGCTTATATAGGCTTCCAATGGTTATTATGTCATAAAAGGCCAACCAAGAGGGAATATTAGTCCATATGAAAATGATGGAATTGAGATTTTGGGCCCAAAACATGTCGGTCCAAAACCATACAATAGGGTCAGGATTGACATGTGTCAATATCGATTGAAACCTATGGTTTTGGACAAGAGGGAAAAAACATATTTTGACTTTATGGGTCAGCTTTAGATGTATTTTATACTATTAAACCTTAGGAAATAAAAAAATAGGTGTGTGCAAAGATAAGAAAGCAGTCAAAAATCTATTATGGTGTGCTTTAAGCAAGAATGAGAAGAGTTTATTTGTAAATGTAAGTGTGCAATGTCAATACCAACAATGTCAAAGGATATCTTGCCAAACTTTTGTGTCTACATAGTAAATGTTAACCATAAATGGGGAGTTGTAATTATCTTTAATTTAGATATATAGTAAATCAAACTTAAGGGTCTAATATATATTGTAGGATATTATAAAATGATCAAATGATAGAAAAGAATAGAGAAATAGGGTTTGGGTTATAATACAATAGAATACAAAAATACGGGCAAAGTCACTAGTGACATGTGACAAAGAATAGGTTTAGACAACTAGATGAATTGACCCTCATAAAACATGACTAAAAATGAAATTGAATGTAATGAAAATGGAAGTGTAATTAGTTATCCAAAATCATAAATGATAAAAATGGCCTCATGTAACAAGATGTGAAATTGATTTTTGAATGCAATCACCTTGCCCTAGTCATGTGCAATTTTTCTAGTTTGATTTTGAATCCTCCCTAGGAATATGGACCTATTGGTTAAAACCCTAAAGTGTCCTCAACCCTCTGTAAAGTAATTTTAAAATAGGAGATGCTCATGGGGTCTTGTTATCCATAAATTATTATCGCACACCTCACGTATTGAAGAAAATCACACCGAACACTTAATGCAAACCGACAATCAACCATGTGTATGCAAGTTTCCCAATTGTTGTCTTTGTACGCATAACAAGTAGATGCTAAAATGATCTCTAAATTTTTGAATTCGATTATTTACAACTTCAATATCACTCTCATGTGAATCAATAATTCATTGTATTCTTGTTAATTGATGATCTAAATGCAATGATATGATCACACATATTTATAAACTTATTGAATTCAAATTAGGACCTCTTTGTTGGGATCACAATGGAATGAGAGGGGGTGAATCAGTCCTTTTAAACTTTAAACAATTTCATATTTACTTTCTTAAATCATAAACCATTCAACCATTAATGTGTGCACAACATCATACAACATACATTCAAATAACCATAACCATGAAAGAGAACACCATAACACAAGATATAAGTGAGAAACCCTCAAGGGGAAGAAAACCCACTAAAACAAAACTTTATTATAGCTATGTTTCAAATTTAGTTGAGCACCAAATCAACAAGGAACACCAACCCCTAATTTAGTGAGGCACCAACCCCTAGTTTAGTGAAGCACAAAATCCAAAAGGAGGATACCACCCCTAAGATGATCAACCATCTAATTAACCACCTTTGAATGAGTATATCTAATTTATTTCTTCTACAACAACTGATGGATATCACTGATTCAACTCACACACCTTCAAACCCTCATTCACCTAGTTCTCTCTTTATTCTTCTTTCATGGAATTACTTAGCTTCAAACCATTGCGGGAATGCTCTCTAATATTAATCAACTATCACATAATTCCTTATATATTAAATGATGTCTTAATTTATGTTTCAATCACACAATTGGGTTGTACTTTTTCCCTCTCTCTTAACTAGTGCAAATTTGAATTCAAACATGCACTTTATACCCTTCTCAACTCAAAAAAATGAAAAAGTAGGTATCCCTCATTTATTTTGACCAATAAATCTTACAAAAATAAAAATACATTAAGAAAAACATTCACAATGGACCCATGTAGGTCAGCCATGCTCAAATGCACCAAACTAGCTCAAAAACAACTTAAACTCCCATCACCTGGATAACTAAAAACACAAACACCATCACCATGATCAGTAAACCTCCCAAATTTCTCACACATGTCAAATATGACATAAAAACATCATCAATGGTTGTGAATTATCTTGCACTAATAAAATTTCTCACAACTCTATCAAGCAAGGTCATATCCCTCATAAAACAATTGTTTCTAGAAATGGTCTTGACCTTTGGGCCTCAAGATCACATAAGAACACATAAACTATGGCATGTGCCACTCATTTGAATACATTTTACCTATATATATCATCCATTCTAGATCATGAATCATCCATACATGCAAACCACGCCAAATTTACTCTTCACCAAACTAAGCTTCCCATAAAGTAGTTTTAGAAACTCAACTAGTTTGCACCCTTTCTGCCACTTTCAAGACCTAAAATTTCCTTCACTAGGAACATCATTCATCCCTATTCATGCTCAAACTGATATCAAGAATCAACTGGTCCATCTCATGCATCATATACCTCAATCTTTCAGAAAAAGCAATCATGTCTTGAAAAACAAATAACCTTCTTCTTCAAAAATTAATTTGGTTGACCTATAAAATCTCATCATCATGAGAAAAATATTATACCATTGAAATACCTCTAAATATTATTTCCATAACATCTTGACTTTCCTTCCAACTCCACGTGAAAGGTCTTCAACCAAGTCCATCTCTGAAGCTGCTCCAAAACTACCCCAAAACTGCCTTAAGACTAGTCATCATAAATAGGCACACTCTTCTATTTAGAATAACAACCATGATCTGAAACCATCATCATAAATAAATCAACTCCCATAGTAAAAAAATGTTGATTTATTTCATAACTCATTTGGAAAACTTTTTCCCAAACTATACTTCTTCATACACTTGCATGTTTGAGTGGGGTCCACTCACCACCACATACTATATATTACCTTTCTAGAAATCTTGAGGAGTCTTATACAACATACAATCATCATAATTTCATAATAAATCAATTTTGGATACTTACCAAGAAAATATCTCCTATCGCTTTTGAGCTAAGGTTTTAAACACACAAAAAGTTGTTTACCTTCTCAACATTCATTCATAAAAATGTGACAATGAAATTAATTCATTATTTTTTTGAAACCTTATTAAATCAATGGAAAACATCCCTAAAAGCCACAAGGTCACATGAAAATTACACAATTCATGGTGAACATCAGAAGTAGCAATTTGAGCTGGAAAATACTCTTTCTTGGACTCGGTTTCTCATAAAACACCATAAATTAAAAATATTCTACATAATGAATTAAATTTTTCTCACACCTCTAGGAAACCCCTATTCATCATCTCGAATCATCATAATAACTCAAATATATCTGCATATTCTCAACCCATCTCATTTGCATGACTAGCCCTCAAGTTTTGCATGGTTTAGGCTAGGGTCAACTGAACCAACACTATAACTCATCAAGAAACCTATCCAAAAGGCCCAAAAACCTTAATACATCATGTATCACTTACTTACATGACTCAATGAGCTCACATGGCTCTACAACTCATCCTCATGCCTCTAAGCACCTAGACCTGGTCTAGATGAACACCTACAACTAATTCTTCCACCTATACATGCACTTTGAAACTCATGTGAGTGCATAAAATACTCGATAAACATGTTCTCCATGCATCTACCATTCTCAAAACAACACCAAACCACTCAAACCATCATGCACCATCACCTAGGCAAGCTAGGTCAAGCGGACTAGTCTTGCTTAAACCAAACAATTTTCACCTGAATCACTTCATGATATCATGAAACCACTTGATATTCCATGTCATAAACCCACCTATCATGCTATGACACATATCCATCACATTTTTTTTCATTAATGAGCTTTTATATCAATGAAAACACCTAGAACTCAACATGCCAATAATCTCCCCTTTGTCATTGATGGAAAACAACCCAATCTTCTCCCCCTTTTAACATTAATGACAAAGCATATCTATAATTGCATGATATTAATATTTATCAGATTAATAGACAACCTCTTGGTTAGAAACATCAACCAAAGTCTTAAAATTGAGCACACAAACCTGTTTTTCTTCATCTTGACCTGATTTGACCACCTTGCATAAATTTTGATCACTATAGTAAACCTTAGACTGAAGTATACCAAATCACACATATGGAAATAAATGATGAAACAATGCTAAAAACATTATGATTACCTCATTACTTAGTGAATACACTACACAAGTCCATCATTTTGATTCACAAGCATGTTATACCTTCGTTATACCCTGTTTTTGACCTTTTTCAACCTATGGGAGCACTATAACGAGACCTTGAACATGTACATACCTCATTCATATGCCAAGAATCATGAATTCAGGGCTGAGAAATAAAACTTACCTCCTCCTTGGTCCATTTCAACTTGAAAAAACTCACAAAATTACTTGTTTCTTCCATGTGTTGGCTTCACACAACTTTTGGGATTGAGTTCCCTATACAATTGTTTTAGTGTAAATTTGACCAATTTTTCCTTGCACTAGAAGCCCAAACTCACAATGACATAACTTTTCATGGCTCCCCTTGGAACCAAGCTACCCATTCATAACTGAAAATATAATAATTGAAGCTCTTACCTTGAGTGAATGCTTTGTATATGTACAAGTATTTTGTCAATATCCTTGAATCATTGTTTGAGTGTTTTGATCCTCCTTTCATTCTATCACAATCCTCTAATCTCAAGCACATAATTACCATTTAAAATTACATGCATGTCATCATTCACTTTGCCTTACATACATTTTAGTCTTCTAAAACACCTAGCATAAAATAAAATCATGCCCCCTTGATTGTATGGCCCATACGCAGACACTGTAGCACTATTCTTGTAACCTGTAACACTTTGTAACATTCCATTTCTACCTTGATGGAGGCCAAAGGACAATCAAGAACACACCTTCTTGACTCCTTATATCACCTTGTTGAGATACATAACAAGCTCCCCCTGCCTTGTTAGGCAATGTTAAACCCATAACACCACATTTTGATGCTAGATCATCTCCTAGAGTATTATGTACCTTATCATCATATGTCTTATTAAAATATTGTCCTTGCATGAGAAATGTCACTAAATTTTACACTTGTAGGCACCTTGAGTTACCTAAATATTTTTCATGATCAACTTAAACTCTTTCTCAACATGTGTCATGATGAAGGCCACATGATACTTTCATACATAAACTCAAAAAGCATACATCATGCTTTGTTCTATTATAACTTCTTCAACTAGAGATAGTCATACCTTGAGTATAATCAATGTCTTTACACATCTTCACTATTGCACTTACTTACATATCCTTCATAGCATCTAAAATCCCAGGTAAGAGACCAAGAATAACTCCCCTTGTTTCGGCGAGGTCCACACAGGACTTGTAGGTCGCCTTTTCTCTTCTTTCTTGCATAATCACTAACTTGAGATTGTAAACTTTCCTATTTTACTTAACACTCATTATCTTGGTCAATGCATATTCATGCTATTTATATCATCTACAATCATGTTTAAAAACTCAAACCCATCAGAGATGATGTTAAATTACCTTCAAACTTGCAAAGAACTCATATCAAAGCTCGACACATGATGTACCTTGTTACTTCATGAATAAATTATGAAAAAAATCACATAAGTATGACCCTTCATATATTCCTAGGACTTTTATAAATATTTATATCTTTTTCATGATTGAGTATCTTTGCAAATCATCAAGAAACCTTCTATTTCACTTTCACTTCATCATTTTGCTTTCATAGGCTACTAACCCTACTTCATGAGGAATTCACACCGAGGTTGTGACTTATCAACTTTCACATAGAGGTATTACCTATTTTGAGTACCCATTTGATCATTATGTCTTCCTTGTCAATCTTTAGCATGATCTTGAAGGGATCCTGCCCATTTGTAATTTCTCCTTCCAACTAGGTCTCTTAGTGCAATTCAAAGTCAAGTTTGAGAAGCTGTCATCACGATTTCCAACCATTTGAAGTCTTCTCATGAATTAATTCCTTTTTAATCTTGAAGTAGGTCTAAATAAGATATTTTTTTCCAAATCTTGGCCTTCAATTCCACCATTTACTCCCTCAAGCACATGTTTTCCTTCACACCACTTATTGTGATTTTCTAGAGCCCAATTAGGGTAGAGACAACTCGAAGTGCACAAATTTTGATTTTAAATCATAAAATTTTTCCCAAATATTTGTATCAATCCTCTTTAAGGTCCTAATCACCCATATTTTATTTATTAAGTAAATAAACCAAAAATTCTTACTTGTATCCTTCTTGGCTTGTCCTCAATCAAGCTTCATGAACTCTGCCACAATCCACCTTGTGATGATGGTCTGATCAAGTCATCATATTTGATGACTCATTCCTTATTCATTTCTCCTTCATGTAACATGATAATTCTTGACACCACAATGAGCATGACTCAATAACACCTAACCAAGAATGTTAGGACTTAGAAAACTCTTGACATAGATACACCTTGTCTTGAGTTTAAGACTGACCTAGACACTTCATACCATCTTCTTCAAGTACAAAACTTTTTGACATATCAAAGTCACAATAGTAGGAAAGATATCAAAAATTTAAGCTCAAATAACTCATGAAATAATTTGAAAATCATCCTTATACCTATTCTGGACCACAATGCAGGTGACACATAACCTTTGCAAGTACTCATAATACCATGAACAACCTTTGAACTTAACCATCTTGTTTGCCACATTTTTGACTCGAACAAACTTATCATACACATACCTATAAGATTTAACTTACATGGGAAACTAATTTGTAGACCATAACTTCACCATGAAGTACCAAAAAAGCACCTCATAGACTTAAATTTTGACAACTCAAGCTTGAAGACATAATAACACAAACTCCGATGCAACCTAGAATTAAGTAATTCAAACCAATAAGACCCTAGACATGTTGGCACATCACTCAGCCTAAACTAAGTGCTCACCTGAAGCGTGCAAAGGTACTAGGCCCCTCTTTAGGGTTGTTGTTGTAGAAAGTTAGCATGATGAAGACTTAATGCATGTAATTTCATTACTAACAAATCATCCTACAGAGCATACTAGATCTATACTTAGGGAAGAACAAAATTAAGTATTAACCATGATGAGATCAAGAACATACTAGATTCAGATAGATGCAGAATTAACACTTAGATCTAGCCAATATCCTCCATTGTATTAAATGCAATAAGTATACAAAAGCTTCATTACAATAATAATAGTATATGCGTGCAACATAATATCTATATATATCTCTTTTCTCTCTACACACACACACACAGTTACTCTTACGCTCTCTCTATCTCTTTTACTACATAATTTACTACATATATATATATATATATAAGGGTGGGGACCTGCCCTTCACCGCTTATCCATTCCCAAAATAGGTCGCATGTTATTATTAGCCACATGCCCTTACAAAAATAGCCACTCATGCAAGTACACTAAAGCAACAAACTATTGGTAGTTAAGCGCGATAATAGATCTATTTCGGCATGTGTTCATGCAAAGTGCTTTGTATCGATCCTCCAAGAATAGCCAATGCATGGGTGCACACGTCTCTTCTCGTTGTGTGCTCTGCACGCTATCTCTAAAAATATGCCTTTATGAGTGAAAATGGCTAAGTCCTGAAGGATGAACTTGTGCTCCGTTGCTTTGTTCTCCCTATCCATTCACGCATTTAAATATAACCCACTTTCCCACGTGGACTTATTGTGTGCTTTTTCAAGTGTTCTCGATCAACATTACCCACACTAATTTCATTATCACCCCGACAATGGTTATCTCCAAAACTAAAGTAAAGAGTTGAAGAATGGAAAGAATGTTTTTATCGTTCGGTCTCTTGTTCTGTGACTGAACACCTAATTCGGGATATTCCTATTTTATTTCAGCCTTCAAGGTCGCCACTCGGTGAGTGCTTCCTCTAATATTTCGGAATGTCCACAACAATATACTCCAATTCATCTTTCGCAATCTCCCCATTTTCATTTTTCAAGACCAATACAATGTTGGATATTGCAGTCATCCTTCCCTCTAGTAAATCCATCTTTTATGCAATGAGCTTCCCATGTTCTTCAATCAACTCTTTTGCGGTTCTTGTGTTCTTTCATCGATGCCTCACGCTTTTGTTTAACCATTGATAATATTTCTGCATGGCCCAATGTTTCGTCCTTCATCATTTTCTAGACCTCATTGTTCTCCTCTAGGGTTCTTACGTTGATGAGATTTTCTAGAGCTATACAGATGTTCAAGGCTTGGTCGGATTTTTTTAGTTCTTCTTGCGGTGCTTGTAGCAGTCCTTCATCAGATGTAATCTTCCACATTACTAATGCCTTTTCTCGCTCTGCCTCTTCTGGCTGGATCCTTTGGTGCTTTGACATGCATAGAGGTTCATCTTCAAGCACTAGGTCCACTAAGGTACTTACATAGTGTATTTATGAAGGAAACATCTTTCGTTCCTTTGGTTCTAGGTGTGGCCTAGCCTTCATAGCATTATCACCAATTTCCTCTGCGAGGCTAATAAATACAACATTTTTGTTTTGTGCCAAGTCTCTTTCTTGTGTTAGGTGCACTATTTCTCCATCCTTAGTTTTAATCTCTTCCTTGAAAGCTCTAATTGTGGCAGCCTTGTCCATATTTTACCTCACCACCTCTGTTGAGACTTTCACTAATGCATTTCTTACCTTTTCATCGACATGACATGACGGGAGGCTTTCTTGTCATGTGTCTATTATGAGGTGTATTTTTCAACCTCCTTAATATACACATGACTCCTCACACACATCAAAATCTATCTCATCCATGTGTGTGTGCATGGACCATGATAACTACTTCCTTGTGCATACCGTAACTATATCTTCATCCATTAATTCCCAACCATATAATTCCTTCTATGACAATGTGCTCGGAAATGGGCGCAGATAATTTTACCTACATTGTCTGTATAACCCATGGCTGGTGGAAGGTGTTCTCCACTTTTTATTCTTGACCTTGGCCGCTTAGGAACTTGAGCCTCCAAATTTGGGACTTGTGCCTCTATGTCTGAGCAATCTCAGAACTATCTCATTTGTTCCCCTATCCTCTTCTTCTCCTTGCTTTATTTCTTCATCTTTCTATTCTTCCACATTCTCTAGAGGTGTAGGATAATTAGGCACACTTTCCTCTGACTCTTCCGTCTCCTCATTCAAATTTAGGTTCCTTCATCTTTGCATTGTTGTCTCCTTCTGTGGAGAGAGTTTGGGTGATCTGCGCACCATTTGTCTACGGAGTAGCACCTTGAGTCCTTGTCCTCTTGAATACTCTCTTGAATCTGTGCTCTCCTTGGACTACATCTAAGTCCTCCTCATCCCCTTCTTGTGGCTGAGGTGGTGTAGTTGTACGCTCATCTTCATCCTTGTTCGTAGGATGTCTTCTACCTCTATGCTCTAAACCACCACTATCCTTGCGCTCATCCTCTTCATCGTCGACTTGAATAGTTTGTGTGGGCTTGGGCCTGGAATATTTTCCATTGTATGTTAACCCTTTGGTGGTCTTGGGAGTTCAAACTCATTCTCCATGTACTTGTTATTCTCCAGCTTGGGCTTCAGTGGAAGGTACACCAGTGCTTCTCCAACATCTCCCACAACCAAACTTACTGGTTTAATGTTCAATACATCTGAAATGAACCTTTCGATATATGCACCCCATCTTGGATATACATATTTCTTCCTTAGTGTGTGGAAGTCACAATCTACCTGTCCGCATTGAACATTAAGTGTCATGTGTCCGAGAACTTGTGTATTGATGCACGAAAGTACCTTATTGTGAAGGCATATGGTAACTTACACCAAGGGCTCCATGCTCCATACTTCATGGTGAATTGTGTAATGTAAAAATGTTGATATACAACAAACTGGACTGTCCTTCCAACCACCGAAGGTAATTCCTTGGGGATGTGCCATTCTTCTTCAAAGGCCACACAAAACCTATCATACCACTTCTCAGCCCTTTTCTTGACTTATTCTATCATGGATCCTTCACAAAAGTACTTTTTGAAGCATTCTACAAGTGACTTGTGCTCTATGGGATACTCCCATATCTCTTCTTTCGGTCCATCAGGTACTTTGATCTCCATGAACACCAGTGTCAACAAAACAGCTCCAAATCTGATCTTTCCTCCAGTGCACGCTTCCTCAACGATTGTGTCTACAATGTAACATGAAATGTTGTAAATACCCCTTTAGACATCTTTTTAGCAATGTGTAACCACATGGTATTCACTTGTGACCACCTTTCCTGGTCATTTAGCTTTGTAACTAGGTGTGCGGATGCTTGTACAATTGGATATTTCTTCAGTTTATCAATGTCCATGCCACACGGACCCTTTGTATACCCAAACTCCTTTTGGTCTCCAATATTTCTGCCTTGTCTATTAAATCATCTTGTAAATATTCTCCTATGCCCTTCAATCCTATTACCGTGGAGATGAGCGTGGCTAAAATTCTGACTCTACATCCTGTAAAGTAGAAAAATATTTGTGCACTCTGCTCATGAGCCACTAGTACAAGGGCTCATATTTCTGAAGTAAGGGAGTTTGTATAGCTAGTAAAATCCAATCTTCTTCAAGAGATTCTCACCAGCATCATCATACATTGACATGTCTTCCGTCGTGCATTTATTTGTCTTTGTGTTTAGCAAGGCATCAAGTTCCTTTTATTCTCTATGGTATGGTGGTTGTACTCACTCACCTTACTTTTTATTATGTGAGAATCCCACTCCTGGCCTACGATAACCCCCTCTGGATATTGCATTTCAAAAAAATTACTTTCGGGAGCCATCTCCTCTTCTTCTTTGACCACCTTCTTCTTTCCCTTCACTCATGTTGTAACTACTTTCTTGGGTGCCATTTCTACCTTGCAATCCTTTATAGATACTTGCCTCTTGAATTCTACAATGTGTGAATCAAACCCTAGCTCGATTCAAAGCATGCCCTAGGTGAAATCACGTGCCATCATTCCTCTCTATTGCCTTGATTTTCTCAAACCCTTCACCATCGAGGATAAAAGCTCTTTCTATGCATAGATCTCTTCATCACGACTAGTTACACACCTCTCACACCTCAATTTGATCACTGGCTCTTCACACTTAGCTCTTTTTCAAATACTCTTAATTGCAACAAGTAAAAATGAATTTGTATCCCATCCTTATATAGAATTTCAAATTTTGATGTATTCATTGCTCCTTCACCTACCAAATATCCTCTCATTAATTGATCAATTCCATCCTTTCCGCGCATTACATCTTCGTGCCCCAGCTATAACCTTCTAGCACGCCTTCCTACCCTTTGGTCACAGAATTCTCTTCAGCGTGCTTCCTTGCACCCAAGTACATTGTCATTACATCTTCCATTGGTAGTTGTTACGGCCTTTGCTTACCTTATGTTACACTTTGTCCCTTTATCCATCTTTGTATTTGGTCACTTTTTAGAGTAATTTCCACTTAAATAGCACCCAAGTGGCATCTGTAGCAGTTTATTCTTTCCACCTTTCAATTCTAGTAGTATTGTACATGAATATCAACAACCACCACCCCACACTAAAAGTATGTGCGGTCCTCATGCATAAATATACTTCAGATTTGTAACTTTCTCCATGCGTGCAAGTGCGCTTATTACACAACACACCAACTAAATTGAAAAAACATAGCAACAAAGAAGGAAACACATTAAGGAAATACATAATTGCAAACCTAATCTAAATGGAAATAATAACTTATTACAACCACCAAGAAGGATTATTTATAGTAGAGCTTGACCTCCCGTTGAAAGTAATCGGGTAATCGTATTCCATCAAGGGCATCTAACTGACAAGCATTGGTTTCAAGTATGTGAGTGATAACATACGGCCCTAACTAATGTACCTTGAGCTTGCCTCGATGGCACAAAAACTTAGAATCATAAAGGAGCACCATCTGTCCTATCTCAAGCTTTTTATCCTTGATGTGCCTGTCATGCCATGCTTTTTGCCTGGATTTTTATTGCTTCTGACTCCAACGTGTTATGGCTCATCTCTCATCCAAGTTGATTAACTTTTCAATCCACTTTTCTAGGTATTTCTCATCAAAGAAGACCTTCCAAAGCATGTGCAATACGCAACGAAGGTAAGATAAATTCCATAGGAAGAACAACCTTTGCGTCAAACACTAACTGAAATGGTGTGGCTTTGTTTAATCATTTATATGTTGTCTGATATGCCCAAAGTACTGAGATACCTTTTCATCTCAATGCTTTCATCCACACATCACACATTTTTGTTAATTTCGGCTCAAGATTTTGTGGAAAGCCTCACAGTTCCATTTTCCTGAGTACGATAGGGTGTAGTCTTATGGTGTGTAATCATGAACTCATTCAATAAAATTTTGATTATTTGATTAAGAAAATGTGTACCCCTATCACTGGTCAAACTTAAAGGACATCCATATCTTGTAATAATATTCTCCCATAGAAACTTGGGCTGTTTTGTAGCCACTATACGATCCTTTGTAGGTGTTGCTTCGACCACCTTATCGAGATAATATGTGCATGTTATGATGTAGCACAATCCATTTCTCGCACACATTGACTAGTGAAATAGGACCTATAAAATCTATAGCCCATTTCTCCAATGGTTCTGCGCTAGTAATAGGTTTGAGAGGCATTTCATCCTGTTGACAATGGTCACATGCCTTACTGAGAATTCCTTAAAATCTTTATAGAGGGTCTCCCACACATAATCCAGCAAGTAGAATCTTATGTGCCGTAGCATCACCTGCATAGTGGCCACCTGTAATTCTACTATGATCTTCTTCCATAATACCCATGCGCTTATGCTCTAATACACAACAACACAGTACCTCATCACGACCTAACTTGTATAAGTCACCACCGATTAACATGAAAGGTGTCACATGTATAGCAAGTTGTTTCTTCTCCAAGGATTTCATTCCTTCTGGTGTCATCCCTATATGTAGAAAGACAAAAATTTCCTCTAGTTCTGATGGTGCATGTTGTAACCGGTATAACTATGCATCTGGCATGGTATCTTCAATTACATGTGCTTCTTCTCCTAACTGTATTCTTGATAGATGGTCTAGTCCAGAATTACTTTTCTCCGGTTTGACTCTGTTGTGAATTCAAATTACTGAAATAAAGCCTCCATCGACATATGTGCCCTTGTAAAATAGGTTTATTTACCAAATACTTCAATGCCATGTGATCTGTATAAAATATAAATGGCGTAGCTAGTAGTCTTGATGAAACTTATGTAGCGCATATATCATTGGCAAAGCCTCATGCTATGTAGTTGTGTAATTCTACTCTGCAGAGTCATCTTTCCACTAGCAAAACAAATAGGATGATCTATAATAACTTCGCCAAGTTGAGCTAACACCACACCAATGGCCATGCCAAAGGCATAAACATGTACATGAAACGGTTTATCCCATGAAAGAAAATGCATAATAGGCATGGTAGTGATTCTCTCTTTCAATGTTTCAAATGCGTGTTGTTGCAGTTATCCCACAATAGAACATACCTCTCCCTTTCAAGTAACTCTTCCAATGGTGTGGCAAATCTAACATAT
Source organism: Taxus wallichiana var. yunnanensis (assembly GCA_018340775.1). Lineage (NCBI taxonomy): Eukaryota > Viridiplantae > Streptophyta > Pinopsida > Cupressales > Taxaceae > Taxus > Taxus wallichiana. The sequence continues at coordinate 893,906,547 of CM031240.1, read as the reverse complement.
CCTTTTATAAACTTTATGTAATATCTGTGTGACCCAAAAATCTGCGCACCTCACTTTGTTGGTAAGCTCCTTAGGCCTACAATAAATGCTACTTTATTTGGATCAACCAATAAACCTTCCTTGCAGATTATGTGTCCTAAAATTATTCCAAATGGTGTAGCAAATATGTACTTCTTGATATTCAAAGAGATACTCAATTGTCTACACCTTTCAAACATTAAGCGCAGATTGTCACAATGATCTTTAACTAATCCATACACTGTCCAATCATCTAAATATACTTGTAAGAAGTTATGAATAAATTCCTTGAATGCTTGGACAACTATGCACGAAAAGATAGTAAGGACATTCTTCATACCAAAAGGTGTTCTTTGTATAGGAAAAGCTGCCTCATTCGAGTAGTAAACATAGTCTTATCTTGATCCTCCTAGGAAATTGAACTGATGATACCCAGAGAACCCATCTATAAACAAATAGATTTCACGCCCTACAACTCCTAGTATCTCTTAGTAAAATGGAAATGGATCACATTACACATGCAACATTGATTACCTATAGTCCACACATATTATAATCCATCCATCCTTCTTGATACTGATCACCATTGGACTAACTCATTCGACTCGTCAAGGACTTGATAATTCAAACTTCAACATGTTATCAATCTCTTCTTTGACCTTCTCATGCAAATTGGGGTTCATTCTGTAAGGTCTCTTTCTAACTTGGTGCACACCCTCTTTAAATTTTATCTTCATCTCCCCTAAATATTTATGCATGCCTTTAAGTTCATGACACCCCCTAGGAAATAAGTCTTGGTAATCCCTTAGTAACTCTATGATTTTTGCCACTTCGAGTCTGACCAATAATCTCCAATTATAGCTTCCTTAGCCTCAATATCTATTCCAATATTTAGCCACTTTGTCTTCATAGGTTCATGATAGGAACACCTGGTCCCTATCTGTTTATCCATCACTTCACGTTCCCCTATTGAATGGTTTATATCTAGATCATCTACTTCTTCGTCATCTACTAAATAGACCATTTTTCCTTTCTCTTTCTCAAAGAAAGCGCATTGAAGTAATGTTGCATCGGCCTCTGGTTATTCATCAAAACACGCTCCTGAGTCTTCCTCATCTAATAATTCTGAAGGAATTCTTCACCTTAGCACTATACCCCATAGTTAAGCACTTTATGACTTTTAGTGCTTCTTCCACTTTGGAGGCTTTGTAGAGAAGAAGTCAAACACCCGGGTGATCCTTGCAATTAAATTCTACCAATTTCCAATTTCTCGATGGATTTCTACATATACATAGCAAGCACATGCACAACCTTGTAAAGTGGGATAAAACTGATGCACCCATAACAAAGGTGATAAAGCTTCCTTCCCTTATATCCAAAGTCTCTCACACTTCGAACATGGTGCTAAACAGTTATTTACCGTTATAATTACTTATTTGGGTAGGTTCATTACTCCTAAAAAACCTAATAGTAAGAGAAATCCTAATTTCATCCCATCCGACAAGATTATCCCTATGGACCACCACCAAAGGTGCTACTATCCCACGTAGTGTATATGTGAGCATATTTCTTCCTTCCAGTGGTTCTATCCACTATTCTTCCATGGTGCATAGGAATGCCTTGGGATCCCCTTCTCTGTCTAACTAGCTACCGAGTCATTTCTTATCCTCCCGACACAACGAGGTTTTATGTCTTGAGGTAGTATGTTTTTTTACTTCGTGCCCTACCAAATCATAAGTGATGTGAGTCCAATTATCACAAGTAATACTTGTAGTATCGCTAATAGACTGGGCATCCTCCCATTGAATTAGTCTTTCTTTGGTTGGTTCATTTATCTCTGGATCTCGGATGGTGCGTACATAAATCCTATTCATATCTTCTTCACTTAAGGGTTCAACATAGGGCACGGACTTTCGATATGTTAAAGGGATGATGAATCTCTCCTCTTTATTTTCAAAACTGATATAGCCTTTGTTGAATCAAATATCTACATTATTTGCATAGCAACAAGGATGCCATAATAGAGCCGGGAAACAATTTGACTCTACCGGTGCTAAAACTTCAAAGTCTCTAGTGAACTTTGTTCGTTGTATGGTAATGGATGCATCTTCAAAAATCCTATGGGGGTGGCCTTAGTCCCGGTTGGCCATGAACAAAATATTAGAGGATGGTTGTAATGAGGGTCTTCCCATTTGTACCCATACATCCAAGGTAAGAACATTGACTTACGTGCCTGTATCGATTAGTATATTACTCAATAGCCACCCATCCACAACAACATTTAGTGTAATTTACTTATCATAATCGAGGCTATGAGGTGGAAGGTTCACATGTAGAATTTGTCGTCTAGTCTCAATACTTACGTGTAGAGTGTTTCCTTTCAACCAATCCCTTAATAATGGAACAATATTTTCTTGGCGCAACATTTTACACACTTCCCTTAAGTCATCTATATCAGTTTGGACTATCTCCGATGCTTTCTTCCTCTCCTTAAGTACTTTATCTCACAGCCTTCAAGATTCCTTAGAACCTCCAAGGTTTCTTGATAAACCTCCTTATGATAGGTAGGATCTGGGTACCATGCATAAAGAACTTCTTCTTTAGTGATAGTAGGTTTATGTTGCAATGTGTCCTTGGCATGTACCGCTTCAACACGGGTCGTGATATTTACTTGCAACTCTTGAACTCTGCTACAATCTTGGGCATCTAGCAATTTTCCACAATGCATTATATCTAACCATACTTGCGCCTTTTTTTCTTATCTATGTTGCTTACTCAAATGCTCGTATAAGTTTGGGCACTCCTCATAGCTATGGTTCTTTCCATAAAAAGAACATGCAATATCCTACGGACATTTGCACTGTAGTGGTAGGAGATCCGCAAGTATAACATGTTCCATGAGGGAACTCACTTCTCTCACCACCACAGCCTCATCCACCGAATCCACCACGGTATCCTCGACCTCTGCCATGACCTCCTTCAAAATGCCCTTCATTCCAATCATAGCGTGCCTGATTGTGATCCCGATCCTGATGCTCATTCTTTCCCTTAGATTTATCTGAAACTCCTGTTTGTCGTACACCAATATCTATAGCATCATGGATCTTTCCAATTAGCCGATAGCCCTCCGTGTCATGATTCGTGGACGGAGATTTTACAAAGATAGCTTGAAACATTCTTCCTTATCACGTGTTGTAATAATGGGCAGCAGCTAACATCATGGTTTAAGTGGCATATTTCACAATCCATCAGCAATGAGTGTATTGTTCTGCGAGGGAAACTATCCTTTGTGTGACCTTCTACTTCACAATTTGTACACCAAATCCCTATGCGTGTCTCATGAGCTGAATTTTCTGATAGTTTCTCCAACTATTTTGCCATAGCTGCTATTTGTGCTTCTAAAAATGGGCTCACCCTAGTATCTATGCTTCCAACTACCTCAGCGCGCAAGGCTACTTCAAGTGCTTCACATAGATCAGTGTATGTCTTATGTGATAATGCCCTTCTAAAGGGTGTAATCAAGCCCCAACGAACCATTGTGCATGTTGGCTTGCGTGTATGTCATAAGAAAGCTTTGATAACAATGTTTTAAACCATGCATCATACTCTCTAACACTTTTAGTAGTGCCTTTCTTAATATCTTTGAGCGCACATATACTCTTCTGCTCAAACTCATGAATATGAAACTCTTTAAGGAATGCATCCTTTAAAGCCGTATAATCTACGCAAGTTTGATTATGGTAAAACTTCTTGTACCAATTGTGTGTGCACCCTTGTAATGTAGTAGCAAATTGGCTTGCCCTACGTTCTGAAGCTGTGATTCCTTTGGGCGCCACAATATTTCACACATGTGCACATGCTCGTAGCATCTTCTATGCCCATATATTCTAGAATTCGAAAGGACATTTCCATGTAAATATTCTAGGGTTGGTTTGGACCTTTCCACCGATCCAAAACCACCTGCATTTCCCCTACCTCAGAACCACCAGATCCGCCGGAACTTGAGCTACCTAAGCCCCCTGATCCCGAACTTGTGGCTAGTGTTGGACCAGAAGATGTATTTCCCTGTGTTCCAATAGTAGAGTCTTGAACCCTGCACTCGACAATATGCAAAGCATTACTACTCCTATAAGCCATTCCAAAATCAGCGCACTTGTATTCTATGCCGATAAAAACACGAAAAAGTACTCCCATATAACAAAGAATTCATTTGGGCTGCCATTACTGTACCTCTTATAAGACTCACTCTTACTCTTCCACTTTGTTGTAACTAGGGTATTGACTACTTGTTGTACTAGATTTTGAAAACCCAAATGCAAGGGCAAGGTTACTAGGTGGATTAAGATGCGCGCGCTGCGCAGCCGGGTAGTCTCTGTTGGTGTACTTCTATATGAGGTTGAGGAAGGATCCCTGTCATGCTTTCCAAGATGGGGGAGTTATTGATGCTATGGCTCCACATCTTCTACATGAGATTCAAATCCTTCATGAGCCATCTCTCTCCTAAACGTCATACTTTCTGCAATGGTATGTTGCTTCCTATCTCCTTCTCATGCACCTCATTATACTTGAGCCACCTTTCCTCTCTCTGCCTTTATGCCGCTAGGTCTTGCCATCTTTCACCAAACCTATTCCTGCCCTCGTGCGTGGTGAGGTTTAGTTAGCCATCGGTTTACTCTCTAGGTTCAAAGTTACCATCAAGATCTTGATCGCAGTGGAATGCCTTGTAGGTAAGCTCCTCTTGGATATCATAAGAACTAGAATTCAGCTACCTCTGGACACGAATAAGTGGAAATTGAGTACTCCAAGATATAACTGTTCAAGACACCATGGAACCATGTATCCATAACTCAAGTCCAAATTAGATCAGCATCATAAAGGGCCTAAAATTCTTCCTACGTCCAGATAAGTGCGCGATACCTCTATTCCACTTAGATTCATAAGCAATCAGCCACTCGTATAATGTTACTGAGAAGATAGAAAAAATATCTCATATAAACTATCATACATGTTCTATTCCACCCATATGCGTGTGTTAAACTCAAATCTAGTGTTGAACCGTTGTGCGTATTCTTCTTCCAGATTGCATATCCACTCTTCAATACTTGCTAAGGTCAATCGGTATGTCTTCATTATGAACCATCCTGAAAACAACTGAAAAGAGGTCCCGACAATGGAACAAAAAGATGCACCTAGAATTAATTAATTAAAACCAATAAGACCCTAAACACGTTGGCACATCACTCATCCTAAACCGAGCGCTCACCAAAGCGCGCAAAGGTACGAGTTCCTCTTTAGGGTTGTAGTTGTAGAAAGATAGCATGATGAAGACTTAATGTATGCAATTTCATTACTAACACATCATCTGTAGAGCATACTAGATCTATACTTAGGTAAGAACATAATTAAGTAGTAACCATGATGAGATCAACAACATACTAGATTTAGATAGATGCAAAATTAACACTTAGATCTAGAAAATATCCTCCATTGTATTAAATGCAATAAGTATAAAAAAGATTTATTACAATAACAATAGTATGCATGCAGCATAATCTCTGTATATATATCCTTTCTCTCTACACACACACACACTTACTCTTACCCTCTCTGTCTCTTTTACAACACAATTTACTACATATATATAAGGGTGGGAACTTTCCCTTCACCATTTATCCATTCCCAAAATAGGTCGGATGCTATTATTAGCCATGCGCCATCAAAAAACTATCCACTCATGCAAGTGCACTAGCAACAAACTCACCGGTATTTAAGCGATGTAATAGATCTATTTTTGGTCCGTGTCCATGCAAAGTGCTTCATATCTAATCCTCAAGAATATCCAATGCGTGGCGAACACATATCTTCCTTGTTGTGTTCTCTACACGCCATCTCTAAAAATATACCTTCATGAGCGTAAATGGCTGAGTCCCAAAGGCTGAACTTCTACTTCACGCGCGTGTTCTCCCTATCCATTCATGCATTTAAATATAAATTTCTTTCCTCATGGACTTCTTATGTGCTTTCTTTCAAGTGTTCTCTCGATCAACACACTCAAAATTTTGACTAACATTTTCAATACTTGAACAAAAAAAGGAACTACTAACATACCTTGACAACTTGGAGACACGCCTTGATCTACCTTTACATGATGTAAAGACTCCATAAGAACATACTTGAAACACTTATCTCCCCCTCTTTTAATGCTTCATTTGGATCAATACACCTCTAAGAAGCCTAATAGAGGCATATATCATCATGATGGATCTAGAAGAAGGAATTGAAAAGGTCCCAAGCCTTCTTAGACACCTAAAAATCACTTTCATCCACTTGTTTCTGATATGAGCTCTAATTCATGCCTTTATTTGTATCAATAATTGCTCTTGATAAGACTTCATTATTCCTTCTAAGCTCCCAAGATATGTTTTTCCTTCTAACTTTGTATATCAAGACTTTGATTTTTCCTTACTTACCTTTTAGGCCAATAAAAATACCTAGAAATATGGCCAACTTCATTACAACTGAAACATACAACTTCACTTCTACCCCTATAACCTTCATTACCCCAATTTTGACTTAAAGGTTCATGTAGACAATATCTAGCAGTATGACCTCTCTCATGACAATTATAACATACTACATTCTTAGCTTGCTCACTCCTACTATCCCTCCATGGGTGATGATCTCTATCAAACCTTCTACACTCCTATATATATGCCCAAAACCATTACATGAGAAACAATAACCATTGAAAGATCTTTCATACCTTGAGGCATTAGGTTGCCTAATGGGCTTTGTCTTCACATTGTATTTGATGAAGTTTTCCTTCTTTCCTTACTTAGTTCTAGGTCATTCATCATCATTCTTATAACACTATCTTCTTGCTTATTTTATTTTCCCTTGAGGCCATCATTAAACCCCAAACCTTATCTATCACTTGCTGATATTTGTTTTCCAAGAAGATCATCAAGATCCTTGGTACTTTTCTCAAATTTCTGAAAGTATTTAGCCTTCTTACCAAAATACAACTCTACTCTTAGAAACTCTATATCCTCTTAAAATTTTGTGTATTTACTCTCTTTTTCTTGTAAACTAGTGACTAGAAACTTTACCTTTTCTTCTAGCATTCTAACTGTCTCATTTAGCTTGCTTGTTTTGACCAATGCTTCTCTTCTAGATCATGAATCTTATCTTCATATCATTTGACTTGATATCTCATCTTCTTGTTCTTCTTTTTAGCATGCCTTAACTTAGTTTGGATACACACTAGTTCATATTCAACATCATCTTCTTCTTCCTCATAATATTTGCAAGAACCTAATATGAAATCACCTAATAATGTAGAACCACCACTAGTAGATCTCATGGCATCTTTAGTCATGAAAAATACCTCATCTACAACATATTCATGATCAAATTCAAACTCAAAATATGAAACACCACTACTAGCATTAAATAAGAAAGCTTCCTCATTTGTGTAAAAACTTATTTTACCCTTCTTCTTATAGTCAAACTTCTTGAAGTTCTTCTTACCTTTACTAAACTTATGATTTCTTCTTATCATGATCATCCTCATGGTCTTCATCACCTTCCTTTTCATACCTATGAGGAAACTTAGCAACAAAGTGACCTACTTCTCCACAATTGAAACACTTAAATGGAAGTTTACCTTTATACTTACCGGATCTAACATTCAATCTCCTAGCTAACATTGCAAAGAGTTCTTCATCATCAATTTCAGAAGAATTACCATCATCCTTAGCCTTCTTACGATTGGTCTTCATTTTAGATTTCAAATCTATCTCCTTCTTGATAGGCTTATCATTACGAATCCTTGTTTCACATGCAGTTAGGGTTCCATTAAAATCATCTATCTTCAAGAGAGTCAAATCCTTGGCTTCTTCAATGGCAAACACTTTGGAATAAAACTTAGGGGTAGATATCTCAAAACCTTTTGAACTAAAAATTTTTCCTTCACATATTCAACTAACCCTTTCATGGTATTGACAACCTTGTCAACCCTAACCACATAAGCAAAGTGATAGACTCATCATCACTCATCTTAAGGCATTTAATTTGATTTATGAAAGTTTGGAGCTTAGAAATTCTCACTTGGAGCCTCATTCATAAAGGACCTAAAGTTTTTCCCACATAACCTTCCTTCACAAGCTCGGATTCACCCAATCCCACATGATGACATTCATAGCCTTGGAATTGTCACTACACAATTTCTTGTCTACATTACTTCTAGGAGGAGCAGCAGGAAAAATATAACCATATTCCAAAATTTCCAAACATCAAACCCTAAGGATATGATGTGATTCATCATCCTCAAACTCTAAAAACATAGTTCACTCCATCAAAAAATGGTGCCTTGCTAGAAGAAGAACCACTCAATCGAATAACCATATTTGTGCTTCAAGGATCTCCTTTCAAGTGATCAAAATCCTCCAAAAGGACATGATCTAATACTAATTGTTGGAAGAACAATAGATTGAGGTGGGGGTGAATCGAGTCCTTTAAAACTTTAAACAATTTCAGATTTACTTGCTTAAATAAAAAACCATTATCTTTCATCAATAAAACTTAGACTAATAACCAATCAAACCTTTCACCTAACGAAAAATTTCAAGACAGAATCAAACCATTTTAATCATAATTATACTTAAGAATTGGATTAAACATTGGTAATTTAGCATAGGTTCAATGTTGTATGTCCCATTTTGACTAAAATCGGCTACACGTGAAGGTTTTGGGCACACATGAGGCATGCGCAAAGGTGTGCGCATAAGAAGGAACAAATAACATGTGAGGCTTGTGCCCAAGCAAGAACTATCCTAGAATAAGGCCAATTTTGGAGCCACGGGCTAAAAATACACAAAGCCAAGTTTGAGTGTCGATCAAGTAATGTTCTAGATTTAGAGAGAAGTAAGAAGACTTGGCAGCTAAGAAAGAGATTTTTTTGGGATAAAGCACATGTGAGATGAAGATAAAAGGTCATGCATAGTTTGAAATAATAATAGGATTAAAGCAGTTTTGATTTATAGATTTAATCTATTATTAGGATTGTAAAGAAAGCATGCGTGCTTTGTGAGTTCTTTTGTAAGTATACATGGCTATTTTGGACCATGCAGTCTATTTTTAGATGCATGAGAGATGAAGGAAATTCCCTCCCTATAAATATATATATTATTCTGCATAGTTTTAGGGACCATGTGTGATGTAATAGGGTTATGTCACTTTGATGTTATGCGTGCATGACTTACTAATGACTATTATGTATTCAACACGTAATAAGATCTTTATGTTATGAATGGATCATTGAGCATGGATTTTGGTAATTAATGTCTCGAGTATGGTGATCACATAGTGCCATTGATCTTAGTAATGGTTTGATTTGTCATGTTTCCTTATTACACGTGTTTCCTTATGATATCGAAATGGTTTACATCTAAATTTATGTTTGATAATGGTAATCATGAACATGCATGCTAATATCTTGATAAGATAGTGCAAAGGTGGGACCTGGTAGGATTTATGTACTTTGGGTGAGCATTCATATATGTCTAAATGAAGTGTCAGCATGCATAGGCAATTGAGTACAAATAAGTGACTACATTTTGGTTCCATTTCCCAGGACCTCTTTTCAAACCATTTGTTAGGATGTTGCATGCATATGGCATATCAATTACTTTGGAGAGCATTGAAGGTTAAATAGACGATGGAAAAGAAAAATTTGCATAGAAATACAACACTAGATCTGATTTCAATACACGAGATGGGTGGAAGAAAATTTGTATGATGCACTCTATGAGACATTTTTCAGTTTATTTCCAGTATAATTGTATGAGTGGATGTCAGCATATGCGATAGGTAAGTTTTTGAGTTATAGGTTGAAGCTTTGGACACATACATATTATCATACTCTTGTCGATGTTGATGTGGAGTGGATAAAAGTTGTAGATCATTGGTGGGTTGGAGTATTGCACAACTATATTTTAGAGTATGCTATTTTCACGTATTTATGTCTAGAAGAAGCTAAGTTCTAGTTCTTGTACCATCCCAGAGGATCCTACTTTCACAATATACCTTTATCGATCAAGATCTTGATGATAGAGTTGGACTTAGAGAGCCCCTTATGGCTAGCTAAAACTCCCGCCTTGCGTGAGGGCAACAACAGGTGTGGTGAAGATGGTGGACCTGGAGAAAGTAATGGGAAAAGAAGGAAGATGACTTAGATATAATGAAGTGTGTGAGACTGAAATTTCAAAATAGAGGGAGATTGAAGAGTCCACAGAGTTAAGGAAAGAGATGTCTCGTGAAGGATTTGGAGCTCTCATAGAAGACAAGGAGTGGAGCATCTGGTTCTCCCAAAATTGGGAAAGTGCAATAGATAATCCCATTTAGATTCATATGAGAGCACATCAAAGGATAATATGAGGGCCATAGGTGCACATCTGATCCCACCTAGCCACCTAACCCTTACACTTGGTGTTTCAGATCCAGTAGTCAAAAGCAAGCTAGTGTGAGTAAGAAAGCATATACAAGTATGTATCATTTTTGTTAAATTCAGGAGATAAAGTTAATAGTGTGCCCATGTCGACATGAGTCAACATCATTGTTTGGAGGTCCTATTGGAGGAATATTTTCTAGTGCATCATCAAGATAGAGTGTGGGAACGTAGAATATTGGGAATACGTATGGAAGTACTACAACTTCACAGACCGTGGGAGTTCAGTTTAGCACTACAATTGGGACGTAAGGAAGTACATCCATTGGTTCGGTTCCTGCTACGGGAGGGTCGGGTGGATCAAGTGGGTAAGGAGGATCGGGATCAAAGTAGATCTAGGTAGTTTTGGAGGTGGAGGAAATACTAGTGGAGGTTCTAGTTCTGGATCTGGAGGACAAGGCCCACATCCCCAGTAACCCCACATCAACCTCAACAAGTGTATTATGAGATGTATCTCCACTTACCAAATATAGAGGAATTAAAGATGCAACAAAGCACGTACACAAGTTTGATCTACCTTGACATGCTAAAGGAATTACTGACCTAAGATAAGAAGGCTAGTCAATTTGCTACTACTCTTCAAGGGCGCGCACATAGTTGGTATAGAAAGTATGACCCACATTAGACTATGGTGGATTATGATGCATTATGCTCTATATTTCTAGCTGAGTTCCATATGCCAAAGTTTGAAGCAGAAGAGTGTTAGCACACACAAAGACAGACAAACAAGGCTTATTTGAGAGTGTAATGGAGTATAACGCACATTTTAAAACTTTTTTGTCAAAATTATCTTATGATATACATCCCAATCAACATGCACAAATATTTGTTTGTGGATTTTTACTCCTTTAGGAAAAATTCTATCTCATAAGACTTTTGTGGACTATGTGAGGCTATGGAAGTAGCTCTATGTGCTGAAGTAGTTGGGAGCATTGATACTTTAGTAAGCCTATTTTTGGAGGCCTGATTGCAGCCATGGAGAAGCGGTTGGACAATATTTCAGGTGATTCAGCTCATAAGACACATAGTGGGATATGGTGCAAAGACTACGAAGTCGAAGGACATACTAAATATAATTACCCACACAAGTCAATGCGTCTCTTGTTATTTGGTTGTGAAGTCTATCACTTGAACCATGATGTTTGGTATTTCCCTCATTGCAGAGTGCGCTTACAAAGAAGGTTTCCATGTATTATAAGATTTGTAAATCCCACACTCATGACACGATTGACTGCAAGCTGATTGATCACATTCACAAATCCATTGAGACAAGAGTACGCTAGATGAGTGTGGCTAGTGGATCTAAGGAGCATGAATGCCATAACCATGAAGGGCACGATAATGGAAATAACATGAATTGTGGCTTCAAAGGTGGATATAGAGGCCGAGGTCATGGTGGTGGTAGAGGAAGGTTTCTGGAAGGAAATTTTTATACTTTTGGATCCCCTGATCATTATCGCATGCGCTTCCTCAGAACATTACATGCTCATGGTGCGGGAAGCCACATAAGTTAGAAGAATGCCCAGATTTGTATGAGCACATGAGTAAGAATAAGAAGTAGGAAAAGGGTGTAGGAATGATTAAGGTATAGTACAATGTTGTTGATCAGTGGATGTGGAAGAAGACACCTAACCCTGAATTACTGATTTGTGAAAGTTACCACACGTGCTAAGGTTACACGTGCCCATAAGCCTCAGAAGGATAAACCACTCATTTCAAGGGAAGAAGTGATACATGATAAGTATCCATATGTTATGCACCAAAAGGAAGTTTATCAGGATACCATGGAAGTTATCGGGGAGTTGCAATGAGAAATATAATGCTTAAATGAACAATCACGTGACGGGGATCATGTAAGGAAAGTTAAACTTCCGTGAAAGGAGGTTGATGATTTTAAATTAGTATGCAAGATGTTGTGCTAGGAAAACATCATTCCTCTACTAGGGAATGGCTACGAGAAAAGGTACCATGCGTTGGATATGATCATGAAAGACAAATAATTCATGAAAATTTACCACCTCAGAATCATGAATTTGACAAAGAGATTAAACTTGATGCAATAATTAATAGTTGGTTATTACGAAACATTATAATTGACACTAACGTGGAAGTGAATGTCGACTCTAGATGTTTGGAACCCAGATGGGTAGACCAACCTTGCAGCCATCAACTGATGTGTTGTATATGGTGAATAAGACTATGGCCATGCCAATTGGAGTTATTGAAGGATGCAACTATTACAATTTAAGGAGTCAAGTTTATTGGGGATTTTGAGGTATTAGAGCTTGTTGAAGCAGAAAACTTCCCATCCTTGGATGGCCCAGTGCTTATGAAAATAAGGAAGATTTGTGCTTTAATAAAAGATACATCAGATTTGAGAATGAGGAAGAGCGCATGATTATACCCTTGTTGAATAAGAAGGCAGAGCCCTATGTTGAGCCCTTGAGTGAGGAAAAACTTAATAGAATCTATGTTCAATTAGTGCGTGATCGAGAGAATTTGGAACCATCAAAGGAAGGTGTACTTCATTGGGAAGACACACAATTTGTAAGTGACACTACAAGTGTTTCTTGTGATATCTGGGCTCATGGAACATACAAAATGCTTGGGTGCAAGGTCAAAGGAAGAGTCTCCAGGATGATTTGACTACGCATGGTGAAGCTGTTGGGATTTAATAGGGTACCAAGGTATACAAGTGAAGGGAATCCTAATACATTTTTGTGTGCCATGAAGACTTAGTGGAAAAATGAAGTGAATAAAATAAATATTCTGGTCTATACTTGTAGTCACTAAATCATGCACTTGGAGTCATTATTTAGTCCTGGTCTCATACTACTATTCATATGGTTCTTAAGTGAAAAGAGTAATAATTAGCCCATGTTTTTGGCCATTTTACAATGTTTAATGTTGTATTTTTTATCTTACACCTGCACTTGCCTAGTATGTATTGTTATTAGATGTATTTCCTATTTTTGGTAGGGTGCCTAGGCACCTGGTCCCCTCAGGGCACCCATATCCTTTTTGCACTTTACCCTCACCTTTTGGGGACTTTCTAGCCATTTGAGCTTTTAATATTTTTGGTGGTCAGCCTTTTTGGGGTTAATTACGAAATTAGATCAAGAGAACCATATAAATATAAATTTATGTGACCATAGTGAGGGACAATGCACTAAGAATCTACTATCACCACCTAGAGTTTCATCGATCAAAGGCACTTAAAGCTACATTTGCATCCATGTAGCTCCATCACAAGGTGGTTCATCTCGCATCACACTTTATAGGGGGAGTTTATTTTTTTCCATGCATACATTTACTACATTCTACATCTAGTTATTTACTCGCTACTTCACAAAGTGTCGACCGGCACAAGAGTAACCTAGGGCACGATTTACACACAAACAACATAGAAATACATTAGGTTTGAGATCTAGTGCAACACTCAATTAGTAAGTCCAAAATTTTGGTCATTGTGGACATTCGACCCCTTCATATGCATCTTTATTTTTAGTTTTGATTCTTTTCGGGGTTTTGCAGTGATTCTTTATTACAGTCTTACAATGACATCAACACGGTTTAAGGATATACACATGACTAAATAAGAACACGAGGTGAATATCTAGTGACACCTCAGAGGAGGTTTTCAGACCATTTCCACATACCAAGGAACCCAAATCTCATACTAGGGCACCCATGGGTGCTCCTATCCCTTTCTAGGCGCCCTAGTCAATTAGAGAGCTCGGATCTATACTTTCTCAAGTTTTCTATGTGGTCGTTTCCTCCTCTTGTTTACTTGGTTCACACTACGACATAGTCTCACACCTTCATCGAATCAGCTAAGGACTTCTTAACCCTCTCTTACACATTAGGGTTTTACATTTCTATTTACTTAGTTGCTTGAGTCATTTCCTTTATTTATTTAGTTGTTATTTACTACTTTGCATAACATCAGATTAGGCTAGGATATTACATTTTAGTTTAGTCAATACTTTTAACGGACAACAACACGTTAGTGGGAAACACATAAAGAGGCCTTTTGGAGTGGTGGGAAGTGAGAAGCAATTTCTCCACGAGTTCACTCATACCAATGTACTTACACAAACATGTGAATTTCATGGGAATTCTTATGCCTCTCATCATGTCCAAGAGTGTGAGAGATCTTGGCCTCAATGCTAGGAGGCTTTACCAGCATCAATTTGGGTGCATAGTTCTATTCCACCTTGCATGGTTGTGCACATGCATGGTATGCCCATGCATAACTTAAAAGATAAACAAAGAATTAGCAGGAGAATATTGTAGGTATGATCCAAACTTTTGATTATTTTTCTACTAAGCCTCCATTCCATAAAGCATTGTAGATAGTGAAGTGCATCACTCGGGAGATAGTGTGAAGGTTGAAGAGCTTATGTTAGAACTTTTCAAATAACTTGATCTTGAGGCATGCACGGATCTTGAAGAAGAAACAAAGGAAGAAAAATGGTTCGCACCTAGAAATAAAAATAAAAGGGTAAACTTGTATACATGATAGATGATGATGAGTTTGATAACTTGGATGTTAATAAAATTGAAGGTAAATGTGAGGTAATGGAAATTGCATATGAGAAAGAGTGTGCGTATCATGCTACTCTATGAAGACAAAGAAGGTTAACATTGGTACTGATGTAGAGCCCAAGGAGGCAATTATTGGTGATTACTAGTCCAGAGAAGGAAGTAACTAAGATTATTGAATTATTGTGTGACTTTCAAGACTTATTCTGAGGCTATCATGAGTTAAAAGGAATACACCCTTCTCTAGGTGAAATGAAAATCAAGTTGAAAGAGGGTGGGTGCTGGTTAGGAAAGCGACCTTACATGATGAATCCTAATCTGCGCATAAAGGTAAATGAAGAAATTGATAAAAGTCTCAAGTCTGGAATAATTGAGCCTATTGAAGAATTTGAATGGGTTATCCCCATGGTTATAAGTATCAAGAAGGATTACATGATAAGGATTTTTTTAGATTACGGGAACTCAACACTTCTTGTGTAATAGATCCTTTGCCCACTCCATTCTAGAATAAATCCTTGAAGGAGTTGTTTGGTGCAAGATATATTCTTTTACAGATGGATTTTCAGGTTATGACTAGGTGCACATTATGAAGGAAGATCTTGAGAAGAATAATTTCACCTTGATTGGGGTAGCTTTGCATATACTGATTATGCCCTTTGGTGAAAAATGTGCCAATAGTTTTCTTGTGTATTGTTGTTTAGGCCTTTCAATATTTTATTCACAAGTTCTTACAAGTATATTTAGATGATTGGATAATCTATGGTTTATTCAAGGATCATTGTGATAATCTAAGGCTCATGTTTAAGAGGTGTAGAAATTGAACATATCTTTTAACATTAAGAAGTGCATCTTTACAACACCTTTTGGCACTTTACTTGGACATATTATTTACAAGGAATGGTTGTTGGTAGATCTAGCCAAGATAGTTGTGATCTTGGGTTTGGAAGAACCTAACAATCAAAGTGAGGTGTGTGGATTCTTAGGGCACAAAGGATATTAATAGAAATTTATTAATGGGTATGAAAATATTTCCATGCCCTTAGAAGAATTATTAAAGGAAAAAGGGAAGCTTTATTGGGGTGACGACAATAGTAGACATTTGAAAAGCTGAAGGAAAAACTGACTAATGCACCTATTTTTCACTTTATTTTGTGGGACAAACCTTTTCATGTTCACATTGATTCTTTTGGCATGCAAATTGGTGTAGTATTGGCACAACCAGAGAAGGAATTGTGGACCATCCTATTTTCTTTATAAGAAGGAAGTTAACACCCATGGAGCAGAATTACACAAGCTGTTGAACGTGAAGCTTTGTCTATGATTTATGCGCTACATAAGTTTAGATAGTACTTGTTGGCAACCTCGTTCATTTTTAACACAAAAAAATATATGGCACTAAAGTATTTGGTCAATATACCTGATTTTGCAAGGGCGCATATGTAGATCAATCCTTCTTTTTCAAGAATTTGATTTCATAGTCATTATAAAACTAGGAAAAAGTAATTTAGGGCCTGATCATATATCAATGATCAATTCTGGTGAGGACACGTAAAAAATTGAGGACACAATGATAGATACAAAACTATTTAGATTGAACCATGCACCCACGAAACAAAGGACATTGCATTATTTTTATGCGCGGTGGGACAGTGCATGAGGGAATGAAGACCTTATAAAAGAAGAAACTTACAATACACACAACACCTTATCAGTTGATTGGTGGATATTTATACAAGCTAGGCCATGATGAAGTTTTTGTAGGTGTGCTCTGGATCATGAACATGAGGCTATTATGTAAGAATATCATTGCTGAAATAATAGAAGATCATTATGAAGGTGACACTACCACACACAAGATTTTAATGGTTGGGCTTTGGTGGGAGACATTGTATAAGGACACTAAGGAATATGTGAAGCTATGTGACCATTGTCACCACCTTGGAAAGACTAGACACAAAGATGAGATGCCATTGCGGCCTATATTACAAGCACTAAGCCTTTTGAGAAGTGGACGATTGAATTTTTAGGCCTGTTTTCCCACCCGCGCGTAGGAGTGGTGCGTGCTACATCATAACTTGTACAAATTATCTGACTAGGTGGGCTAAAGTAGGACCTACAAAGGATTGTACAATGGCAACAACAATGATATTTTTGTGTGAAAACATCATTAACATGTATGGTTGTCAATTAAGCCTCTTATGTGATGGGGGAACTCATTTCCTTAATGATACAACCACAATCCATTTTTGGCAGAGTTTATGGTGGCACACCATAAAAATACTCCTTATCACCCATGAGACAATGGTACTATAGAAGATTTCAAAATATTATGGGATAAACATTGACAAAAATATGTGATGTTGGAAGAAAATATTGGGATGATAAAGTGTTATCTATACTTTGGGCATACATGACCACTTATAAGAGGTTGAATAAGGCCACACCTTTTCAGTTGGTGTTTTGATCAGAGGATGTACTATCTATTGAATTCATGTTACCTTCCTACTTATTACTGCACGCAGTAGACTTGCTAATGAGAAAGTTGTTGAAGAGCACATTGAAAAACTAATGCAGTTAGATGAGTGGCATGTCTTTCCATGTTAGAGCCATAAGACCGGGAAGGCCATATAGAAAGTATGACATGATAGGTAAATACGAAACAAAACATTTGAAGTGGGAAAGATGGTTCTTCTATATGATTCCAAGTTTTGCACCACCCAATGAAATTAAATCAACCACTAGTAACCAAGATACGGTTGCACGTGATGGATGACACCATGTTTCCTAGTTACTTTAATGGGAGTAGGCTAAAGCCCTATTATAAATAAAGATTCTTGATGTTTGTAATAAGGTAGTATTGCAACTTAGATTATATTTCCCTTTTATGTGTTTCCTTTCATCGTTGTTATGATTTTTAGTTTTGTGTTTTGTTGTAATAAGCACGCTTACGAGTAGGAAGATGATTAATATATTTTGAGTTCATACGAGAGGACCCCACATACTTTCGGTGTGGGGTGGATCAGGAAATCTTTGGAGAGATATTTTTGGAACTATATTTGATATAGGTTAGGTGCGAGAGAGAAAGGTGTCACAAGTGATATGGATGAAGGTCCTCTTAAGAAAATTGCTCAGATTGAGGACCATGTGAGAAGAAGGATCACGTAGTGTAACACGAGGTAAGAAGTAACATAGTGGACTACTTAGTGTAAGGTGCAAAGTGATATGTACTTAGGAATAGGAGGTGTGCATAAGAGGTCTATGGCATGTGAAGTAGTAGGGCGTGCTAGAAGGTTACGACTACATCACACAAAAGTAAGTCATGAAATAAAACAAAAAGCGAGAAAAATGTACTTTATTAAGAAATTAATTTAAAAGTTTTAAGGAAATAAAAAGTGTGGGTTAAGTAAGTCGGTGAGGTATGAAAAAGTATAAAAGGGGGTAAATTGAATCCATTCAACATCTTACATTCGAAGAGAATTTAGAGCAATCGAGATCTCGAGTGACTTTGTGTGACATGGTGATAGAAAAGAAGAGTAAATCAGAAAGCAGTGTGCATATGAGGTTGGGTGCATCTCCTTATGAAGAAGGAATTTTTAACCAGTAGTTGGAAGAAATTAGGAAATGGAGAGAAGGGTTTGCGGGAAAAATCAAAATAATTAGGGTTTATAGCACTTGGATAACAAATGAAGTGTATTGAGACAGAGTACCTAGAGAACTAATTGACATAATTTTATAGAGGAAATGACACCTAAGGGAAGGAAGAATCATACAAAGAGGGTTGAAGTCGAAGTGGAAGATCCCCAGAAAATATATACTCATAAATGCAATACCCTCATGGAGTAATAATGGTCCAAACTTAGAAGTATCAACTTCCCAAGTATATAATCAATGAATGCAACCATAAAGCTCTAGAGCATGAAAATATTTTGAAGGTAGATTTATAGAGGAAAATATCGGGGACAAATGAGGAAGGGTAAGTGTTGGTCGATGACTCAAAGTGTAGAGGAACTTGGATAAGGTTGGTATCCTACAATTATATGATCTTCCCTTCTTCACAAAACCCACACATTTATACCGGTGGCTCATGTCTATGGTGCACGAAGATTTATTCTATTTTGTGGGCTAGAGGATGTGAATTAGAGCTCAATTTATTGAGTGAGTCACGGAGTTTGAGAAATATAGGGAGGATCTCGACTTAAAATTGAAGGAAAATACTAAAATCGATGAATTGGTCATAGCGTTGAATTACGAGAAGGGAGGAAGGGCTATGCTTATTGACAACCTCACAGATCCTGTAACTAGGGTTGCAACTAGATTGGTTAGTTGCAAGTTGGGTGCCTCAAAATGGAGGACATGCATGTGAATAAAAATATTTAATACATTGCACACAGAATGGTGAACAAGGCACACTGCAACATTTTACGATAAATTATGAATGAAATCATTGAGGAGGCTAAATATCGAGAATGAAGAAGGAGCCACGATAACTTGGGGCTCAATCCTACTTCTCATCATCTTCTAGGAGATTGGATTTCTAGACATTCCAAACAAAGCTATGTGGGTTTACCCACCTGTAAATAAGTCCCCTGCGGTATAATTTTCTGGGATATACCTATGAGGTGATCTCAAATGTGTACAAGGCGACAATTGATAAGTGGTACAATAGATTATGAGAGGCCTTTGAGAACGAGTGGCACATCCTATGTGAATTACTTACGAGAGGTTGGAGAGTATGAAAGGTTTGCAGTAATGCATCATTACAACCTAGCACAATTCAACATGAAGGATGGGGAGATGAGCCTAGTATTTCAAGTGTGATGTGAATACGATTAAAGACACACACAATTTTACTTTTGAAGTTGATAAGATTGATTCAAACTCTCATATTTTGTTCGCAACCTTTATGTATGATGCAACACCTACATACTTAGAGATGGTGGAACATGACACACTAGATTTAAACCCCCAAATGAATGTTACCATTAAGGGGATGATATACAAAGTCTTTGTTGTATTAATGCTAAAGACTAAAGGTGGAATAGAGATGGATATTACATACTCTACCTTCCCAAAACTCTGGAAGAAATATTGTGCTACATCTCAAAAGGACTAATGAGGCTACTCTTGAGGGGAAGAAGAAGATAAAGAAGAAGGTGGCCTTGAACAGTCTAAGAGGAAGAAGATGTACTATACAAGGAGAAGTAGTAGTGGCGTTAGAACATCATAACTACCTAAAGACAACACAAATAAGAAAAACGTCAAATGTGGAGGGGCGAAGGTTGTTTCTAGCTTAGAGACAAGTGAGGAATATGATTTGGAAAAGCAAGGAGAAAACTTTTGAGGAACTTGAGTAGGAGTGGGCCGAGAAGTTGGCGAAATAATGTCGAGGATCAAAAGCATTCATGCACCACAGAGGGAGTAAATAAGAGTCCGCCAAAGGAAAAATGCCTATGAAAGAGGAGGTGCATAAAGAAAAGGTGAGTGATGACAATTATTTTATGAGATAAGAAAAAGGTGTAGGAGTTAGGACAAGTGTGGGCACTTCTATTCCAAAGAAACCAAGAATGAAGGAAAAATTAGTAAGGAATAGATGGATGCCTAGGTCACCACATATGGATTTTGTGGATGACCCAAAAAGGTTCTAAGGGAACGATTCTAGAGCACATCACCCACAGAAACTTTATGGATGGGAACTTATGGAAAAGCATGGTGGAGTCTTGCGCACAAGAAAAATGTTATCTTGGAGCTTACACAACCACACCAAGGATCCTGAGTTAGAAGTGATAAATAATTGCCTATTTTAATAGAATTTAAAAGGAGTCGGGGTAAAAGTACAAAATAATTGACCCCATGTACCTAATCGATGAGCATGTTTGCAAAACCTTAAAAAATTTGGCTGGGATGTTGGGAAAAGGAATTTTGATGCAAGTGCTACTATGAAGGTCTTAGTAGTTAATAAAAAATAAAAGGAACATGAGGTCGAGGATTTGAAGAAGGACCTCTAGGGTGAGTAGAAGAGAACGAAGGAGGCATATGACAATGTTTGTGCCATGGTAAAATAGGTATTATATTAGTGCCCAACCTTGGTGAGCCAAGCCATGTGTGATTACAATGATGAAATGAAATACTTGGAAGACCTAGTCAACATGCTTTGGAAAACCTAAAAAGTGGTGTAGGGCCTATAACAAAATAAGTTGCAACAAAGGAGAAAGAAGCTAATAAGGTCGTTGTTAAGCCAAAGTTACTGAGCTTGAAGATGTTTTTGCAAAGCTCAAGGAAGCAAGTGGAAAGGTGGATGTGGACTTTAATAGGTTCTACAAATGTGAACCTATTCTTGATGCACATGTGATTGATGAAGAAGCAGTGCTCAAGACTATCTAGGAGAAGAAACTCATGAATAAGATTGAGTGCACCCACATTATGGATGAAGTGACCAAACAAAAGGAGGTGATTAAGGCTAAGAAGGATAAATTAGAGCTCTAGATAGGTCAGTTTCAGAATATGGTGTTGGACCACATGGACGTGATTGAGGGAGTGTGCACAGAATTGACTATGGTCATTCAGGAGCTTAAGAGAGAGGTTGAAGAATTGGTGCATCACCAAGTGCTAGGAATTGTGTAAGCGGCACCTAAGAAAGCGTTGATGGAGCTTGAGAAATGGAATAAAGATGAGAGTGAAATAGATGTTGAGTTCTAAGAACTCTTCATACCACCTTCATCCTGATCCAATTTTGAATTAGGTAAACATAAAATTTTCAAGCATTGAATTATTTTTGGTGATGACCTACGATTTTGGTGACTAATATATTGCCTAGGATGACAATGAAATTTAGTGTGGGTAATGTTGCATGGGCCATTTTAACTAAGTATAGACTACACACGAAGGTGTTGGGCACACATGAGGTAGGCATGAAGGTTCACACACGTGACATAACAAACAATGTGTGAAAGCTCGTGACCAAGAAGGAACTATCCTAGACTTAGCCAATTTTGGAGCAAGGATAAAAATAGACAAAGCTGAGTTTGAGTGCCGATAAAGCAATGTTCAAATTTAGAGAGAAGTAAGGAGATTTGTGGATAAGCAAGAGTTATTTTTGGGATACAACACATGTGATATGAAGATCAAAGGTCATGCATAGTTTGAACTAATAATCAGATTAAAGAAGAATTTATTTTTAGATTTAATCTAATATTAGGCTTGAAAAGAAAGAATGTGTGCTTTGGGACTACATTTTTAAGTACGCATGGTTGTTTTTGGATCATGCAATATATTTTGAGATGTATGGGTGGTGAAGGGAAAGTCCCCACCCATATAAATATGTATTGTTATGCATAGTTTTCGGGACCATGTGTTATGTAATAAGGTTATTTCATTTTAATGTTATGTGTGCATGACTTTGATGACTATTATGTATTCAAATTTTGTAATGATATCTTTATGTTATGAATGGATCATTGAGAATGGATTTTGGTAATTATTGTCTCTGAGTGTGGTGATCACATAGTGCCATTGATCTTAGTAATGGTTTGATCTATCATGTTTCCTTATTATATGTGTTTCCTTATTATATTTGCAATGATTTAGATATGAATGTATGTTTGATAATGGTAATCATGAACATGCATGTTAACATATTGATAAGGTAGCACAAAGGAGGGTCCTAAAGTAGGCTTTGTGCGCTTCGGTGAACATTCAGATCCATCTAAATGAAGTGCCAGTGTGCACAGGCAATTGACTACAAATAAGTGAATCAAAATACCAATTTTTGGAAGCACAATAAACTGAGGGAGGTGAATCATTCCTTTAAAAATTTAAACAATTTCATATTTAATTGCTTCAATCATAAACCATTTTCATTGTCGATAAAAATTATACTAATAGCCAATCAACCCTTTCACCTAACACAAAAGGTCAAGATGGAATCAGACCATTTTAATAATAATTGTACTTAAGAATTGGACTTAGTGTGGTAGTTTAACATAGGTTCAATAATAATTCAACCTAAAATTTGGGAATTTTCTATTTACAGCGCAAAGAAAGATAATATACACACATCAATGAAAAGACAAACAAGACACATCAAAAGACACACCAAGACCACTCAAATATTAATTATATTGATAAAAAGATTCACTTTTAACTTAATGACTTTGTAATGCAAAATAATCACTCATAAATCAAATTAATTTTTTGTATCAAATATATGTTATCAACCTTTATTTGATAGAGTGAGACCTATCAGTTAGGTAACCTCTTGAAGAGGTGAAATTTTTAGTGATTTCTTATAATCTCTTATTTACAATGACTTTAATAAGATATTATGATCTTGAAGATAAAAACACAACAAGCCTATGGGGTATGGGTGGAGTGGTTAAGACAAATGGTTGTATCCGGATCCATCCAGGTTCAAATCCCACTTATGCAAGATCCCCATTTGGGTTGGTAATGTCTGAGGTGGCGTGGTTGGGGGAGTATTTAACGAGAGATGGATTATGGTTTGAAAGTACCCCGCTTAGAAGTGTGTTCATGCATGGTGGTTTCGGTTCGCTAATTGTTGAGATTAAATGCTATATATTGGCTTAATGTACTTCGGTTCATATCTCCGGTCAAAAGCGTTTATCAATATAAAAACAAAAAAAAAACTAAAAAGAACATAAAATAAAATATATCAACATATTGGACATATTTACACAACCGACGAGATAAAAATTTGAGATATACATGATGAAGAGAAAAACATTTGCATTAATGAAAGAGAGTGCAATGATAGCTAAAACAGTGTCTTAACAAGGTCATGATTCAAAATCAAATCCAACATGGCTAAAAATTGCATTTATTTTGAGATCAAAATGAATATATCATCAAGGCTTGCTTTGGATATGACAGACAAAAAAATCTACAATCAGTTAGTTAAAAAGTAGAATAATCAACTCAGATAACCAGAGAAATAATATTAAATATGGATATACCTGCTGCATTCAAACTTCATACTCAAACCTCAAAATGTAATATTATCACAACAACTATAAGATCACTTTCCTCAATAAACATTACAAAAATATTTTAGAATGAATTAACCTTCAAAAAAATATTTCGCAATACCTGATTTCTCATCCTTGTAATTGAATCCTCTAAGTCCTTTTATAACATCCTCTTAAACAAAATCAGTTATAACCGATTAAACCATTTAAATAATTTTAAATAAATGATTTATAACTTTATAATAAGCCTTCACTTATGACTTAAGTGAAACTTTATAATAAAATATAATTATAACCAAGGACTCAGGTCACTTTAAAACTTTTTACTTTAAGCACTTGAATTGAGTATGAATCATCTAAACAGGGGCCCACTAAGTATTTCACACATTAAATAAATGCAAACACAACCATTTAAGAATTCATCCTTTCAAAGGCTAACACATCACCATCATGAAACAACCAATTAAATATCAAAACCATTCACTTATATATAAATATAATATTGTCACCATTAGTCTATCAAATATGTCTCAAAATATCAAAGTATAATATCTCAAAAATATGAAGTATATGCAAAGCATTTAATATGTTCAGAGCTCATCAATCCCAAGGTATTATAATCAATCCTCCTGTCAAATCTAGCAATGGTTTTCTGCCTCAGTGATCATCTCAACATATTCATATGGTTCCACTGGAAGTATAGTGCGAGTGATAATTCCAGATTCTTCCTCCACTTCCAATTTAACTCTTTTCACCACACTTGTCACCTTAGGCACTATGGAAGAGGACCTAGCATGCTTAGAGGTTTGTGGGGAAACATGAGAAGGGAAAACTTGGTTATGTCCAAGTAGTATTGGCGAAGTGGTAACAAGAAAATATGATGTGGAGGTCCATGATAAGGAGCAGATTGGACGAGACCTATTATAATAGGCCAGGTTATGATCAACATGTGCATGCTCAACATTGTGTAAATGAGGATTATTAATGTTGCTAGAAGGTTGGTTGCGTGAATAAGATTTGATTATTTATAAGAATTCATAAAGACATGGTTCATTAGCATCAAAATAGATAGAAACATGTGTAGGGCCATGTCTAATAAAGTGTCTACCTCCTTGAAGTGTACTATTTCCCTTTCGGTCACCCCTAGGTGAACCCCTCTACCACTTTGATTGACCTCGGAAACTATTGTGACCCCGAGAGTGATGTGACCTAGACCTTCTAAAACAATAACCATCCCGTCCAGGACATGATTAGTTGAAAAGGAGGGAAATTACCAAATTTTAGCATGCATTATCATTAACTTCTCAAATAGAGTCACCAATCAAAACCACAAGTGGCATTCATTGAAAAATATAAGATTTTAACTTCTTGAAGGAAAACCATGCTTCTATATATTCTTCAAAACTAATTTATTTCAACTATTGGTATCCATTTCAAAAAAATTATTAAACACTTGAAGTAATAAACAAAATATCATCTTTTCTGGAACACATGATTGTATCTTTTTGAGTTCTTGTAATAATAAATTGAAACAATAAAACCCTCAAAATTTGCATCACCATTTCCAAATGCTCTACCATTTCAAAATCTTATCCATTTCCATATATATATATATATATATATATATATATATATATATATATATATATATATATATATATATATATATATATATATATATACAATAAAATTTATATCCCAAAACCTTATCACTATTTCCTTAAAAATGACTAAAATGAATGCATGCATCACATAAAAAAATTTACAAACTACAAGGATTTTGAAAAACTTTATTAAGCATTCAAAATGAAACCACAGAGCTTTTAGCCATATTATATAGTCAACATCTCTCATAAAACAACCAATAAGCACTAAAGTCAACCAAATAACCAAAACTGATTCTTTTTATCAAACAAAGAAATCTATTTATACCTAGAAACTAAAAGTAATGATACTTATTTCAATTTGAAAAAGCTTTAGATAAAATTGATACCCAAATCAAGGTCATTTATTATGAGCTATTATAACTCAAAAGGAACAATTTTCACCATTTATACAACGAAGGCCCAGAATATTGACATGCACACTTCAAAATATAAACAAAAAGTCAAAAGAATCGTTATTTTCAAATATGCAAATGATATCTACTTCACTAGATGAATATTTTGAAAAGAAAAATTGGGTATACAAATAATTCACTTGGGAAAGCTCGAAGATTTCATAGGAAGAACACCCAATAAAATTCTACAAATACCATTTTGAATTCATTTTTATCCATATGCCATTAAAACCAAACAAACACATTGTCAGAAAGCAAAAAAGTTCATCCCTATTGGTAACCAAACATGTATGATAAAATGAAAGTTCAAGCTTGAGACCACACTCACACTGAGAACCAAAAAATTCCCACTTCAAAAATTCTTCCAATGCAAAACCAAAAATAACCCAAAATACTAGGATGACTAACTTATGACCACGAAAACCCTAGAAATAGGTAACCAATGAATACTTTTATTCACAAGAATATTCATTTATGAATTAACATACTTGGCGATATAAATGTAATAGTAAGTATGTGATTTTGTGACTACATTTTCCCCCACTTTATGCTTTGGTGAGCGGAAATCTCGGTAAAATAAAGTAGATAGAGATGTGTACCAAGATAAAAACCTAGAGTAACCCAAGTGTAGAAGAACACACGGATGTGTAGTAAAAGCGTGTCAAACCATGAATCAACGATTTGATCCATGCAACGTGAATGTGTAAGTGTCCCTATGAAGTGTGGAAAATGAAAATGATGATGTGATGATTTTAAACACAATTAAATATCGAATAGGTGGGTAGGGAGTGATCAGTTCCCAACCCGAATGCTTGTATATGAATGGAATGATGGGAGGATTTGGGTGTCTTGACGCTAGAGGAAGAGTGTAGGGAGAAAAGTGTGTTATTCTCCAAGATTTAACTACATCCCCAAGATCTAGCATTGCGAGATAGACTCGAGATAAATAAGTGGTGATTTACGGATCTAGGTGAATTTGGTTTAAACAGTTGACCCATATAAGAGTGATAAGGGGAAAATCACTCTTGCCCTCACTTCACGAGTGTCGCTGCAATGTAAAGGCTTACAAGTTAGGTTATGAGGAAGCAAATACGATAGAGAATGAGATGGCTTCCAAGTTAGGTCATCTGGAAGCTGAACGCGATAGAAAATGAGATGGCTTCCAAGTTAGGTCATCTGGAAGCAAGCACGATAGAAAATGAGATGGCTTCCAAGTTAGGTCATCTGGAAGTGAGTGCGATAGAAAATGATATGGCTTCCATATTAGGTCATCTAGAAGCAAATGCAAAGTATAGAATAAAATCCCAAGTTATGTCATCTGGGAATGGAATGGTGAATGTGACTCCCAAGTTAGGTCATCTGGGAGACTGCTCATGAATTTGAATGGTCTGATTTGAACGTGTTGATTTTGATTGGTTGATTGGTTGTTTTTATTGGTTACTCATGGCGAGGTTTTTCACTAATTGCCCCTAAGTTAGTCATTAGGGGAAGGTTGCTAAGAATTTATAAGATGTCACGTAAGATGGTTTTTAGTTGCTTGTTTCCCCAAGTTAGGTCATTAGGGGAATGATAAGTTATGATAAGTGAAGGTGTTTTGGACAATGTTAAATGATTATTGCCCCCATTAGGTCATTAGGGGAGTGATTGTAAAGTTTCGTGGTATAAGTTGCGAGGTGTTGGATTCACGATCTTGGAACACATGGTTATATAAGGGGAGTATAGGTGGACCCCTAATGATATACCCCCTTTCGTGCAAAAGAGGTAGTGGTGAGCGGGAATGGACTCTAAGCCAAAAGTAATGGTGAGAGGTTAAAACATGATTGTAAGGAACTAAAAATATCATGACAAAGTGTATAATGTGTGCCAAATGTGTGTAGTATGGTGGTAGGCATAATTTTCAAAATAATGTAGCAAACGAGGTGTAAATCAGAGTAAACGCTCAAAATATGACCAAAAAATGTTATGTGTATTAGTTGTGGTGATAAGCGCAAAATGTTGACCATAGTAAAGGTGGAAATTGTAATGGGCTTATAAATAGTAAATTAAAAAGGTAACTTATCACTTAATTTGTTTTCGGTGTGAGTGTAAGAGTGTGTGTGAAGTGAGTAAGGATGCCTCAAGAGAGACCACTACGTCTAACCCGGTTTGAGAGAGTAGTGATCTCAGTAACGTGCGTATTACGTAAAGAGTTGGTAAGTGTGTTATTTTTCTGAAATGTAGGGTGGAATAGGTTGTTCGATGAATTTTACAATTTTGAGATTTTTAACTTTCTTGACGTTTGGGACATGAAAAAAAGCGGTGAGGACGCTAGTGACCTTTAGGACCGAAGCGCACCTAGTCTAGAAAATTTTGGTTTTGTGGAGACTATTATGGAATGTATTTCTAGCATGTTGAGAATTTTTTTTCAATCATGGAAAGTGTTATAATTGTTGTTTTAGTTGATGTTTTGTGTTGTATGCAGAGGGATATCCACTCGAGGGAGTTCCGCGGTGGTTGGCATCTGAGTAAACTACTAGGATTTCATTTGTTGGATGATGAGTGGGATGTGTTGGACTATGTCGGCCTATGACATATAGCACGGATGGAGGATGTGCCCCATAATATGCCTATGTTGACTGCATTGTGTGAGAGATGGTGTGCAGACACATGCACATTTTGGTTTCTATGGGAGAGATGACAATGATGTTAGAGGATGTATATCACATACTGCGATTGTTAGTGGTTATGGAGAGAGTACAGGTGATGGTGGTAGTGGATATGGAGTGACATATGCGCTCAACAGATGATATTTTACAGGGGTCCAGGTTGCGAGAAAGGCCCATATTAGTTTGGATGTGATATTATAGTCGAGGGTTCCACATTTGTGGAAGTTCATCATAGTGGTGATAGCATCTTGTATAGCAGTGGAGGGAGGGGGTGTCAAGCATCTTGTATAAGATGCATGACATATGTTAGCAGATAGAGGAGGATGGGATGAGATATGCGTGGGCACGGTGTGTGTTGGCCCACATGTACAAGGACTTGTATCAGTTCACATAGGATGAGCATGGCGAAGGTATAGGGGCCACCACACTACTACATGTATGGGCATATGAGAACATAGCCGTATTGAGACCAGTTGCAGGGCCACAAGGGGAGTGG
The DNA here is from genome assembly GCA_018340775.1 of Taxus wallichiana var. yunnanensis. Lineage (NCBI taxonomy): Eukaryota > Viridiplantae > Streptophyta > Pinopsida > Cupressales > Taxaceae > Taxus > Taxus wallichiana. The sequence continues at coordinate 893,877,296 of CM031240.1, read as the reverse complement.
GCTACATAGAGATATTTTCTCGATGATGGGTGGATATTTGTGGTAGGAAGATGGACATAGATAGCTTCAGTGTCCCCGATAGACATGATGGGATTCAATTCGGTGATATGGAGGCCATACTACGATTAAAGGGGATGGCTTGAAGATACGACAAATCGTGATGTATTCGGAGAACCATGTGGTTAGAATACCGCTTTCCAGGTGTAACAGAGTGAGTTGTTTGAGGTGGAGAGAGTATCACTAAGATTTCGGGATGGCACATGATGTGCCTCCAGAGCCATATATATGGCTACGGGCTGTTAGAGCCACTAGGGGGGAGTGCTTAGCTAAGGCCCATGGCGGAGCATTTGGTACCACCGAGGTTAGATGTGGTAGACCCAGTGATAGTGGTTGTGGATGGTGATGATGCGGGGAGTACGAAGGATTATCAAGCATGGTGGGCATCACATCGATGGGTATTCTATACCTAGAATTTTCTAGTGTTATGGAGTTACCAGTAGGATGAGAGTGGGTGAGGAGGAATCACGACCTTGTAGTAAGCGGGGATGGTGTATCGTAAGTATTTGTGTATGCTAATGTGGTTAATGAATTTTTTATGTTGTGTTTTTTACACGGTTGACTAACATGAGGTTGTATGTTGTGTGTGCAGGAGATGCCTATTAGTCATTGATAGTATTATGTGAATGTTGACGCTTGGAATGTGCCTATCGATGTATTATGGAGGGATACTTGAGAGCGTGGATTATATTGTCGGGCAAGCATGCCCCTCTATTTGAGCCATTAGCCATAACAGTTGATGATGTCATGTATGTTCTTTGGTTAGCGAGATGAAAGAGGCATGTGAGGAGACTCGTTGTGCTTGAGAGAGGTGATAGGTGGTGATCCCTTGGCTCAAGACGTGTTTCGCCCATTATATGGATTTGTAGCATTAGTTCTTGGAGTAGAACATGGAGATTACCACATTGCGTAGACAGTGGAGACATTTTGGGGCCACAAAATTTGGTGTCCCATCACTAGCGAGGCGTCGTGTTCTATGGCTCTTTTGATACATGAGAGTGATATTGATGATGAGATTTGATAGTGATGATTGTATATGATGTAGGGGCTTTTCCCCCTAGTGATGAAACATGTTTTTGTGATGATGATCATATGAACGCTATATGTATGGACACCTATTTTGGATATGTATGCGATCGACATTTGAGATGTTTTGTTATTGTGATGTAATGGATATCATATGGTTGTATGGTTATTGTTCTAGCATGTGTATTGTGGTATATGTGATGAATATAAATTTGTATGATGATGTTAGTAATGGTAGATAAAATATGATGATGTAGATAACTAATGTAATGTGATTGATGAGATGAATAAAGTATGTAGCATATAGGTAATGTAATGGTGATAATAGCATAAATGTGAAAATAGATAAGTGTAGCATAATGAAGATGCGAAAACGTAATACAATGGTAATATGATAAAGTGATGAAAATAGGAGGGGGTTAATGATTACCCCCAGTGTATGGATGAATAGGCTCATATGATAAGACCCCTCAGTAGTCAAGTATGAGCCACGTAAGCAAGAGTGCATCATCGGGAAATTATTTAAGTGCGCTAGATGAACGATGGAGTGCATGGTGAAAGGTTATTAAAAATAGTCCCTCAAAAGTTTTGTAAGAATTGTAAGAAAACAAGTGCGTCATCGGGGTAAGGTGATAATGATCACCTACCAATGACCAGGATGATGGGTGGAGGTGGATGCATATGGAATGGATGGAGCATGAGTGTATGGACCAACGTGTATGTATGTCATATAGATTGATCGTGGGATATGTAGCGACGGTGAAACCCATAGGATGCATGTGACAAATAGTGAGAATGAGGCGAATGTAATGAATATGGAGGTGGTGGATAAAGCGAGCATGCGAAGGTGGTGATTGATGAATAAACTGATTACCAAGCATAGGAGACTGGGGTGTATTCCTATGTTCTTGAGGTGAAGGAGACAATGATCTCTCACGGAATACAAAATATATAACACCAATGTCCTCTAAATTTTGTAACCTCTCACGTAAATTAAGAAAGTCATTGTCATGATGGCCACTAATACGATGGTAATTACAATAATACTAATCATGGTGGCATTGTAAACAATGTGGAGGGTGGTGGTGATTGGAAGGAATTCGAATTAATCTCTCATCAAGTAATATACACAAGACATCATGAGGTGAAAAACATAGAGGCTCACGGTACTAAGGTGAAGTAGTAGTGGTAGTAATTGGTCGTAGAGGTGGAGAGACATGTGTAGGAGGTGGAGGAGGAGACTGAGGTTTTTGCCTTTGCACTTTGGGTTGAGATAGGGGTTGTTTTGGATTTTTTCTAGGAGGTGGAGTAGGAGTAGCATAGTTTGTTTGAGTTTTAGGTAAGGGTGGAAGTTGTTGGGGATGTATAACTAGAGGTGTAGGTGGAAGAGCAGAGGGCCTAGTAATCGGAGAAACATGGGAAGGCTCTGCTAGAGAAGAAGCAAGAAGGTCTTGTTCTAGATCAATAACCTTGTAACACAAAAGTATAAAGGACTCACAAGTATCATATTGTAGGTGTTGATTTAGTGGAGGAATAAGACAATGACAAGAGAAATTTATTTTCCAAGTCACTAGGATGAAAGATAAGTTGATGTATGCATGCATTAAAGCATAAGATGTAATCCTAAATAGGTTCAGAAGAGCCCTGATGGAGAGTGGGAATATGATCGTATGTGACCCTAGGACCTAGTATTGATAATAAACCTATAAAGGAAGGCATCCTCCATGTCGTATAAAGTGCTAATAGAACCAAAAGGAAGATGGGTATACCATTGAAGTGCATCACCAACTAGACTAAACCAAAAGCCTTAAGTAATAGTCAATCATTGGGATAAGAGGCCATACGAGTGTGATAATGTGAAATATGAGTATGAGGGTTGTTGTACCATCGAAGCATGTAAATGTGGGCATGGTGAAATCTTTAGGAAAGGTTGAGTTATGGATTTTTTTGGGAACGAAATTACCATGCAAGGAATTGTTATCTATAGATGTGTAGTAAGCCCTACTTTCTAAGGTGACAGAGTGAACCTCGATCAAGTTTTCCTATAACATGCATGAGGGAGAGGATATCCTATGGTGGAATAGTAGAAGATGGAAATCGAGTGTATTAAGAGGTTGAAGCTTGACATTATGTGTGATCATGGGTATATCAAGAGGTGAGATAGTAGGCTATGAAGCTAAAGACATATGAGGAGTGTGTGTCAAAGTAGCCACATGAGATGATGAAGGGAATTCTTACTAATAATACTAGAAGTAACATGAGATGATGGGTGAAGTGGAAGAAGGAAACATAGATAAGGTAGGAGTAGAATGAGAAGAAACAACAATAAGCAGAGACATGTGCACTATGGTAGAAGCAAGCCTAGGAGAAGAAGAGGATGGAAGAGGGGAGGAACTCTCAAAAAGGTAAAAGAAAGAGACTTTGTAGGAATGATATGGTCAATGATAGCTGAAACACTACTATCAATAGCATCAAGGTAATAAGGATGTGTCGATGAACTTGACTGGGAAGTCGGGAAAACATGAGAAGTGGTAGGAGAATAATGGTAGGAGTGGTGGAGGAGAGGTAAAAAGCGAGACCAGGTTGGGAATCAATGCCTAACTGATAATTAATGATAGAAGGCTCTAAAACATCTAGCAACATATCAGAAGAAGAATAAGAAGGATCACAGGCCACCGGATGGCATGGTGTACAATGAGTAAAAGCAACAGGGTCATCAACAAGGCATATTCCGATAGGAGAGTCAGGAGGATTGGTGGGAACATATTTTTGACCTTCCAGGAGGAGTTGTTGAGTGACATTGGGTAAGGTCATAGGAGTACTATATAAATTTGTAAGTTCAACGATGGTAGCCTCATCATAAATAGGGTTGACACTAAAATGTGACATGATAATAAAAAAGAGCTATGCTAATGATAGATAATCAAAAAGAAACAATGTTCGAAATGACGGGTTCACCAAAATGATTAACTAAAAATAATATTTTTAACTAATTTTATGAGTTAATATAAATAGAAACTAAGTGCTAGATCTAAATATTTTTCCTTTTATTTGAATTGATTGAAATAATAGAAGTGAGAGGGATATGTTACTAACTCAGTAAATAAATTACCTCACGGTGCATTCAGGTATGTGGCATGGTATACGGATTTGGGAAGGATATGTTACTAACCTGTAAATAATTATTTTTTTGGGTGAAAATCACAAGCATTAACTTTTTTCCTTCACATATCATAAGCTACAATGTCCAAATATTGCTACTTTACAAATGTAAAATTCTTCCTGCAAGCCAAAATATTCTTTGTTGCTCTTGAATGTATATGTCATCTATTGCCATGTGTATCTCATTTTGTACACTATTAAAACTCTCAAAGACATATAATGGATGTTATGTGGGCCTTGGTATATAATTTTTCTAATTAGATATTGAGTTTGGCATATATATAAGCCAAACTCAGTATCTAATTAGAAAAATATCATGGAGTTTAATGTGTTATAGAAATACAAGTTAAAATGTCATAAAAAGAATAATTTTATAATAAATGAGAGTGTACACAAAAATGGAATTCTCTATAAAAGAGATATATGCCTTAAACTTTGCAGTCTTCATCTTATACTTTCTACTTTATGGTTATATACTACAGAAATTGAAAGATCACCCCACATAGAAATGGCATTCATCCATCTTGGAAGTGGAAATGAATGGTCAAAGGATGGATAAATATCTTGATTTAGGTTGATATTATTTTAGTATATTTCAATAATCTTAACATATCTCTTAACCCATAAAATTGAAACTTGAAACTATCAAATGCATTAAGAAGCTCATAAGTGATAGTTTGGGTGTCCTAAATAAATTCATGTTTAAGCTATTTAACTCATATAGGGTTCAAATTCCACACTAATGAGTACCTAGAATGCAAAATATGAAAATGTAGAAAAATCAAATAAATAATTTTTGGTGAACAATAGTCTCAATCGTGCATGGTTTAGTACTTCATAAGTCTTACACTAATACATTTGTGTTCTCCTAATTTAACTACATTAACTATAATGTTTTATATGTAAAAAGTTTTTCTTTATTAATTGAATAATACTCACATTTGATATATCAACCAATTATCATTTAAGGGTAGAGTGGGTGAAAGAGTTTCACCTTAAATATATATGTGAGTGATATATTTCCACAAACACTACACTTTTAAGTACCTTACCATTATATATTTTTCAAAAATTAACTTAAATCTTAAGTACATTTGAACTATAATTTATTTGTTTAATATAAATTATTTTATAAAATAAAATAGAATCAAAATATACTCTAATAAACATCTCATATTAATTGTGGTATTCTTATTTACAAGGTTAAGACTTGGGCAATCCAAATGCCCTCCCTTCTACATTGTTGAGAAGATGGAGGTAGAAGTGATTATTAAAATGAACGATATCCAAATCGTACCAAACTAAGAACACAGATTCTAATCAAACACCACAATCAATAAAATGAAAGTAAGTCGCGAATAATCGTACATAAACCTTTGCAAATAAATGAGCAGCAATATCATATATTATTATGGAACTCAATGAAATACAATGAGAATGGGTCTTTCTTATATAGGAAAGGAATAACAATCTAAGAACCAGTCAAGGTCATAGATCAAGCCATAAATCAAGGAAAGAACTAGTCAAGACCATAGATTTAGGAAATAACTAAACATCAAGGATCTAGTCAATACCATAGATCAAGGAAAGAACTATACCTAACTAGATAATATCCCCCTAATATATAAATAAATAAAAATAAATATCCACACACATAAGTGGGTGAGGATAAATATAATAAAGGTAAATAAAGTACCTAGGTGAACATGAGCTAAGGTAAATACCTACTCTAATAATTATACTTCTTTTTTAATCATAATACAAATAAGGTTTATATATAATTTAATATTTTAAAGGTATTATCGAGACTCACATCGGAGTTAATATGTTATGTGATTATACATATGAACACTTCATGACCTTTCCCATTCTCCAAGACACGGGAGGACATGAGAAAGGCTATAAATACATGATTGTAGAAGTGTAGAAGATCATCGAAGCATGAAAGCAAGTGAGCAAGAAATTCTTAGTGCTGGAATTGTATTTTGTAGAAGAAAGGAGTGTGAGACAGAGCAAGCAAGTAATTGAGAGGAAGTGTAGGGATATTATCTACTTCTCTTTCATACTTATTGTAAATTATGTACTTATTGATTTGAATTGGCCAATAGAAGTGGGAAGAAAGAGCAATTTCCCTTCCCGACTGGTTTTTCCTCCTTTGGGGGGTTTTCTAGGATAAAATTGTTGGTGTTTTGTGAGCTTATATTCTTTCCTTTACTACCATTGTTGATTCTAAGCACAATAATAATTCATTCACTAGTTATCTCTGTTATTTTCTAATAGAAAGTAAACAGATCATTTATTTTCTAATAAACTCTAAGCACAACGATTAATTGTGATTTTGTGAATAATTCCAAAGTTGAAGAGTTTACGGATCATTTTGGTTGTTTGAGGTGTTCAAGAAGGTATCTTCATTTCTTTACCATTATCCTGTCAAATCATGGGAAGATAGTTTTTCAATGTATGGATTTGGAATGATGTAGTTGTATGTGTGAAGCGATAGCGGAATTGGTGGGCACATTCCATGTTACATGACAGGTCTGCAGTTCAAATCCATATGTGGATTTTGTAAAAAAAAGTTGAAAAACACACTATGTTTTTCAATAATGTGGAAAAACACATTGTATTTTTCAAAATTTGTGTAAAAAAATCAGCACATCTGTTTGTGGGATTCAAACTAAAGACCTATCATGCAACAGTGCATGTTCCCACCAATTCATCTATCACTTCACACAGGCAACTACATTCCAAAATCATATATTTAAAACAAACATTCTATAATATCTCGTATTGTGCATTTTGGTTATATCTTAGCGTTGAGTTATTATCAAGATTAGTAAAACCAATATATATTTAAAAATCGAAGAAAACATTAAATTGATTGAAAATAAGATGAAATATCAATAAACTTAACATTGAAGTGAACAAGATTTGGATGTAGGTGATTATTCATTTTTAACCCTACAACATTATAAGTTGAAATTCCTTAAAGGTAAATTTCCATATAAACTAATTCCTAGATATTATTGATCTTGTAAATCCTAGCAAGAGGATATGTCTCATAATACTTTGTATGCCTTATGAGTCTAGAAAGTTTAAAAACAATATTATAATTAATATGGAGGCTTTGTTGAATGGAGGATAATATATAGTGTATAGAAAAGATGAGAAATTTGTCAAGTAATCCAATTAATATGAATATGAAGGATACCATATAGAACGCCCAAAAAAATCAACATCTAGAGCTCCAATTATTATCTAAAGGCACCACCATGAAACTCTACTATTGTGACTCTAATTAATATAGAGATTGGAAATGAGGATACTATATAGAAAGTTCCTAAAGTAAGTCAAGATTCAGATACTCTTAAATAAATATGGAGAAAAACAATCAAATGGCACCTTAAAATGTGCATTATATATTCAACCAAGTATAAGGATTTTATACTAAAAGGATAACATATGTTTGGGAGCCCCGTATCAACTCATCTAGTCCCACTTGTCACATCCCTCTCTATAGTATCAAATTTTGATGTAATAATTGACATATGTGATTGATTATGTGGAGTTGTGAATTATTATGCTAGAGTGTTTAATTTTGTTTATTTAAATGTAATTTGAGATAAATATTATCATTGACAATAATATGATTACACTTCCTTTATTATATCATGATCTGGTTAACTACTTGTGTGTTATTGTTATGAGTTGGTTACAAGATATATTTCCCTTGGACTGGAGGGAGAGCATCATCAAAGAGAGGAGAGTAGATACAAAGTTATGGTACCAAAAGAGAGAGGGAAATGTGTATCCCTAAACCTTAGCAACTTGGCATAGTATACCACCTGGGAATAGGGTAAGTATTTTTGTGTCATTTTACGAATTCTCTTATTAGGAAACTTTGTTCTTTCTTAGCATGCAACAATACCAAAGAGTACTTAGGTGACCTTGTTAGAATTTGAGTCTCCATCTTAACTTGGGTTTGTTATAGGTCCACCCTCACATACAATTTAAAATCGCATTGTATGTTCCATGTTTTTAACCATAATGTACTTATAAATTTTTGAACTAACCATCTCCTCCTTGATTTATAATATAGATTTATATTTATATTATTAAATGTACTTAAAAATAAATCAATACATGTATATTGTTAATTAAAACAAATGGTTATTTCTAATGATATTTTCCAAAATATGGAAGAATATTATAGAAAAATTAATGTCAATAATAAAGATAAATAAAATAAAAAGGAAAGAATTTATTTGACAAAGATGGATAGCCATCATTTAAAAATTTAATGCATTAACTATTGAGTAGAGAAATAATATATATATATATATATATATATATATATATATATATATATATATATTTTAGAATTGTTGCTTATGAGGTTGGAAGGTGTGCCCTTTCGGTTAATAGGTATGAACAATTTTAAATGTTCTCTCCAAAATTCATTATGAAAGATGGGCACCCATGTTGTAATTAAAAGAAAAGATAAGATTCCTTTAAAGTAGGGACATGTGTAAAAAAATCTCCATCTATAAATAAGGAAACAAATAAAGGAAGAGACACACTTTCTTTTTGGAAATTTTGGGAGCAACAAATACGGGAGCAAAGATTTTTTAGCAACATATTATCTTGGAGAAAATCTACAAGTGATAGAGAAGATATGAGCACATAAGAAGAGTGGGAGTTCGAGATTAGAAGAATTGGTTGGTTGTTGAATGCTTGGGCTGCAAACCAGAGGCAAGTTATTTTAATTAAAACATCTCTCATCACTCTTCAAACTTTAAAAAAAAAAATATCTCTTCTTCTATTAAGAATAATAATATGTAACTTGTTTTATAATTTAATTGAATATCATATATTCAATCGATAAATCTAATAAAGTGCGGTTTTTCTTTTACTGTCAAGAAGAGGAAGGAAATTCATCAATTCTTTATATAAATAAAATAATAAAATTGGGAAAATGATGTGTGAATTAAATTAATCAATTTTTTATACTTGACAAAATAATAAAATTGAGTAAATGTTGGGTAAATTATATTTTATTAAAATAAATAAAAATGTGATGAAATTTATCAATTTTCTTATACTAATAAAAATTAGGTAAATGTTGGGTAAATTATCTTTTATTAAAATAAATAAGAATGTGATGAAATTTATCAATTTTCTTATAATAATAAAATTGGGTAAATGATGGGTGAATTAAATTCATCAATTTTCTTATACTAGGACAAAATAATAAAATTGGGTAAATGTTGGGTAAATTATCTTTTATTAAAGTAAATAAGAATGAGATGAAATTCATCAATAAGATAAATAAATAAACTATCAATAAGAATGAGATGTTTTTAACATAAATTATAACTATTCTAATGCGTAACTAATTTATGTTTTAGTAAGAGAAAAAATGGTTACGCGGTTATAGCTTAACTTAAATTTGACCGCTTATTCTTCAATAATATAATTCTTTAAAGACTTTTGATAATTTCCAAACCTTCCCTATTTTAAGCATTTTATTAAACATGCATCTTTTAACCTTTTCCAAATTTAAAGGCATATAAGCCATTTAAGTCACGTGGATTTTTGGTTTTAGTAATATGATGTCCTTTTTAAAGAAACTTAGGATTTGAAAACATAATTAAGATTTTAATTATTTATTTATTCATTATTCTTAATCGAAATTCCTAATTTATTTAGTGATGAATAATAGGCTATATGGATATATTTAAATTTATTATAAAATTTAATATGTAAAAAAAGTGTTTTATAAATAATTATAAATTAAGATTCCAAGAAAGGTATATTTGTTTTACTAGTAAATTATTTATGCACTTATACTAAACAAACTTCATGTTTATTTATGGGACTTTGAAATATGTTATAAAATTCCAATATAAGTCCTAAAAATGGTGTTCCCTTAGAATAAATTGAGGAGGATGGGGCACCTCAACATTCTTAATATCAAACTTGAATTAATGTGGTTAGCTTCTCCTCCTTTTACCTATCACCTTTGCATGGGTAAGAATAAGTAAACATTTAGCGGTTAGTAGTGAAACCAAACATGCATGTCCATCTAGGAACCCTATGATACTTTGTTCAAATATACGATTAAGTTTCCTTGTATTACTTTTATTGTTTAAATTGAATAGGCAATAAAACTTACTACATCCGTTGTTATCATGTAAACTCTAGTTTAATCCTTAGAATTTTGGTCGTTGGGAGTTTACAATCCCCAGTGTTGTGTGAGGACAATAATGCTTTATGAAATGGTATGGAACATTGATGTGATGCATTATCACCTACATACCTATAGAGTTTTGTTCACATGTTAAATTTTTGCTTACCTTGTGGATATCAATTGTCGTCCAGTATGGGGTCAGGAGGGATGAGATGAATCAGTAGCTACGAGTTAATGTATAGTGAACATTGGAAAGTGGGACTAAAAGGATAAGGGAATTAGTTTAGTCTTCACCATGACTCAATACGAGTGGATATGGGTCCTTTTGTGGGGTTACCAAAGATTGACCCAATGTTTGGGGTTACCAAGCATACCTCATATACGAGTTAGGATACATCGGGGTAACCCTTTGTAATCTAAGTCTTATGACCATAAGCAATTAATACTTAGTATTAATAAAAATGTAATTATTATTTTCCAGTTCACCATCCTATATTACATCATGACTGGTTAGGTTGTATGCAATAGGGATTTATATACATGGAACACTCTCTCTTTTGGTATCAATTTTCATATTTACATTCTTCGTGAAGGGTAGGAAACACTCTCGAATACGAGAGTTGTGCGGGGAACCAAATTAGTTCTGTGGTTGGAGGAAAAGTGTTGTAATGATGCTCTCCATCTCTGCTTCATTATTGCAACCTCGACATGATCTCCGGTGTTATCTCGATGGTGACCACATTGAGAATTATCCTTATGTTCTTTCATATCAGTGTCTCTCAGCAAAATATTATATTCTTATTTGTAATCTATATTATAAAAAATAAAATAAAATCATGTTGAGCATAATGATCATGTAGTGTACTTGAAAACTAATATGTACAAAGTTGAAAACACAGAATCTTTCGTACCATTAGTATCTTTATTGCCAAAGAAAATGGGTAATGAATTAGCTCCTATGTCATTACATTCATATGCTAGTATGCTCTCTATGCTTAGTGAATTGAACAAGGTGGAATGAATTCATTTTCTTATGTAATTATCTTATCTGATTACAATAATATTAGTCAATTGATTAAATTGCAAATAGATGATGCCCTTTGATTATTGTATTTTCCTTCAATAAACAAACATTAGTTGTTCCCTTTGATTTCTACATCGTGGATAGTTTAAGTTAAGAACTAGGGATTTGATTATCATCTTTGGTGGAATTAAATGGAAATTCACATGAAGGGCTATATATAAAATAATAATATTATTAATTAAAAAATCGGGGTGTTCTTTACGGTATTCTACTAAGGGGTTATTACATTTTGGTATCGAGTGTGGATTGATGCTCAGGCCCAATAGAACCCACTACTATCTAAGTTGTGTCTTGTAGACACCTAAAACTTGTTTACACTTAGAATTTCCACCAATTCAATCGATTAACGACACTTTGTTAATCAACGATTCTTCGCTCCATTCTCGGATGCCCATTCACGACACTCTTTTGGTCGTATTCTTCTTATAATCAGCTTATTTGGCTAATATCTCTCTTATTAGCTAAACATTCCTCCTTTCGACCATTCAGAACCTACCTAGTTCTCTCTAGACCACTTCTATTGGCCGTAGGCTATCTATCAGTCCACAATTGGTTATCCAGACCCTCCCAACTCTCAATGAGTCTCTAATCACTTTCTAATCAAAGATTAACTAGCCTAAACCCTAGTTAACTAGCCTAAACCAAGCTTATCTAAGCCTAAAGCATGTTTATCCTAATCTAATCTAAAATCTTTAGTCCACATGCACCCAAACTGCAAACTCTTCCATTTGGAAAACTATAAATAGAAGGGTCACCATGCGTACCCAAAATTGTAAGGTGCATCTTTGCGGAATGGTGTAATAAATGCCCTGATGATGATGAGTCTCTTCGCAAGGTGTTCGGGATCGAGAGAAGCTTTTCTGAGATATGCGTTAACATCCCGCATGCCCGCTTAGCCCCGCGTGCTTTGTTTTCCTATTTTTCCCTCTTTTCTTGGCTTTTTGGTCTTGATGGAAACCGCCGCCTTTAAGGCGGCGGTCTCGTGTTTTCGCCGCCCTGAAGCAGGCGGCGATCTGTCGCGCGTTTTCGAACGCTCTTTTTGGCGCGACCGCGCATGAAATATCACGTTTCACAGCTTTTCTTGCCGACTTGAGCATGCATTAATGTTTTGGTCCCCCTGGAATAGTGTTTTTCCTTTGTTTATTGTTTAGGAGTTCGGTTTGGATTTGATCTTTGGGTGTTTGAATTCCTATAAATGGATTGCTTGCACTCAAGCAAAGGGGCTACGAGTTTTGCTCCAAAGTTTGCTTTTGAATTTCTTGTTCTGACATATTTAGTTTTCCTTTGCTTAGAATTCTTAGTTTTCTCATTGAGTGCTTTGGTTAGTATTGTGTTGTTAAATTTGGTAAGCCACATATCCAACTTGTGCAAGTGCAAGTCTGAGCATTATTTGGGCCCCTCATTCTTGTTTCAAACTCACCATTTTCGAGTAGTTCGGTCTTTTAGTTTGCTTAAGTTTGATAGTTTAAATCCTTTACATGCTGGTTGCATTACTCAAATTTGTTGGTAAGCCACAGATCCAACTTGTGCAAACATATCATTGTTTTTGGAGTAGAATAGTTTAGGCAGCCATTAAAGTTCGAGTTTTGCTCTTCATACTGAGACTAGTTTGAGTTACGGACGCTTTTTGTTGCATGATTCGCATAGACCCCCGCTAGGAATTGCATAGGCCAAGCTCTGTACTCTTGCGCTATCCCTCTCTATCCGCATTCTATTATCATGCATTACGAAGGTTGTCCATTGATCCAAATATCTATTCTGTTGATGCAAGCATTCCACGCTTTTCGGATTCACGTGAGCACAAAAAAGCGAAGAGATCATGCGAGGGGACAAGAACATACACCTTTGTCGGATTCGCCTTTTCTGCGAAATCCGAGGTTCCATCTTTCAAAGTTTTAGTTAGAACTTATCAAATAAAGTAGTTAATCGCTTTATTACGAGTTATTTCCATTCTCGATATTGCGGGGAAGTTGTGGGGATTGATAGTTTCGAGAAACTATGATTCATTCCTCACTTTTGAGGTAGGATCGAGAATCTCATAAATAGATTAGTTATTTCGTTATTTAGAATAAATATACAAATTTACTGACACAAATAGCTACACTCGGCTATTTTGTTTGTTTTACGTTATTAGTTTAGTTGTCAATTCTAAATATTTTAAATAGTTGCTTTCTTATAAATTGCGGAAAATACAAAAAAAGGAATTATATATGCTAGAAGTGTACTTAGATTTTACTTTATTATAGTTTGTTTCATTCTTGCTTTTGTGACAATTCACGGGACCTGGGAGCCCGGGAATACATTTTGAGCCAATTGTGTGCTGACCCAATACCGTAGTGGCAATAACTGACATTGACCAAAACCTTAGGATACAAGTCTTCCAAACAACAACAGACTTCCAACAGATCAGGTCACAGTTGAGAGGGTTAAACATCGAAGACGACCAAGCACACACATTTTGGTCAAATCAGCCAAACTATAGGTTATCCTAGAAAACATCCGCATGACTGTAGAAGGATTTGAAAGAGAACAAATATTCGGGTGCGATCCTTTAGTTCCATAGCCAGACGCTGGAGATACCCTCATAGATATAGATACCAGCTTAAGAATTCAAGTTCTTTAGAACACTGTGAGGTATTACGAGAAAATCGCACAATTGCTGATTCTAAACATAGAGGTGAGAAAGCTTATGACTCTTGGATACTAGGGATTAGGACTTGATCTCACGTATGACCATAACAGGACCGCAACAACCAAGAGTCTACGGTTGTGATCCACAAATCCCACAGCCTAACGAATCCATAAGAGAATTAGACATAGACACTGGCCTACGCACATTAGTATTTCAGTCTACTCCGATTCCACCTATCATCATTCAACAGTTATCCCTACTAGACACAACAGCTAACGAAGCTAGAGAATTTTGGACTAGGCCAGAGAATCGTCCATAGAGTTGACTATATTCACCATATGACCCTATCAGGAGAAATACACGAAACCATCCGGGTCATTTCCCACGCATCCCCTGACCCATTGATCGAATCACGCCGGAGCTCGATATTGATTGGAGCCTTGGCGAGTCATCCTCGGTGATCGATCTATCACACCGATCCAAGTTAGAAGGGCCTTCTTTGCCTTAGATTCGAAATACCATTAGTGCGTGTCTAAGACATTAGACTCCCAACTAGTTTGTCTGCATATTACCCCCACCGGCTGTCTTGGCACGACCTCGGGAGGTCGGGTACGTGGAAGAGTCACTTGTTGATTCTCACGCTCGCCTGTTGCTTTTCCGACGTACAAAATTGGTGAACCCGACGTGAAACAAACAATTATTTCACCTTCTCTTTGAGAAGTTTCATCTTCTCTCTTTCACCTTCGCTCTTTCCCATTATTCTGCGGGTATTCATATACCCCCCGAATATGTCGGGATTTGATGCTATAGCGAGACCCTCTCACGGGTCTTGAGGCATACTATGCCCACTTGCGAGAATAGGGAATCATCACCCTCGCTCTCAGTATGGGGTGACAACTATTCAACTAATCAGTTGTCAACACAAACCCCAAGAATCAGATATAGTTCATCTTTTCAAACTGAGGAGTTAGATCAACTCGCTCAAACACAAACAAAGCCTTCAGGCTCAAACAATATGACATTGACTGGAGAATCTGCTTCATCTCCTCAGGTGCTACTTAGACCACATATTAGCAGACAATCAGATCCATACTCAGTTCTAGATGATGAGTACTCAATACGTTATCCTAGGAATGAACAACGCTCTCAAGGCATGTACCCCCTGTAGGAATTTTGCAAATACAGCCCGAGTTCTCTCCTCAAGAAAATACCTCTATGCCATCACATATAGAAAATACTCTCAGAAATGCTTGGCAGGATAGTGATCAGTTCATAGCAGGATATCACATACCTCCGCAAAGCCATGTTATACAACAAACGCCACCAAGGCACGATATCGTGACTTCACCAAACGAAGTCATTTCAACTCTAATAGAAAAGGTTAGAGGATTAGAACTTGCCCAAGCAAGTCAAAATTTGAAATTCATACAAACAGGGAGTTCCAATCCTCCGCACCATCCTAGCCAAGTAGATCTCCTCACAGGAGTAGGCACGTTAGGTATGACTCCTCAGTATTCACAACAAGTACCAACTAGACCCACTATCGCTAGCACAGTTCCTCCTGGTCCGGTACAGAGCAATCCATTCCTGGATAGTACCCCTTCGTACTTAAACATGTACTCCAAATCACCACAAGGGGATATGTACTCATCCCCCGGCATGTTTGCTCCAACGCAGGGACCTCCTTATGCCCCTGCCAACGCGTACGTTATGCCATATCAACAACCCGTTCCGCCACCACCTCCTCAACAGGCACCATCAATGGTTGAGGCGTATGCTGATAGGGACTTATTCGAGAATATTTAAAGGAGCCCTTAGATTTCGCCATAGAAGCGTTATGCTTCGAGGCCTCTTCGATTTGCCCAAATTCAAGGGTGAAGGAGATCAACAGCGCACATCAAAGCTTACGCTTCTGACCATACGAGAATTACTCCCTTGGGACGGGGTTATTCTTAAAATATTTCCCAAAACCTTGGAAGGCATCACTCTCGATTGGTATTATAGAATACTGAAGCTTCCATACATTCATTTAAACAACTCGTGTATGCGAGTTCATCAAAGCCTTCGACATGAACAAACTATTAAGAAACAGGGGATCGGGGAATTCTTGCATATCAAAGCAAGAACACAACGAATCATGCCGCCCATTTCATCCAGAGGTGGCGTACGGTTCTTTATTCATCGGCAAGTGCTCCAAACATGGATCGAGATGGAACTATGTGATTTATTCCTTCATTCTCTCGGTAGAAGTGAAGGAAGAAGTCAGTTCCCATTAAGGACTTATGATGAGGTACTTGAGAGCACTCTGCGAATTGATCAAGCGGCGATAGATAGTGGCCGTAAGGCGTATGGAGCAAATGGGAGGTTAATCACCTCCACTCAAAATACTACTGACTACCACAAATGTCAATCAAGGACCCAAAATCCTTAACAAAAATTGTGGGAGTAACAACAGATGGGGTAGCTGCCAGCCCAAAAGGGTAAATGTCGTTAATACTCCGTCACAAATAAACAACCAAAGAAACAACAACTTTACCCGATGGTCAATACGGTGGATTTTAATAATCCACAACAACAACAACAATGGAAATCCCATCACGAAGGCCAAGCCAAAACTCATTTGGTTACCAAAACCAAAGTCAAAACCAAAAACAACAATTTCAAAACTTTGGTCCTAATAGGCAACAGTTTGATCGGAATTTTAGGCCACAATACACACCAAACCAACAAAGCGGGAATTATAATCCCAATTCTTATTGTGGTTTCCATAAAATTCATGGTCACGACACTAGAAGCGTGCCGTGACTACTGATAAATAAATTTATGCAGCGTTTGCCAAAAGAACAAAGACAATTCTTCACGAGACTTGTTTTTGTGAGATCCGTCTCATCATCACCAAATACTCTCACGGGCGGTTTCCCCTCAGAATGCTCCCCTCAGGATCTTTAGCGATCCGCTCCCAAATCATGATAGCAATAGGCTGAATCCAACTAGAACAAACAAAGGCGCAATAATAGGAAGCAGCGATCACGAGGCCTCGGCCGCTAAATCCGTTAGTCGCGCCCTACAACTAGGAAGTCGTAGTGACCTAAGGTAGTTGGATTAGTACGGTTAGACTCGAATTACCCGTTGAAGCAATTACGAGGACACGAGAGTATTTCTCTCAACCAAGTCAAGCCATCTGCCAGGAAGCAGATAACATCCGACAAACCATAGCAAAACCTATCGGTCTTTACGATCTAATTAATGATCTAACAAAAACCTTCTCACATATCTCATTTCTTGATTTACTAAAGAATTCCCCCTGCTCACGGGGCTGCTCTTTTAGAGGCATTAGGTTTGGGTCATTTAATTAGTATCACTCCACCACAGGAAGCACAAGTAAATCATATAGACTTTGATGTTTATCCTCAGGGACGGGCGAGATAGGGATGTCGAATTCATATTCGAAATAAGTAAAATGCCTACGAGATCTTTGAGATCGCACGCGAGGCGATCCAGCCCTACACTGCAAGTACGGGTTTATAATAATTATGTAAAGCGGGCAATGGTTGATGATGGAGCTGCGGTTAACATAGTCCCTTTCTCTTTTCTCCAAAAATTGGGATATGGTGAAACAAACTGCTCCACTACTCGAAATACCTTGAGAGGCTACGATAGCCTTAAAGCCACGTCGATAGGAACCATAATACTACCGGTCACTTTGGGACCTAAAACAATCCTGACTGAGTTTTATATTATAGATCGGGAAACTAACTATAATATGATCCTCGGCCGACCGTGGATACATCGAATGAAGGCAATCCCTTCCACGCTATTTCAAGAAGTAAGATTCTGCATCTGGGAAAGGTATTTGTAGCAAAGGTGATCAAATCCGTTTGACGTACACCTAGCTGATTTAAAGAAAAGACCAGGTGTACACTCGGAATTTGAACTTCCAACAAACCAACTTAACAAAACCTCTGACCCAAAGCCAGAGGAAAAGTTGATACCTACGACGGATCTTGAAACTACCAGCATAGCCAAAACAATTCCAACCCCTAAAGGTAAAACTAAAGAAACTGTATCATTAGGGACTACTGCGAAAATCGTTGAATTAATAGAACAAGATTTACCAATGTTCTTACCATTTGATTCGACAGGCATGGGATTTTCCCTAGGTGTTGGTTCCTTGCCAGCAGAAGATCTCTGTATGGTAGAAGTAGAGTGTGCAAACACAGTAGATACACCTACATCCATACTCCCGGCTAAGTATTGGACTCTCCATTATGATGGAGCTAAATGCTATGGAGCGGGCGGGTATAATTCTTACCTCGCCCGAGGAAAAGGTCCTCCCATTCTCTTTTAAGTTGAACTTTGAATGCACAAACAACGGCGCTGAGTACGAAGCCCTCCTCCTTGGCCTTACCTTAGCCAAAAGAATTGGTATTGATAATATCAGAGTTTTAGGAGACTCGCATGATTAGGCAAACCAAGTTTCGGAGGTATATGAAACTAAAGCCGAACACTTACAACTTTACTGCAGCTGTATTAGATTTAAGCAAGGCGTTCAACTTCATATCCATTGAAGCAATTCCGCGAGAGAAAAATCTCCTCACCGATTCAATAGCGACTTCGGCATCACGCTTCACTCCAAGCAATGAGCTAGAAGATACTCATTTCACAATATCCATTCGAAAGCTTGAACCATTGATAAAAACAATGATAAATCCTCTTTCAAACGGAAGTGAATCTACCGTCTAGACCATGTTGGAAATGATGCGGCTACTTTGGATTACTTAAATGCCTATGCGGCACTACATCTCTCTATCACACGCTAGATTTATCTACGATCCGCATTCATCTTCCTACTTCGGAAATCCATGTAACGGATCTTCCCTCACAAAAAGAACCTAATATATACACGGTGGAAAGCGAGGATGATTTCGATTTACCCAGACCGCACTTTGAGTTCGAAGAGGGTAACACCTCTTTAATCGAAGAAAGCAATCGATGTCAACATTGGGACGAGAGAATGAACCAAGGATATTAAAACTAGGTTCTTCATTAACCCCGGAAGAAGTAGAAATACATACTCGGGTTCTCGAAAAAGAACATCGGAAGGCATTTGCATTTAATTTGAAAAGAGATGGCGGGAGTCGCGTACCCCACATTGCGGTGCACATGACCTCGTCACTAGATCGGATGCGAAGCGATTAAGCAAAAATCAAGACCTATGAAGCCCAAGGTAGCCCTTATGGTAAAAGAGGAGGTAATAAAACTCCTTGGTAGGATTCATCAAGCCGAGTTGACTACTCCCAATGGGTATCGAACATCGTTCCGTTCTCAAGAAGAATGGAAAGATACGCATCTCGTAGACCACGGGACATTAACAAAGCATGTCCTAAGGATGACTTCCCATTGCCATCTATCGATGTCATTGTTGATCACACCAATTTGGTTTGAGCTCTTGTCTCTCATGGATGGATTCTCGGGATACTGATCAAATCAGAATATCCGAGCAAGATCAAGCTAAAACCACCTTTATAACTCCTTGGGAACCTATTGCTTCTGTTGTTATGCCATTCGGTCTCAAAACGCCGGTGCCACGTACCGGCGAGCTATGACTTATATATTTCACGATTTAATTCATAAAATCATGGAGTCCTATGTAGATGACTTGTTGGCTAAAGCCAAGAAGCGTTGTGACCATCGAAGTACTCCATGTCATTCTTTCACGTTTAATAGAATACGGAGTTACGCTAAATCCGAGAAAAATCGTCTTTGGTGTAATAGGAGGAAAGCTCCTAGGTTACATCATATCGTCATGAGGATCGGCGTTGATCCAACCAAAATTGGGTTGTCCTCGAAATGGCCCCACCTTCGAGTGAATCTGGAATCAGATCATTTCTCGGGAAGCTGGGTGCAATCCGGAGATTCATCCCGGACTTAAGCTTCGCTATTCATCCAATCAATAATTTACTCAAGAAAGACTATAGCATTGATTAGGTGAAAAGCTGCAACGAAGCTTTCAACGCAGTTAAACGCTTCTTACTGTCACCACCTACGCTAATGCCACCTAAGCTAGATCGCCCATTAATTCTATACTCACGGGCTACCGATGTTTCGTTAGCTTGCATGCTAGCCCAAGAAGACGATGACAAAAGAGAACGCGCAATTTATTTCATTAGCCGAACATTGCTCGACTATGAAACACGCTATACACAAGCAGAGCGAGAATGTCTTGCCATAGTTTTCGCAACCAAACGCCTAAGACACTACATGCTAAATCAAGAGACAAGGGTCATGGTAAAAACTGACCACTTACGAACCTTCCTTACACAAGGGTCCCTGTCTAAAAAGGCGGGACGCTTTATAACCTTAATGGGAGAGTTCGAATTAACTTTTGTAAACCAAAAGTCAGTTAAAGGGAAAATCATCGCAAATTGGTTGGCTGATAACCCATTAGACGGAGGCGACTTAGTAGACTTAGACTTTGGGACGAATGTGTGTCTTATGTCGAAACCCGACCTGCTATATCTGAGTGCCCTTGGTACGCTGATATCATTAGTTATATCATGGACCATAGATACCCAGAAGGAGCTACACCTCAACAAAGAAGGCGGTTACGCATTATCGTAGCTAAATACGTCATTATAGAGCAAGTGCTCTATCGGAAAGCATTCGATGGAATGCTCTTAAGGTGTGTTGACACAGAAGAGTCCAAGAAGATTCTCCATGAATCTCACAGCGGTATATGTGGAGGCCACTTCGGCGGCCATGCCACTGCTCGAAAAATACATCGAATGGGCTATTTCTGGCCCACTCTAGAACATGACGCGATAGAGTTTGCACGCAGGTGTCATAAGTGCCAAGAATTCTCTCACGAGATCCACATGCCAAAGCCAGCCTGGCTCTGTGACAATCGCTACTCCATGGCCCTTTTCTACATGGGGCTGGACTTGATAGGGAAGTTCTCTCCCTCCTCCCTGAGGCCACAATTATATAATCACGGCCCTTTGAATATTTCACTAAATGGGTAGAGGCCATGCCTCTTACAGTTTATACACAGTTCTGTAATCGCTAAGTTCATTTTGAACCAAATCATTTGCAGTACGGTATCCCGCAAATTATTATCTCCAGATAATGGAACTTCTTTCAAAAATGAAGAAGTTCGTGAGCTATGCAATAAATTTAAAATCAGCCATCATACGGCTTCCTTGTACTATCCCCAAGCCAATGGGCAGGCTGAAGCAACGAACAAAACACTGAAAGCCATTCTCCTTAAAACAGTGAAAGAAAACAAGCGGGATTGGCATTTGAAATTATATCCGGCCTTGTGGGCCCATCGAACCTCAATAAGAACTCCGACAGGAGCAACTCCTTTCTCGCTGGTATTTGGGTCAGAAGCAGTTCTCCCACTCGAAGTTGAAATCCCCAGTCTCCGCATTTCGCTCTGAGGATTACGGATGAGGGCGCTCGAGAAGCACGTCTTTCTCAATTAGAAAGCCACGGATGAAGCTAGGTTAGATCTTTGAACAACGACATAGAGTCTATGCCGACCGAAATGCCGGCGGTATAACAAGAAAGTCTATGAGCGTGACATATACGAAGGTGACCTAGTTACGAGGTTAGGCAGTAGGATCAATAAGAAGACCGTGAAGGAAGGAAATTCGGCCCAAATGGTTGGGCCCATGCAGTCATGAAGGACTACGGAAATGGTGCATACCTCTTATGCACGCTAGAAGGTGAGGAGTTTGGCGAAGCGATAAATTCCCTCCACCTCAAAGCGTTTCTACGCATAAGCAAGCCAAAGCGCGCCTATATAACTATCTACATCGCATTTTCATATAAATTAGGATCATTTTGTCCACTTGTTCTTACACAAATTGTGATCAAGGAATCTATTCTCAAAGCAATTTATTACAAACTCGTGATGTTTACGGCATGAAGTTCTTTAATCATACCTCTCCATCTTCGATATTATCAAATCAACTCGAGAATCTTTTATCAAACAAAATCGGACATGACGAAGTCCTAACGGTAACCATACTAAGCTCTACAAGTTTGTTCTCGCTTTGGTTTCTTCTTAGGATAGGTGTCTTGCCTATGGTGCATTCTAGAAGCTTCATGGTGTCACATCTATCCCATATGCACATCTCTTTGGAAATAAGAATATCGACATCTTACTCAAACGAACAAGTCAAGAAGTGATTAAACAAAAAAATTTATTTTACACATTTCCTTGCCCACCTGACCTTCGGTAATGAGCTTGCATCTCTTACTAGTGACGTAGGGTTGGGAAAGGATGGAAATGCCCTTACTCGCCTATGCCTTGCCCACGGTGATAAACCCACGCTTCTTACTTAGTAGCATGGGGCAAAGTGTAGGGGGTTCTCTAAACAAAGTAAATGTTAAAAGGTCATAAACAATCAATTCAAACTTTGAGTTAATAACGAATGAATCAGATATTCAAAATTCCAAAATGAGTTAAAAATCCTAAAAACCCAGATTTTGTCTGCTATGTGGCCATCTACGGGTCTAAGTCTGGATAAACCACAAAGCAAGTTGCATCCAAAACTATGAAGTCATTCAGGTAGAATAAACTTGTAGTTTTCATTTGGTTCCACCAAAACTTCGTTTGTCTTTCATCACTATCACTTCACCATATTTCATAACTTGCGCCCTTCTTGGCTCTTGGTGATGAGCCCTCGCATCTTACTAGTTGCGTGGAGTTAGGAGTGGGGCAAATTAACTCATTCATCATCTTGGTTGTTCTCATCACTTTGTCAAAACAAAATCATGAAGTATCCAAATTGCTAAACAAAAGTTAAGATTCAAGATCACAATATATCTACTGATATCATGTATCGACATCATGAAACACAAAAAGAAAGCAAACATTTGCATCATCTGTTTTCCATTGCATACATTCTAGAAAGCATATAAAACATACATCGTAGTATACACGAATAAGCTGGAAACAGAAAGGGAAAACACAAGCGACAAAGTTTTGATCCAAAATCGATGCATATATATAAATAATCAATATTTGTATACAATGCCATCATGCACTAGGCATGGTCAAAACGCTCAAAGAGCCCGTAATACACAAAAGAATCTATAATACAAAAAGTGCATAGGAGCCAGTGGCCTCTCAACCCCTACGCGATCCGGTGAAGGTGTGCGCCCTCGCCTAGGACTCGGCTACTGTTGGCGGCACTGCGAATGGACGGAGGCTCGGGGTCTCGAGGAGCGGTCGTGGTCTCGCCATGAGAGCGACTCCTCATAAGGCGCTCGGCTGTCCTATAGCTTTGCCCGACTCTGTACGGAGAGTAGACACCATCTTGGCCACATGCCAAGCGGGAGCAAAGAGGCGTCGGTATGCTGCCGAGGCTTGAGGGCTCCCGGCATCTACGGATAGCTCCTTGCGGGTCTTATCCATAGGGATCATCGAGAGAATCGAGTACATACCCTACGGATTAGATCCCGCCACTCGTCAGCTTGATCTCTAAAACAAAGAAGAAAGATAAATTAGAAACTAGGCGAGAGGCTAAAATATACAAGATACAAATATAAGGAGAGATAGCAGTTAAAACAAGTCCTAAATCAAACTAACACTAAAAAAAAGGGAGAGGATAACTTACTCGGGTCACCGGGCCTCCAAGATGGGTCCTTTAGGACCAGCCTGCTGCAGATCGCCGTGGCGAGGAGCTGCTCTGTAGTTGGGGCAACATGACGCCCGCCATGACGGACTCAATCATCTCCACCATGGCCCCGGGAGAGTGGCTCCTCGGAAACCAGAGTCTCTCTCTCTGCGCTCTGCTCCTCCCTCTCCGCCTGCATGATATCCTGAGTATCATGCCACTCAGGATCACTCTCATCCGTCTGCTCCTCCGACCCTCCCTCTGCGGACTCCTCAGAATCGGAGTCAATATCTATAGGGTCATCGCTACTATGAGCAGGACCCGCGGTAATCTGAAGTAAAGGTGCCCGAGGTGCACCAGCTCTCCCTCTGGCCCGAACTATCCCCACAGCTGCATAGGAATGCCGGGGGTAGCCACTTGTCCGACCACGGCCTCTAGGCCCCCTCAACCTCCCGGGCGATCTATGGCGGGTGCTCTTGGAGGAAGCATGCCCACATATGGGAGGCCGAACTGCTGAGGAACCCTGCTGAAAGGATGTACCTCCACCCATCCCACACGGTCAATAAGCTGCCCTGTAATGGAGCGGGAAACCAATGTCATGGCCTCCTCTCCCATAC
This sequence comes from Taxus wallichiana var. yunnanensis, assembly GCA_018340775.1. Classification (NCBI taxonomy): domain Eukaryota; kingdom Viridiplantae; phylum Streptophyta; class Pinopsida; order Cupressales; family Taxaceae; genus Taxus; species Taxus wallichiana. The sequence goes on along the minus strand of CM031240.1, from coordinate 893,852,905 downwards.
ATGCGGCCATAAGGCTGAGTGCGGTGTGGCCTCCATATCTGCTATGGTGAGGGAAGCTCTTGGTGATGAGGTGCTCTAAGACAGGCATATCTCGACCACCTCGGCTACCCTCACGGCCCGGGATCGCCACCTCCACACCTCTACCATAGGGAATGAAGCGCTCATCACCCTGACTCATAACTAGAGTAGGGTGACTCAAAGATTGTCCACGTAAACGGACCACCTGTATAAGTCGTGATAGGTGGTCCCCAAAATGTCTGCCCCCCAGGCGTATATCCGGCCATGCCCCTCTATCTGTGCAATGATGGGGGCCCAACAGTATAACAAAGTGTCCCCTCCCTTGTCCCCGATCAGTCTCGAGGCAAGGATCCCCATGATGCTTTGTCGGGAAATACGGGGATGGGCAAAGAAGGAATGGATCTAACTCTCACTCCCTTCTTGACCCCAGTGGAAATATTTGCATCCCCATATAACTTTGCCCTTTGTGCAATCGTGCTCTGGACCCAGTGTCTCAGTGTGAGTCTCCTCCGATGATCGGGACCCCGAGGAATACGGTGAGCGTCCTCTAGAGTAATAGTCCACTCACCGCGGACCCCTGCGATCGGAAAGTGTTCCGATCTGCGTCCCAATAAGAAAATAAGTCACAAAGGATGTGACTCGATGGTGTAACATGGGGCACACGCGATATACGCAATATCGGCCTCTGCAGCGTGTCCTCCTCGTTTGGCGAAAGGGCATCAATACCCAGGGCAACCAATCACACTCTCTCTCCGGCTCCATCTAATGTACTCCTCCTCGCGCATACACCCAAAAACACACCAAACAGAGCAAGTTAGTATCTAATCAATGCGGGGAGAGTCATAAAAACATACTGAAGTGCAAGAAAATATAAGTATAATTCTCAAAACAAGTTTCTTTGCATTCTGTGCAAAACCGCCGCCACTGAGCGGGAGGCGGTTTGTAACCGCCGCCTTAAAGGTGGCGGTCTCATGTAACCATCCCGATCGGGGCGGCGGTCTCAGTAACCGCCGCCCGGCCAAGCAGTGGCAGTCTTGTAACCCCGCCCTGGCCAGGCGGCGTGATCATGTGATCCGAAAACCCGCGCGGGTTTTAACCCTAAAAAGTCAAAAAACGTAAAGATAGACAATTTTAGCTAAAAAAAGAACCTACCAGTGGCGCCCCCTAGATGGACCTTTTAGACCGAACATTTTCAAAAATAAGCCCCCATTACAAATAATTTGCCATTTCAAATTTGAAAGGGGAAAAATGCAAAATTGAAGAAAACCAACCTGTGATCTCGTGGGGTGGCGTTCCGCACGTGGAGGCATGATCACGATCTCGCTCCGGACGTTTCGACTCTATTCACGCAAGAAACCGTCACCGTGGGTCCCAGAGCTCAAAATCTATCAAATCAACTCGCGCAAATGAATAGGAAAATGGGCCCACTTTCATATATATATTGTTCTATTTCGTCTTAAAATGACTTTTTCGCAGGTTTGGAGCGCTGATGGAGGTAAGTTTCTATCCCCACACGAATGGTACGTTCTCCTTCCCTATTATTTTAGCGTTTATCTTCCAAGTTATTGCATCTATCTGCACTTGAGTTCTCTTTTCATTTTGCAGGTGGCGGGAATTTTGGATGGCGTCATTTCGACACATGGACGTGTAAGGTATAACTTCTAACTTCCCATTTCGGGACGGCCATACTCGGACCCACCGTTTTATGCCTCTTCATGGCTAAAACACTTCTCCGAGGGGGCAATATGTACGTACCCAAAATTGTAAGGTACTGTACTGCGGAACGGTGTAATAAATGCCCCAATGATGATACAGGTCTCTTCGCAAGGTGTTCGGGATCCAGAGAAGCTTTACGAGATATGCGTTAACATCCCGCATGCCCCGCTTAGCCCCCGCGTGCTTTGTTTTCCCTATTTTCCCTCTTTTCTTGGCTTTTTGGTCTTGATGTGGCAAGCCGCCTTTAAAGCGCGCCTTTAAGGGCGGTCTGTCCTGCGTTTTCGAAACGCTCTTTTTGGCGCGACCCGCGTGAAATATCACGTTTCACCAGCTTTTCTTGCCGACTTGAGCATGCATTAATGTTTTTGGTCCCCTGGAATAGTGTTTTTCCTTTGTTTATTGTTTAGGAGTTCAGTTTGGATTTGATCTTTGGGTGTTTGAATTCCTATAAATGGATTGCTTGCACTCAAGCAAAGGGGCTCTGAGTTTTGCTCCAAAGTTTGCTTTTGAATTTCTTGTTACAGCAGATTTAGTTTTCCTTTGCTTAGAATTCTTAGTTTTCTCATTGAGTGCTTTGGTTAGTATTGTGTTGCAGCTGGTAAGCCACATATCCAACTTGTGCAAGTGCAAACATTATTTGGGCCCCTCATTCTTGTTTCAAACTCACCATTTTCAGTAGTTCAGTCTTCTAGTTTGCTTAAGTTTGATAGTTTAAATCCTTTACATGCTTGGTTGCATTACTCAGCTGTTGGTAAGCCACAGATCCAACTTGTGCAAATAGTATCATTGTTTTTGGAGTAGAATAGTTTAGGCAGCCATTAAAGTTGCAGGTTTTGCTCTTCATACAGACTAGTTTCAGGTTCTGGACGCTTTTTGTTGCATGATTCGCAGTAGACCCCACTAGGAATTGCATAGGCCAAGCTCTGTACTCTTGCGCTATCCCTCTCCTATCCGCATTCTATTCATGCGCATTCCGAAAATTTGTCCATTGATCCAAATATCTATTCCTGCTGATGCGAAGCATTCCATGCTTTTACGGATTCACGTGAGCACAAAGAGCGAAGATCATCATGCGAGGGGACAAGAACATACACCTTTGTCGGATTCGCCTTTGCTCTGCGAAATCAGGTTCCATCTTTCAAAGTTTTAGTTAGAACTTATCAAATAAAGTAGTTAATCGCTTTATTACGGTTATTTCCATTCTCGATATTGCGGGGAAGTTGTGGGGATTGATAGTTTACGAGAAACTATGATTCATTCCTCACTTCGAGGTAGGATTGAGAATCTCGCAAATAGATTAGTTATTTCGTTATTTAGAATAAATATACAAATTACAGACAAATAGCTACACTCGGCTATTTTGTTTGTTTTACGTTATTAGTTTAGTTATCGATTCTAAATATTTTAAATAGTTTGCTTTCTTATAAATTGCCGAGAAAATACAAAAAAAGGAATTATATATCTTTAGAAGTATACTTAGATTTTACTTTATTATAGTTTGTTTCATTACTGCTTTTGCATGACAATTACGGGACCTAGGGAGCCCAGGGAATACATTTTCGAGCCAATTGTGCCCCAGCCCAATACCGTAGTGGCAATAACTGACATTGACCAAAACCTTAGGATACAAGTCTTCCAAACAACAACAGACTTCCAACAGATCAGGTCACAGTTGAGAGGGTTAAACATCGAAGACGACCAAGCACACACATTTTGGTCAAATCAGCCAAACTATAGGTTATCCTAGAAAACATCCGCATGACTGTAGAAGGATTTGAAAGAGAACAAATATTCGGGTGCGATCCTTTAGTTCCACAGCCAGACGCTGGAGATACCCTCATAGATATAGATACCAGCTTAAGAATTCAAGTTGCTAGAACACCTGTAAGGTATTCTGAGAAAATCGCACAATTGCTGATTCTAAACGTAGAGGCTGAGAAAGCTTACGACTACTGGATACTAGGGATTAGAACTTGATCTCGCGTATGACCATAATAGGACCACAACAACCAAGAGTCTACGGTTGTGATCCACAAATCCCACAACCTAACGAATCCATAAGAGAATTAGACATAGACACTGGCCTACGCACATTAGTATTTGATCTACTCGATTCCGCCTATCATCATTCTTGATTATCCCTACTAGACACAAACGACTAACGAAGCTAGAGAATTTTGGACTAGGCCGAGAATTGTCCATAGAGTTGACTATATTCACCATATGACCATATCGGGAGAAATACACGAAACCATCCGGGTCATTTCCCACGCATCCCCTGACCCATAGATCGAATCACGCAGAGCTCGATATTGATTGGAGCCTTGACAGTCAATTGATCGATCTATCACACCGATCCAGTTAGAAGGGCCTTCTTTGCCTTAGATTTGAAAATACTATTAGTGCGTGTCGAAGACATTAGACTCCCAAACTAGTTTGTCTGCATATTCTACCCCCCCAGGCTCGGCACGACCTCGGGAGGTCCATGGGAATCCTTCTCTCTCACACTTTGGAAAGGTATTAGAAACCATTTGTGATAGCTTTAAGCTATAGAACATTTGGATCTTGGCCATACTCCATTGTTGAAGCTCCTCCATCTCACATCCATTAACTTCATAGTAGGTTAGTAGGAGGGTATCTAACTTGGTCTTGTAGCCATTTTAGAGAGACCTCTTCACCTCCATTGAAGAAACAACAAATCTAATTTGATTGCTCATAGGTTTAACTAGGTTCAATTTATGTTTTAAAGTAATCATAGAGTAGTAGAGATAAAATGATAGTGTTTTAGTTTAATTCATTATTGTATAAGTTATCTTGTTTAGCACTCATCTCATGATGCATGGATGAGTTAGCAAAGCTTTGAGGTTCTTTAGCCTCATTCCATAGCTTTTACAACTTTCCATTACATACATTTGGCATGCCAGTGGGAGACTTACGTCCACCCTCCATTAATGGAGGTCTTTTAGGTTTTCAAAGTTCATTTTTAAGTTTTTCAAAGTTCATTTTCAAGTTTTTTTTGTCAAATCACTTGTTACTTCCTTATTCTTGTTTCTAACCCTAGGAAAATGACCTTCATTTACATACATTTTGTGGGTTTGATATAGAAATATGACACTTTGACTAACAACTAACCTGTTTGCTCTTGAAAATTTGAAAATTCATGTTTTTTGTAGGTTTTTCACAGGGTGCATGTAGGTGTTTACAAGGGGCGCGTACACGTTGAAACCCTAGTGTACCCATGGCTCAGAGGCATACATACCTATTAGGAAGAGTCCTTTTCATTTGCAAATTTACCTCTACGGTGGACGTGCACATGTCTCCATAATCTGGGGCGTGCATATCCTGCCTCTCTGCGTGTGTATGCGTAAATAGCTTATTGTGTGGAAATCTATAAATTTCACCTCTTTATGGTATGTGCACGCGTCTCCATCATCTAGGGCATGTATCCATCTTTCACGTCTATGTGTAAATTTTTTTGTAAAATTTTAAAGCTGCATGTTTTATGCTTAGGTGTGTATTCGTTGGCTAGAGGCGCGTATGCACGTCATTACAGGTGTGTAGGTGTCTTTTTTACTCTGTTGATTTTGCATTTTTACCTTGCACGTGTCTACATTGGATAGGGCATATCCATTGGCTGGGATGCGTATGTGTCATTCTAGACATGCGTAGGTGTCTCTGTGTAGTCCGGATTCATTTATTTTATTTTTAGTGCTCCTTGTTTTGATCATATCTTTTGACTCGTTAACCCATTTTCAGAGTTTGAATAGGCGTCGGAAAGATAACGAAGCATACTTTGCGAGGAACTTCCAAAAGTTAGATACCTTTGGTATACCAACTTCTATCACAAAACTCCCAAAGTGCTCCGAGAGACCTCCAAAAATGCAAATTACTAAAAACTATTAAAAAAGTGCAAAAATTGGATTTCTAGAATTTTTTCAATTTTCTTGGTTTTCTAACTCTTGTAGGATTCTAACAATGGTTTATAGGTTTCCTCTTCATTAAGTTATTTTATACTAACTTTTAAAAAATGTTTGCATCTTCTATTTGTGAAAGTTTGAAAGCGCGTATGCTCTTCCTCGTGCCTTTCTAGGTGATCTTGGGAATCAGAAACGTTTCACCACTTTCTTCATACTTGCAAAATGGTTTATTTAGATTTTGAAGTTGGTTAAAAAGAACTCCTTTTTGCATTGTACTTATAAATTTTCCATTTATTACAAATTTGAGTGAGATACCTTGTTGAGTATGCTCTTTCCTTGCATCTTAGGATGATCTGGGAAATCAAAAACAACATCTTATCTCCTTTGTATGAATTTTGTGGAAAATTACTAACCTTGTTGTGTAGGACCAAAACAAATGCTTGTCAAAGGAAGAAAGATCAAAAACAAACAAATACAAACCTTCTAATACACGTGTTTACATAGGTTGCCAAATGGTATGCCACTTAAAACCACATTAAGTTAAAGCAAGATAAAAAACACACCATTTCACTTCACCTTTGTATTGCAGGCTTCGGAAAAGGGTATGTCCCTATCTGCTCAACTGGAACATAACCCCTTTGGCATAACTCCTTAAGCTACAACAATGGGGGTGGTTCTAGGAACCCTAAAGTTATTCAACTGTTGTGTAACCTTGTGGATGAAACAGGAAGCACTCCGCTTACCCACTTGATTAGTTTTCCTTGTGAGATAGATTCTACAAGTTGTCCGTATCGCGACCCTAGTAAGATTACATGATAGATGCATTTATTTCCCACTGTACTTGAAGAGGGAAAAGCCGAGATACTCCAAGAATTAGTCAGTGTGACTTTTCTTGGTAAATCGTGCCCACTCTTAGACAAACTTGTGGCACCTAGTTGAGAGATCTTGTTAGGGAGGCCATTTTGTCTTGGAGCCCATTTTACTAGTCCTTTATCATCTTGGCCATCATAAAGTGACGACTTACTTGGATTCTAAACCTTGTTTTTCGAACAAGGAAAAGAATCCACTTAAGTTGGATCTAAGTGTATCTCATCATGAAATTTACAATGTATCACTTAGCTTGGTTTCTTTCTCACCTTGATGACGAGGTGAAACTCTACCCAAGTGACGCTTAGTTTATTTTCGCATATTTTGATCTATACCTTTGCATTCTTGTTTCCCATTCGGGACAACAAAGGCATCTTTGGGAGTGTTGTCATAGATAGTGTTCACCACTTTTTTGTCTGTTTATGCTCATCCATGTTTGCTGGCTGAGTTGTTAAACATCTAAAGTGTGTGGATGTGTCCTCATATCTTTGATGGCCACTTGATCTTGATTTCAAGATCATCATCATAGTTAGATTGATTCATCATTTGATCTCCCTTTGACGTGTTACCTTGTTCGCATTGTCTCAACACAATTAAGATACTTATGTCGTGTTTTTGTAAATGTGATCTAAGTATCCGCATTGTGGCATTATGTTGCGCACATTTTAACACATCCTTAGTATACCTTGACTTGGTTTGATTTCAAACATTGTCCCAAATCTTCAAAGGTGTCTCTTATTTGTTTGTGTCATTTCAATACCACTTTGGCACTAATATCTCGCTTCTCGTGAAGCTAGATAAACGTGTCAATTGGTGTGGTTACATGGCTTACATGTGTAAACCTCACCCTTTAACATTTAGGCCTTGTTGGTTGTTGAACTTGTCGTGGTATCCTTTGATTGGGAGTCACATTTACTTTTTGTTAATACTTATGCCTTGTTCATTTTGAACTTGACTTAAGCATTAACATTTTGTTGATCATCTTTGCATCAAACTATCACTTTGCACACATTTGCATAGGGTGTATTTCCTTGTTGATTGGCTTTGTGTTTCACACTTGCATGATTATTCCTTGTGATCATTCATCTAAAAAAAATTGTTTCTAGGACAATAATTTTCAATCTCATTGAGATTACATCATCACAATGTCTATTTTCCTTAGACCTTCTTTGGAAAATCACGCACGCATCTCCATACTTACGAAATGTCTAGTTGGTTGTCATTTTGCTACTTGAATCGACATATCACTTCCTTCCCTTTAAAAGAGTTCCATCACACTATCTAGATCTAGACATTTGTGGTTAAACGACACCAACAATGACTAACTATCACGCGGTTTCTCACATTTACAACAATACGGAACCTAGGTTTAGGCATTCAAATCAAAAGATACCCATTATGACTAAACCTCGTTTGGTTCTTCACACTAAAGAGCCCATTCGGGTACCCTATTCCCCACCTTCAGCTCATAGTTGGTGGTATGGTTTGGATGCTTCTGATCCAAATTATTATTTGGGTTCCCCCCACTCTTCTTCTGATTCAGATCCAAACTACCATTTAGATTCCAACTCTTCTTCTTGAAGACTCGGATCCCAACTATTGTTCGGATACCCCTAGAGTGAATCTTGAATCACGGTCCTCCCTTCCTTCGTAGGACCTTTATTCCAACTCACCTCAATGACGTCTTCCTCCTTTGAAGACTCATACGACTCCAAGTTCCATCGATCGAACATCTAATTTAGTTCTTGAGTCACGGTCCTCCCTTTCTTTCAAGACTTTATTCCTCTCATCAATCATCTCAATGACCTCTTCCTCATGTGTCGAAGAGTTCCATAAACTGAGATTCCCTCTAGTCAATCATCTAACTCAACTCCTACATCACAGGACTTAACGAATGGCTATGTGATCCTACTTTCCAGACCTACATTATGTTGTCTTCTAGAAAAATGCCATAGGTCCAAATCCAAATCGTCCATTCATGAGACCTCGCTTGCCTCGATCCTACTTCCTCTCTTGAGTCATCTTCTTGTATCAATCAATTGTCCCCTCTTATCGGACTTGTTTCTTCTATTCAACCTTCTATGGACAAAGAACAACAACCTCTACTGATTGATTTCTCTTAGAATGAAGAAACAATCTAGTACATGAGATGATATCTCTCTCTGAGGATTCTTTCTAGAACTCAATAAGGGTTATTTCTTGAACTCGATACGACTGTATTGGGGAAAAGAAGTTGATTCCTTTTATCATAACATAGAGGAAAAGCCTAAGGTCATGGAACTTGATTCTTCTTTTATTCCATCTTCACCTTCTTTTGAGCATGATGAGATGTTGGGGTCTAGCATTGAGCCATGGCCTATCTTCTCATTACCCAATCATTCATTATCTATCACCATTCCTCAATCAAAATCTCTCCTTGGGTCACTGCTGAGTAGCCCATCACCTTCTTCTATCTTGGGCCACATCCTAGGTAGCCCTCCATTTTCTACTTGTGGGTCACATCTTGGTAGCCCATCCCCTTCTATTCTTGGGCCACGTCAGTAGCCCTTCATCCTCTTCTATCTATGGGACACCTCAGGCGGTCCCTCCTCATCTCTCCTTGGGTCACCGCTAAGTACCCCATCACCTTCTTCTATCTAGAGCCATGGGAGCCCTCCATTTTCTACTTGTGGGTCCTCAGCCCATTCTTCATCTATTCTTGGGCCACGTCCTAGTAGCCCTCCATTATCTTTCATATATGGGTCACCTTGGGGTAGCTCATCATCTTCTATTCTTGGGCCATGTCCTCGTAGCCCAATTTCTTCCATCTTAGGGCCATATTCTAGTAGCCCTTCGTCATCTTCTATTAGTGGCTCACCTCCTGGTAGCCCATCCTCTTCAATTCTTGGACCGTATCCTTTTCATCCATCACATCTTCTTCTATCAATGGTTGTGGAAGGCGTAGTCATTTCTCACATCAGTTCTAAACATCCACGTTTCGCTTTCTTCTCCTTCTCGGGATCAAACAAGTCACACGCTATAGCTTATAAGAAACCCAAACAGGTTCATTATCAAGCTCAGTCAAAATTTCCAAGAGCTCCAAAGCTCCTAACAAATCAAATGATCTTAAGGTTAAAAATCAAACGCGATTCAAGAACGCACATCAATGTAACCATCAAGTATGGCACAAAGTGCATAAACCTCTAGATAGGGAATTCAATCTCCCACATATAAAATCCATGTTTTAAGATAAATGCATAGTCATTTGTTGAGTATGAGCTCACCATGATCATCGAGATCGGGGAAATATTACGCTTGATAAGCAAACACGCCTAGTCTCCCTTATCAAGGAAGTCACAAACATCATTGTTGGATCTTACCACGCAGAGTGACTTTGTTGGTCCCACCTTTCCAAAAACTATCAAAAATCTAAAAATTAAAAAAACAATCAAAAATACAAAAACATGAGAAAACACATAAAAAAATGGTAAAAGATCAAACATTGCAATCAGGTATTGAATACACATGGATGTTTCTTTCTTCCCTTTCTTTCTCTTTTTCTACAAGTCTTCCTACCATTTTCATCCCTTCGGTGATATTTTGGTTAGCCTATTCACATGCATTTTGTGACATTTATCTCTATGGTATCCATTTGACCTTGGTCTTTTATCACCTTGGTAAATTAAAGAATGATTGACCTCTTAGAGATCCTATCACATTCAACATCTAATAAACTTGTTGCATGAAGAAATTTTGGACATATTTGTTGACACTAGCCAATGTCATCATCACAATCACTCCACATACCCTTCCATCAAGCCATCAGTGGTTCTTAACCCCTTGTCAAACAAGAGAGCTGAAATAAGTTTTTGAAAGAAAAAGAATAAAAATCAATCAAAAATCAAAAATCAAAAGCTAAAAGCAAAAGCAAATTGATATATTACTCTCTCTTGGGGTATTTCCAATAAACTCTATCGGGGCTATGGATGCCTGATTGGTAGTAGAGAAATGTTGTGATTAGAATCAAATACATCTCTGTCGGGGCTATGGATGCTTGGAAGGTAGTGAGTAATGTATGGATATACTTCCACCCTCCATTCAAAATCACCTATCATCTTCAAAATAAATCATTCCTAAACATTGGCTGGCTAGGTGTCTTCACTTGTTGTCTATTAAATCTTCCTTCAAGAGGTAATTAATTTCCATTCCACACACTGGATCTCTATGAGTAAAGGCAGATTAGTATGTTACCAAGTGTCTTTTTGGACCTTGTTGAGACTCTTACTCTAGTCCGTATCTTGTCTCACGATTTGTGCCTTTGGCTAATCACTTCTTCATCATGAGGCTTCTAAGCTACATTCATCATTCATATCATTCTTTCCTACATCGTTCAAAACATCCATGTGTATAAGATTCCTTTTTGCCATGTTTTGGACACCTTTGTCCCCTTTCACAAAAACAAACCTCTCCTTCCTTTCTATCATGTGCTTTTAGGCCAACTTACGTTGGGGCATCCTTACTTCTTCTGGCACTTCATTTTTACGTTCATCATCATGTTGAACCTATCCATAATGCCTTAGGTCTTGCTTCTACCTGTGAAGATTTTTCCTTTGAATACTCCCACCTAATCGCTAGGGAATTTTTCCATCTTCACCTTTCTCGTACGTGGCCTTATGCCCTTGCACATCCCATCTATCTCTAGGGGCATCCATGCTTCCTCATCTTCTTGTACATAGTTTTGAGAAAACTTTTGAATTATCAAAAACATTCAAATATGTTAGAAAAATCATCAAAACATTCAAATATGTTAGAAAAATCAAAACATTCAAATATGTTTTAGAAAACTTAAAAAAATAGAAAATCATTCTACAAAACATCGTTCTTTGGTTCTTTCTTGTTCTCTTCATAAATGACTCACAGATCATCTTGATCTATCTCCATCAACAAAAGCTAGGCTGCTTACTATATTTGTACTCTGGGGCACAATGAGTTGCTTGGTACTATTTTGTCATAGTGCACATTACTTTTTCATAGGACCGAAGTGTCCTCCGTTATTCCCCTTGCATGTATCCTTGCTTGGGGCACCATCATAACCCTTGTCGTTAATTCACATAGGTCGGAACTGAATCTTGATAACAAAAACATTACATTATGTTTCTCTGTTAGGTTAGCTTGTTTACTTTCTCATATTGCATTGCATTATGTATGTTGCATGGAGTTAGGCATCTTTTACTTTCTCGTATTGCATTGCATTTTGTATGTTGCATGGAGTTGGTGTTTTTAGCAATGGACATTTATTCGTATATGGCTTTTCATGTCATACTACACTTTTGTTCATTCTTTTTAATAAGGACCGATGATGAAGATCTTAGCAATATGATGAAAAATAAAGTTGTTTAAAAGGCATTGGATGGACGTTGGCTCATTCCCTCTTCCTCATACTTTTTTTTTCTTCTATATCTCTTTTCTCTTCTTCACACTATTCTTTCTTCTGTTCTCTTTCTTTCATCATTTTTTGATCGTCAATCGAGTTCTTCTATCACCCCATCGAAAATTGAGGGGCATCCTCCATTCTACTCATTTTTCTTCTATCCCTTCAAAATTTTCTACTTGTTTATGCTTGTCTACTTTCTTTGAAGTGACGTTACTTATGCCACCTCAAAGAGGGGCAAATGTAGACACCTAAAACATGCTTACACTTAGAATTTCCTCAATTCAACCGATTAATGACACTTTGTTAATCAACCCTTCTTCGCTCCATTCTCGGATGCCCATTCACGACACTCTTTTGGTCGTATTCCTCCTATAATCAGCTTATTTGGCTAATATCTCTCTTATTAGCTAAACATTCCTCCTTTCGACCATTTAGAACCTCCCTAGTTCTCTCTAGACCACTTCTATTGGCTTTAGGCTATCTATCAGTCACAATTGGTTATCCAGACCCCTCCCAACTCTCAATGAGTCTCTAATCACTTTCTAATCAAAGTTTAACTAGCCTAAACCCTAGTTAACTAGCCTAAACCAAGCTTATCTAAGCCTAAAGCATGTTTATCCTAATCTAATCTAAAATATTTAGTCCCACATGCACCCAAATTCCAAACTCTTCCATTTGGAAAACTATAAATAGAAGGGTCACCCCTACCTCTCAACCTTACAAATTCACTCACAAATCCTTCTCTCACACTTTGGAAAGGCATTAGAAACCATTTGTGATAGCTTTAAGCTATAGAACATTTGGATCTTGGCCATACTCCATTGTTGAAGCTCCTCCATCTCACATCCATTAACTTGATAGTAGGTTAGTAGGAGGGTATCTAACTTGGTCTTGTAGCCATTTTAGAGAGAACTCTTCACCTCCATTGGAGTAAACAACAAATCTAATTTGATTGCTCATAGGTTTAACTAGGTTCAATTTATGTTTTAAAGTAATCATAGAGTAGTAGAGATAAAATGATAGTGTTTTAGTTTAATTCATTATTGTATAAGTTATCTTGTTTAGCACTCATCTCATGATGCATGGATGAGTTAGTAAAGCTTTGAGGTTCTTTAGCCTCATTCCATAGATTTTGCAACTTTCCATTGCATACATGTCTCATTTTCCTTCGGGTAGTGACCAATTTGGACACGAGCTAATGGGGAGGAGGACCATCAAGGAGATGAACTTCAAATTAAAGTCGATCAAATCCTAACCTTGGTATCTAACACCTAGGATAGGATTGGTGTCCTTGAACAAATGATACATGATTTGACACAAGAATATGACCAAGGGAATGGAAAATATCAAGACCACCCTCAATAAAATGGAAATTTGAATGAAGAAAATCCAAATCAGGTGAATCAAAACTGAGAAAATTTGAATGACAAAAATGTACCCCCACCCAAGAGGGCATGGGTTGAGATAGAACTAGCTAGAGACTTGAAGAGGATAGCTCCACCAAAGTACAATGGGATGGTACTCGAAGATGGTGCAAAATCTTGGCTCATCGAAATGGAGAAATATTTTGAGCTTCGTAACTTCTCGAGGAAACCAAGGTAGTTTGGGGTGCATACCAACTCTTTGGAGAAGCCTCAGCATGGTGGGAGAACTTGAAATCAGAAAGAGAATTAACTTATGAGAACACCACATGGGAACAATTTATTTCCTTCTTCAGAAGAGATGGCTACCTCAACTATACTTTGATGGGAAAATGACTAAATTCAGAACCTTAGACAAGGAGATATGTTTGTTACTACTTATTGGGAGAAGTTCACACATCTCCTTAAGTACGTACCACAATATCAAAAGGATGAAAGGTTTAGGATCAGAAATTTCATCTTAGGCTTGAACCCTCAAATTGGAACAAATGTGGACATCCATGGACCCACCTCCATGGACCAGGTTTTTGGAAAATCCATGAAGCAAGAGCATGAAACTAAAAAATTTAGCTATAATAAGGAGAGATTTCAAGGAAGGAGGAAGAGGACAACAACATCAAAATTCAACTCCATTTAAAATTAAAAATTGGAAACATAATAAAAATGGGGGAAATAAGAACATATGGTCTGGAAGGAATTTCAAACCTAGGAACTCCTTCAAGAAAAATGGTGTACCTAAGGGTAGGAATGAAAATGGAAACAACAATGGAAGGTTTAACAATGGAGGAAATCCTCTAGAAAAGAAAGGTCCAGTGGGAGGATGCTTTAATTGTGGAGGTGATCACTACGCCAATCATTGTCCTCATAAAACAACTAGTGGAAATATTAAGGCACCTCTACCAAGCCAACAACAAGTGTTCCAACAGAAGATCCATGCAGCAGTAGATAACCACCAAGCTGATTTTCAAGTGACACCAATAGAAGCATCAGGTAAAATTTTTGGCTATCCAGTTTCCATTCTTATTGATACAGGAGCATCTGAGTGTTTTATAGCTCTTGAGATTCTTAGTAAAATTTCTAGAAAAGTTGGATATATGGAAAAATCTTGGTCAGTTCAGTATGGGAACCGAGCAGAGAGAAAGGTAGAGCAATGTATTTTTTAGGCTGAGTTAGAACTTCCAGAATTTGTGACTATAATTAACTTATATGTTGCACCCTTGGGATCTTATGATGTTATCCTAGGAGTTAATTGGTTATGGAAACACCATGCAAAAGTTGATTATTTTTCCAAGGATATTGCTTGTCTTGATGACAAGGGTTACCTTGTGCATATCCATGGAATCAAAAGAGAAGTAATTCTAAGGAAAATTTCAGCAATGCTAGTTAAATAAATCCAAGAGGAAGGGGTGTGTAATGCTTTTAGTCCATATCAATGATATAGAAACTGAAAAAGAACCAACTCTTGAGGATTACCCTTTCCTCTAAGACTTCAGTGATGTTTTCCCGATGAGTTACCAAGACTTCCACCTCATAGAGAATTTGATTTCTCCATTGATATTGTGCCAGGATCATAACCATGTTCCAAGGCACCTTATCGAATGAAAATAACTGAGTTGTTTGAGTTAAAGGCACAATTGCAAGAATTGTTATCTAAGGGTTTGATTCGTCCCAGTGTATCCCCTTGGGGTGCACCAGTGATTTTTGTGAAGAAGAAGGATGGAACTCTTAGGCTTTGCATAGACTACAAGATGTTGAATAAAGCTATGAAAAATAGATACCCCTTGCCACACATAGATGATCTATTTGACCAAATGTGAGGGGAATTGTTTTCAAAAATTGATTTGAGATCGGGTTACCATCAACTCAAAATTTGTGAGGAAGACATTCCAAAAACAACTTTTGAACTCGTTATGGGAATTACGAGTTCACTGTACTTTATTTTGGACTCACAAATGCTCCAACAACATTCATAAATCGATGAATAGTATCTTCAAGGATTATCTAGATAAGTTTGTGTTAGTTTTTCTAGATGATATTCGATATATTCAAAGACGGAAGAAGAACACATTGGGCATTTGAGATTAGTGTTGGAAAGGTTAAGGAAACATAAGATTTATGGAAAGTTGTCAAAATGTTCTTTCTTCCAACAAAAAGTAAACTATCTAGGCCACATTATTTCAGTGGAAGGTATATCAGTTGATCCAGCTAAGGTACAATCTATCATGGACTGGCCTTCCCCAAAGAATGTGCATGAAGTTTGAAGTTTTATGGGCTTAGCAGGATATTACAGAAATTTTGTTGAAGGATTCTCTAAGATAGGGAGTCCAATCACATCCTTGTAGAAGAAGGGTAAAAAGTATGTATGGACCAAAGTTGTGAAAAGGATTTCCAAATTTTGAAAGAAAAGTTGACATCAACACCCATCCTAAAGGTACCTGATCCAAATGGTAATTTCACTATCATCACATATGCATCTGGTGAAGGTTTCGAGGGGTTTAATGCAAGATAACCATGTGGTGGCATATGAGTCTTAAAAAATCAAGCAAGGAGAGTTGAATTATGCACCACATGATTTGGAGCTTGCTGCAATTGTCCATGCATTACAAATGTGGAGGCATTTCCTTATTGGAAATCCATTTGAGCTCAAGACTGATCACTTAGGGCTCAAGTATATCTTTACCCAACAAACCTAAATGCCTGCCAACGACGTTGGTTGGAATTTTTAAGTGAGTATGATTTTGAAATTAGCTACATAAAGGGAAGGAAAATAGAGTTGCAGATGCCCTTAGCCATCATTGCTATATAGTTGTCATGGCCACAATGAGAACCACTTTTAAACAACAAGTTTTAGATCAACTACCATTTGATGATTTTTATAAACAAGTCAAGGTTTCCCTTGAGGATGATAGTCAAGATCATAGGTATGAGGGCTATCATATTGATGGATATGGTCTCTTAAGATTCAATGGTAGAATTTATATTCTGAACTGTGGTGATTTGTGAATCACAGTTTTGAGGAAGCACATTGTGCTCCCTACTCAAGTCACCCTGGTGTGACCAAGATGATGGTTGATATAAAACAATTGTATGTTTGGCCTGGGCTTAAGAGAGATGTTACTAGCTTTGTAACAAGGTGTTTGGAGTGTCAACGAGTTAAAGCTAATCATGTGCATCCAACAAGGTTACTTTATCCCCATGATGCGCCCGATTGGAAGTTGCTAAGTTATTAGTATGGATTTTGTTCAAGGGCTTCCAATGTCCAAGAACAAACATGATGTGATATTGGTAGTTGTTGAAAAACTTACCAAGGTTGCACATTTCATCCCTAGGAACTTGAAGGATGATTCACCAATTTTAGCAAGGAGGTTTGTATAGGAGATATTCAGGTTGCATGGAGTACCTAAAAATATAATTTCAGATCGAGACACTTGCATGACGTCAAGGTTCTAGAAGACCTTGCATGTAGCTTTAGGAACAAATATCAACTTTAGTACAATGTATCACCCTGAAACCAATGGAAAAATAGAGAGAGTTAATCAAGTATTGGAAGACATGCTTCACATGTACTACATGGACCAACAATACAAGTGGGAGGAGTACTTGCCTTTAGTAGAGTTTTCTTACAATAACTCTAACCATTCCACTCTTGGTATGACACCGATTTGAAGAACTTTATGGAAGGAAGTGTCATACACCTATCAGTTGGGACAAGAAAGAAGATCATGTTGTGATTGGTCTTGAAATGCTTCAAGAAATGGAGGAACAGGTAAAGCTAATTAGAAAGAGATTGTTTGAAGTTGCTAGATAGACAAAAAAGTTATGCAGATAGAAAAATAACCCTAAGAAATTTTGAAGTAGGAGACAAGGTTTTCCTTAGAGTCAAACCCAATAAAATTTCTATCAAATTTGGTAAGGCATCCAAACTTGCTCCACGTTATGTAGGACCCTTTGATGTCCTAGAAGTTGTGAACCCAGTAGCATACAAGCTTGCTTTACCTCCATCCATCTCTCCATAATGGTCGACTCCATAATGGTTTCCATGAACCCCTTCGGCTTTGTTAAAGCGATATCATGTTGATATGTCACATGTAATTGATTGGAGATTATTATTGAGTTTAGGAGTAAGAGGTGGTTATGGTAGAAGCGCTTCCTCCCCTTCGAATTTAATTGATACTAACTACTTCCATGTTATTGTTATGAAAATCACCTTGACCGTAATCAAATAGAGATGGAAGTCTACGAAAGAGAGAGAACTATGTAAGGTCTAATGGGACCAATACTCTAAGGAGAGTGCAACATGGGAAGACTATGATGAAGTCTTCAAGACTTTTCCACATTTATTTGTTTAGTTTTGTTTTTAACCATAAGTAGCTTATTGGGCCAATGCCTTTTCCAATGGGGGAGGGATTTCACATCCCTAAATTTTGTCTATTAAAGTATACTTAAAACTATTGATGTAATAATTGACATATGTTATTGATTATGTGGAGGTGTGAATTATTATACTAGAGTTTAAGAGTTTAATTTTGTTTATTGAAATGTAATTTGGGATAAATATTATAATTGAAAATAATATGATTAGCACTTGCCCTTCTATTATATCATGTCGAATTTATATCATGATCTAGTTAACTACTTCCATGTTTATTAAAAGTTATGAGTTATAAATAAGAAAACAAATAAAGGAATAGACACACTTTCTTTTAGAAATTTTGGGAGCAACAAATACGGGAGCAAAGTTTTTGAGCATCATCTATCTTGGAGAAAATCAGTAAGTGATAGAGAAATATGAGCACATAATAAGAGTGGAGCTATAGATTAGAAGAATTGGTTGGTTGTTGAATGCTTGGGATGCAAACCAGATGCGAGTTATTTTAATTAAAACATCTCTCATCACTCTTCAAACTTTTGAATTTTTATCTCTTCTTCCACTAAGAATAATAATATGTAACTTGTTTTAGAGTTTAATTGAATATCATACATTCAATCAATAAATCTAATAAAGTGTAATTTTTCTTTTATTGTTAAGAAGATGAAGGAAATTCATTAATTCTTTATATAGATAAAGTGATAAAATTGGGTAAATGATGGGTAAATTAAAATTGGGGAAATGTTGGGTGAATTAAAATTGGGTAAATGGTGGGTTTTTGGTTTTAGTAATATGATGCCCTTTTTAAAGAAACTTAGGATTTGAAAACATAATTAAGATTTTATTTATTTATTCATTATTTTTAATTGGAATTCCTAATTTATTTAGTAATGAATAATAGGCTACATGGATATATTTAAATTTATTATAAAATTTAATATGTAAAAAAGTGTTTTAAAAATAATTATAAATTAAGATTCCAAGAAAGGTATATTTGTTTTACTAGTAAATTATTTATACACTTATACTAAATAAACTTCATGTTTATTTATGGGACTTTGAAATATGTTATAAAATTCTAATCTAAGTCCTAAAAATGGTGTTCCCTTAGAATAAATTGAGGAGGATGGAGCACCTCAACATTCTTAATATCAACTTGAATTGATGTGTTTAGCTTCTCCTCATTTTACCTATCAACTTTGCAGGGGTAAGAATAAGTAAAAATTTAGCGGTTAGTAGTGAAACCAAACGTGCATGTCCATCTAGGAATCCTATGATACACGATGAAGTTTCCTTGTATTAGTTTTATTGTTTAAATTCAATAGGAAATAAAACTTACTAAATCTGTTGATATCTTGTAAACTCTAGTTTAATCCTCAAAAATTTTGGTCAATGGGAGTTTTAAATCCCGGTGTCGTGTGAGGACAATAATGTTTTATGAAATGGTATGGAACATTGATGTGATTCATTATCACCTACATACCTATCAAAGTTTGTTCACATGTTATTTTTGCTTACCTTGTGGATACCGGTTGTTGTCTAATATGAGGTCAGAGATGGATGAGATGAATCGGTAGCTATGAGTTAATGTATAGTGAACATTGGAAAGTGGGACTAAAAGTATAAGGGAATTAGTTTAGTCTTCACCATGACTCAGTACGAGTGGATATGGGTCCTTTTGTGGGGTTACCAAATATTGACCCAATGTTTTGGGTTACCAAGCATACCTCGTATACGAGTTAGGATACATCGGGGTAACCCTTTGTAATATAAGTCTTATGACCATAAGCAATTACTAATAGTGTTAATAAAAAAATATTATCCAGTTCACCATCTTATATTACATCATGACCGGTTAGGTCGTATTTAATAGGGATTTATATACATGGAACGCTCTATCTTTTGATATTAATTTTCATATCTACCTTCTTCGTGAAGGGTAGGGCCACTCTCGGGATACGAGAGTTGTGCGGGGAACCAAACTAGCTATGTGGTTGGAGGAAAAGTGTTATGATGATTCTCTCCCTCTCCTGCTTCATTACTGCGACCTCGACATGATCTCGGTGTTATCTCAATGGTGCTCACATTGAGAATTATCCTTATGTTCTTTGATATCAGTGTCTATCAAAGCAAAATATTGTATTATCATTTGTAATTTGTATTATAAAAAGAAAAGAAAATCAAGTTGAGCATAATGATTATGTAGTGTACTTGAAAACTAATATGTACAAATTTAAAAACACATAATCTTTTTCGTACCATTAGTATCTTTATTGTGCAAAAGAAATTGGTAATGAATTAGCTCATATGTCATCACATTCATATGTTAGTATGTTCTCGATGCTTAGTGAATTGAACAAGGTGGAATGAATTCATTTTCTTATGTAATTATCTTATCTGATTACAATAATATTAGTTAATTCATTAAATTGCAAATAGATGATGCCCTTTGATTATTGTACTTTCCCTTAATAAACAAGCATTAGTTGTTCCCTTTGGTTTCTACATCGTGGATAGTTTAAGTTAAGAACTAGGGATTTAATTCTCATCTTTGGTGGAATTATATGGAAATTCACATGAAGGAATGTATATAAATAATAATTAAAAAAATTGGGGTGTTTTTCTAGTATTCTACCAAGGGGTTCTTACACCACTTCCATTAATTAAAATAAAAATGAAATTGTTTATTCCACACACAAAAGATTTTTATAGGTTTGATGAATGATGTTTTGGGTTAAGTTTTTTAAATTCGGATGTTGTTCCTTTTTTTTTGTTTAAAGTGGGTATTATTAATGGAAATGTGAAATACAAAGTATCCTAATTAGCTTTTCTCGTATTATTAATTTGGTCCAAAAATTTTACTTGTTGCACCAAATGTCTTAGCAATTTGTCGATGATGAATTTTTGATGAGATAAACGACAATAAACACCTTATGTATTATAGTATTACTAATTTAATAATGTCCAAACCTCACATTGTGTAAGAAATTAAAGGAGTTGAAACATGTTTATTTACTTCAGGGGCTTGATAGTGGTAAATATGGTGTCTTTGTTGCGAGGATACAATTTCAAACTTAGCGCACTTTGCCATGTTTTTTTAATCCGGATGATATCAGTACAAGTCCCAAGTAATGAAAAACCCATAAAACGAGGAGGTGCCTTGGTGATGTTGTGGTGAGGGTCGCGGCGTTTTAGGGTAGCACCATGGGTTGTGAGATTGGGCCGTAGTGTATATCCCATGTAGAGGACACAAGGAGTGTGGGAGGGCTTCTTGGAGGTGTGGCCTTGGAAACACCAATTCTAATGAAAATCACGAGCCTCAAAATTCAATAAATTATAGGATCAATATAAACACCATCCTACACTTCTCACCCAAACCAATGTAGGATGTAACACTATTTTGAAATCACGGGCTATTTGTATCACATAGCATTTTTAAGGTGTCAATGCATGTGTTAAAGGGAAGTCGAGACCTAGAAATTTCGCCATGACCTCTAATGAATTGACATATAGAGGAAAGGGATGGTGGCCAATTTGTTTTGGTAGAATCATTACATGCGGCAACTCAAACCAACAATGTGGGGGTATTACAAGTATCTGTTGAAACTCAAACTAAAAACATTTAATGATCAAATAATGCTCAAACTGAAAAAAAAAAAAAAAAATTGATTTTATAGAAGTCCAAGAGGCCAAGGTTCTAAAAGATTCAAATGATTTTATCCCCAAAGTTACACTCCATGCAGAGATAACATTTGCAAGAGGGTGTTTGATATGGATTTTTTTATCAAAACATTGAGTTGAAAAGAGTCCTCTTACCGGTATGCTGCGTGTCGCCTCCCCTACCTACGTTTTTCACCAAATCCGCAATGGCCTCGCGTCGTGCTCTGTTATGCGCTTTCTGTCAGCTCACCGATTCCCTGCTTTGTTTGAAAATATTCCATATGCGCCACGAGAAAAAAATGGTGGTTTTATTTTCAAAAATCGCATGGTTTTGAGTGGTACCATCACCTATTTTCAAACGCGAGTGAATACCATCATGAAATAGACACACGGGGTATTGGTGTGGCGTGGTTTTCCATTATTTGGCATACCCATTCAAATGTGGCACACACTTTAATGATTTCCCTCTTTTCTAACTAGCCATGTCATATCATCGGCGATGAAATAAGAGGCATGCATGGGGGCATGTAGATGATATCTTATGGGGCACGGGTCTTAGGGCGGTGCATTCAGTGAGGAGAATAGCCGTAGCCGAATATATAAGGGAGAGGAGCCAATAGTTGTGCACCCAAGTTGAGGGGTGTACAACACACATATAAATACATCAAATTTTGAAAAAAAAAAAAACCCTTTAATAGATTTTTTTCTTAATCTAAATATTTTTTTAGCATTTTTATTTTATGGAAAGTGGTTTTTAAATGGATTTAAATCAAGTAGTTTTCCATACAAAGGAAAAAAGGGTGGACCATTAGTAGGGCATTATGTCATGCATTTTTTTCCACTTATGTGGCATCATGTGATTGGGTGATTCTTTGATTTGATTTGATGTCAAACATTTTATTAGCTACTTTTTTCAAATGTTGAATGACAAATGTACATGTACTAATCACTCATTTCACAAATATCCTCACCATTATTGGTCCATGCTCCACTATTGGCTCCTCTCCCTTACATATTTGCGGCACTCATAGGTCATGGGTATAATTTCGAGTTTACCAACAAGGAATAGAGTGAGACACTTGCATGAGGCTCCAGTAATAATTTAAAAATAACATTTATATGTTCCAAAATTCTATTACACCCACTGGTAGGTCATAGGTAATAGGTATCGTATTACATTGATGACCGGTAGGTCATAGGTATAATTTCTGATTTACTCCCAACGAGTAGAGTGAGACTTTTGTGTGAGGTTCCAATAATAGTTTTAAAAATCACATAAATATGTTCCAAGATTCTATTATACAGAGACACCATTAACTTGCAATTAGTAGAATGAGACATTACGTGAATCTCCATTATAACAATTAATTCTCTACCAAAACTAGGTGTGTTTGGCCATTCAAGTGGCTATCTGTAGTTCAAGTGGCTATTGGTAGCTGCATATAATTAACTGCCTACATTTGAGGGTTAATACACAGTTCTCTGACATGTCAGGAAAATGAGGTAAAGATGGTGCGCGCAGACTTTATTAACCACTGCAGCCTTCAAGGCCTGTGGGGAAATTCAGGTCTAAAAAATGACTTTAGCATTCATTATCCACCGCACTCATTAGTGTGCTCCATGCTCACAATAAATTCACAGAGGGAGTTGGTGGGTGATACTCTAATTTCACACAGGTGGTTGGTGGATTGCCAAATTTTAATTCAACTCCTCCATACCTCTTATGAGTCAAGTTGAATTGCAGGTATGGTTTTCTATGTTTGGAATTGTGAGGATAAGGTCCTACAAATCTTAACCCACCAGATCATAATTTTCTCAACATAAATTAATGGGTTTTCATGATTTTTTCTTGCTTTTTTGTTTTCATGATTTTTGGTGTTCTTGAGTTTATTTGTTGTGATATATAGGATAGACTCTCTGTTCTAAACATCATGTATGTATGATAATTGTCAATTTTTTATAAATTGTTTTTAAAATATTCATTCTGTAGTGATAGGTTGTTGGATTTACAAGTGGAAAATAAAGGATCCAAGTTTTACAACTCCAATCAAATTTGGTGCTAACATACACAATGTTTAAGTTCTTCCATGAAGACTAGCTGAAGAGGGGAGTCATTTTCTTTTGGAAAGGTTTGTTTTCATGCAATTGTTGTTTGGGTTGGGTAGTTATAATGGGGAATCATTTGGAAAATTTTGTCTACAGCCTGAAATCAAAGATCAGAGGCTTGCAGAAGAAAAAGCCTTACAGAAAAATGGATAAGAGTGATAGCATGAGAATGGAGGCAAAAGCAAACGTGCACAGAAGCTGATTGCTCAGACTCTCAAGCTTGCTGATGAACCTGGTACAAAAGCAATTGTGTTTTAAAGATTAGATATGGGGGCTTTCCATTTTTTCGTTTACCTATGTAAATTCGTTTCCTTAATATTACCGTGTGAATTATTAGGCTATGGCAAAAAAACAGAAACAATGGATGTAAAATACTGTGGAGATTCCTATGTATGGGAATTTTTATTATAAACAAAAGCAAATGTAATGAAAGCTTATTTCTGTGAAGTAATAAAAGGCCAATTTAATATTGTAAATGTATATTATTTTTTATTCAAGGTTGGAAATAGGTTTAGTGTTAAGGAAGTAGGGATATTCATTTGTCAAATTTATTTGGTACTTGATATTTGTTTCAAATCTTTTCGGTATTTCTTAAGTTTTATATTTTATTTTGGTGGATGGTGAATGGGTGTTTGTAATAGATTATTTGTAGTATTGAACAACAATCTATTTGATAGGATTTTGATATTCTCTTAATTATTTGTCAATAGAAAGAAAAAGTAATTGTACTTAGAGCTTTATACTTTATAGTTTTTATTTGAAAGTTAATATGAAAAATTTATTGTACGTCTTCTTTGAAATTTTAAAGCCCAAATAAATTAGGTGAAAAATTGCTTTTAATTAGATGCCTTACTATTTTAAGATATACCTCTTTAATATATCTTGAAACTACTTTTATAACTTTAGAAAGCCCAACCCGGCCATTTGAGACTTCTTACAAATTATTGGAAAGTTGAAAATGGATTTGGTAATTATATATTTATACATTAAGATGTAAAAGTGTTTTGTTGTATCTGGTTGGGCGAATGTTTTTCCATTGACCATAGATATCAAAGCAACGAGGACCGATAATGTAAAAGCTCGGCGTCGCCCATTTGAGACTTCTTACAAACTATTTGAAAGTTGAATATGGATTTGGAAACTATATGGTTATACATTAAGATGTAAAAGTGTTCTGTTGTATCTAGTTGGACGAATGATATGTCCATTGACCATAGTTATTAGCAATGAGGACCGATACTATAGAATTCCAACCCCGCCCATTTGAGACTTCTTACAAACTATTGGAAAGTTGAATATGGCTTTGGTAACTATATGTTTATATATGCCCCTGCACTCCTTGTTTATGAGACTATCATGCTTACGTGCACCCTAGCTTTTAGCAAGTTTTCCATCTTCCAAATTTTGTGTGCCTTTCATCCAAGCACTCCTAGTAGACATTTTCTTAGTCTCCATCTTCACACGCACCGTGCCTTAGTCATTCCCCTCCCTTTCGGGTTTCCTTTTATGAGGAAAGTTTCATGTGATGCATCTTCTTCTCGTCTCATCAATCATATATGTTTTCACTTCTTTGTTCTTCATGCATTTGACAACACTCCTACGTAGGACTAGTTCCTATGCACCCAAGTTGGTCCCTTCCATCTTTGCTCCCCTTTTTTATTTTCCTTCTTGCATGCACTTTAGACTTACATGTTATGAAACTCGGTTGTTTCAAGGACAACTCTCTAAGTACATGTTGGCTTCTTTTCATTCTCCTTCCCTTAGGAACTTGATTCATGTCTCACACTTGAACTCGACATTCCATTATTCGTTCCTCTACTCCTTGAAGCCCCCAAGGGCATACTTTTCCTTATTTGTTTCCATATTCGTGTCTCTTTACGCTTGCAGTGCTTATCCCCTTGTCATTCCATGGAACTTTTATAACGCTAATCAACTCTTTGGTTGGCTCATGCACCAACATTTTCCCTGCAATCTATTCTCTACCCATCTACATGATGGAGAAGAAATCTTCTTCATAGTCATATTCAACATATTTGAGCTCCTTCTTTCTCTTTACTTTCTTTTCTCACAATGTTTCTCTTATCAATAAATCTACAAAAATAGAGCTCTTTGACTCCCTTTTCTTCCCTCACTTTCATGGTTGTTTTATATTGGTAATTCGGTAAATTCTGAACTTACTCAAATAGATGCCTCAGATCCACAATTCTTCCAATTGGTGGATTGCATCATGGTTGGCGGTCTACCCACTCTCTCTTCCTTGGAATTGAGCTCCTTTATCTTTCCATGGCTCATCCTCCTCAGAGTCCTTTCTCACTCTCACTTTTACCCTTTTATAACCTCTCTTAGCTTGTTCTATAGCCTTCGACTTTATAGTGATCAACCCTCTAAAGCCTTGGCTAAACAATAATCTCTCAAGCTTCACTCTGCCTGATTTTGGCAAAATCATCTTCTTTAATTGGTTGGTGATGCCCCCACATCATTTGGTACAACAATGTGATACTTGTAATAACATAAATTTAAGTTGATGTTGTATGGCTTTTAATGAGCTCATCAGGGATCAAGTCTTGTTGAGTGCAAAACTTGGAGACACTGACACAAAGAGTCAAACGGTTGAGGACAAGATCATGCCTTGGGTGATTTTGACGGCATGGATGCCCCTTACCCATAGTTGCTTAGTTGAAGGTGATCATTGGTTTAGTTTGTTCGCTTAGTTTGCATTGTTGGATCTATATGTTCCCTTCGGAACTTAGTCAAACATGTCATCAAACTATGTAATCCAATGCCCAATTGTAACACACCCTAGAGGTGCTCAGTCAAAAAAAAAAAACTTTACACATTACCTACATAATTTCATATAAAGGCTTCATCACAAACAATATATGGTTTAAAAAGTTATAAACAATTAGAAGGACTAAATTTGAAGGTTATATTAATTATATGTAAGGCATTGGGAAAAGGGCCATTAACGCTACATTAGACCTTGATTTTTCACCTTATGGTAACACATTTTTTTGGTTATCTATAATTAAAATTTACTATTGGAACTTCCCTTTATATTAAATTAAAATAAAGAGAGTTGCATTTGTAGGGGCGATCGGAAAACTTGTGATCCCACAAAACGCCACGAGGGAAACAACAAAATAGAAAATGCCAAGTGGGCTACATCAAAACGCCCAAAGGGCCAATAGAAAGCACATGAAACAAATCACACCGGGGATAATTTTAGTGGCCAATATTCGTAATATGGCGAATATTCCCTTTTAAAAAATTTGAAAAGGTGAATTTTCTAGGGCGGGTCGGTGACCTGTTCACCTAAAAATTATAGTTTAATTTTTTTAGGGGTCGGCTTTGCCTACCCTTGAAACTATCCCCTATATAATCCTATATTATTTGCCAGGTAGAACACTATTATTCACAAGGTTGTTGACGTGCGGCGAGGAGAGTTTGTTGATGCGCGACAGAGTGCGGAGGAAGTAGACGCACGATAGAGAGTTTTTTGATGCGTGACATGGAGATTTTTTTGTTGCGCGACCAGATGGCGGAGGCTGCAGACGCGTGTGAGATTTGCTTGACGCCTTGTTGACGCGCATCAATGAGGTTTGTTGACGCGCATCAACCACTTTGTTGACGCGCATCAACAAATCTCTCTCGTGCGTCGCATGACCTTATGTCCCACCACTTAAAAAAATAGGCGAAAATTTTTACTCGCCAGGACCCCAAAAAATTCACCTTCCCATGAAACCAATTCTAAAGATATTCGCCAAGTATTTTCCACCTCCGATTTCTAAGAGGTCTCTTAAAATGAACCCTGAATCACACCAATAGAATCAAATACAAGTCGTAGCACCGGGAGGAGGGTCATCCCAGGACGGATAAACACTCCACTATTGGGCTCGGTTAAAGGAGGATCCACCTCCCACCATCATGGTCTTGCATATGCATTTGTAAAGGAGCCATAATTCCCCATTTAGGGGAGGATAACCAAATATAGTTTGCATGCTTGGCGGTGGAGAGCCCCACTGCGGAGAATTAGCAACACCCTTCCCCTTCAAAGGCGGACTCCGGCCCGAGTCGGATGAGGACAACGCTAAAGGGCGGCCCCAAGGAGAGGCGAGAATGGTGGTTGCGCATGTGCAAATTATATGATGTCGTCCCCGCACGTGGTGGCCATCATGGCGGTGAAAGCCGAAGTGGCAGTTGTAGAGGATCTGGTGGGACCTAACTCATAGTGTAAGCGCACTCCCCAAAGTGATCCGGGAGCTCTTGTAATTGAGTGAACTCCAGGGAAACCTTGATTGTTTGAGCTTGAATTTGTATGTGAACGGTAAACAATATCACCACTTTGTCATTAGTGGAAAAAAAGCAACAGATTGATCATGCTGGAAGATTAAAGCATTGTGAGCTTTCCAAATATGAAACAAAATACATGCATGAAACAATTTCCAAAGAGTATCAATATAATGAGGCCAAGGACTAAAATCTCCAAATAAGCAAGACGTCAATGAAATAATTCAGGATGGTAGGGATGGAATAAGGAGTGGATCCAAGTCCATATGGCCTGGGCACGAGAACATGACCAAAATATGTGTTTAAACAACTCAGGACGAGAACAGAAGGGGCATTTAGGATTAGGGATGTCGATATGACTGAGACGTTCGCCCATAGGTAGACCTTGATAGACCAGACACCAAAGGAATTGATTAACTTTGGGCTCAAGAAGAGGATTCCAAGTATGGGAAATCCTACGAAGCCAAGTGGAATGCAGATTGCAAACCCCATCGGTCATTGATCTTGTCAATGGCGGAAAAGAGTGGGCTCGACATATGGTAGGTTATTCTAGCATTGTAGCAAAGGAAAGCAATTTCTTGGTTCCACCACCAATCACGCCACCAAGCCTCCGGGGTTTAAGCCCCAACTTGTGGAGCATAACATCAGGTAGAAGTTCTGAAGTTTGACAGATCGAGGGAAGGTCCAAATTGGCTAGATTGAATTTCAATTTAAGCTCGAGCCAAGGCACCCAATCTCTGCATGTAACCAAATCTGAATGGTATGAATGCCCTTGTGAAAAAGTCAGAAAGTTTTAATGCCCAAATTTTCCACAAGTGAAAGCTTATCATTAGTGATGATGAGGAGACCACCAAAGATTCTGAGAATTAAAAGAAATCCCTATGTAAAAACCATCGCCAATCCATTGCATCCACGGATTGACCATATCAAAAGATTTCGAAATACTTTTGGCAACCAAAGTGCCAGTGATTTTGACAGGAACCTTAGTGATAATAAGGGTATACATCCCGATATTATTCCAACATTTCTTTCCATACAGAGCTCGAACAAAATGTGGTGTCTGCGGCAAGATTTTCTAGGCCTAGTTACCCATCAAACATCGAACCACCCATTTAGAACAAAGAGCCACCTTTCCGATAGACATCGATGATTCCCATGCCGCCTTGCTTGTAAGGGAGACAACAAACCTCCCGAGAAACTCGTTGAAAGGAAGTTGAACCAAAAAATTTACACCATAAAAAGTCTGCAACAACTTGGCAAGTTTGGTGAACGAAGAGCGAGAAGGGCACCAACAAACATAGTAATACACATGGGTGGCGACAAGAATCTTAGTACAAACTTGGAATTTACCAGCCAGGGATAGAGGTTTGGAAGACCACCGGGCCACCTTAAGCTCCACTCTATTAATAACATATTGCCATAAAGTGGCGGAGTCACTGTCAAAGGCGAAAGGAATGCCCAAAATTTTGAATTTCTAGCCACGGATGATCCATCTCCAGGATAATATTTCAACTAGTCCGGGATAGGTAAGAAACTTTGACGGTAGCCCAAATTCTTATCCATTTGAATGTTAGATCTAAAGGCAAGACAAAACGTATCAAGGCAATCAAAAACCTTGGCAACATTATGTTCAGACTCAACAATGGTAAGGAAGGAGTCATCAACAAAGTGACCATTGATGAGTTGTGTTGCATGATCAGGAAGAAAAATCCCTCGAATGTGACCTTGAGCTGCATGATGCGCAATGAGATACCCTAAGGCATCAGCAACAAGAACAAACAAGGCTGACACAAGAGGGCACCCCTTACGATAGAACGGAAGAGGTCAAAAGCAGTG
Source organism: Taxus wallichiana var. yunnanensis (assembly GCA_018340775.1). Classification (NCBI taxonomy): domain Eukaryota; kingdom Viridiplantae; phylum Streptophyta; class Pinopsida; order Cupressales; family Taxaceae; genus Taxus; species Taxus wallichiana. The sequence continues at coordinate 893,823,295 of CM031240.1, read as the reverse complement.
GATGATGACCATTGATGGTAAGGTGAGCCGAAGCATTAGAAAACAGAGTGTTGACAACCGATCTAAAGAAGTCGCCAAAGCCAAGGGATTTGAGCATGGCCAAAATGAATGGCCATTCAATACGATCATAAGCCTTCTGAAGTCAATTTTGAGAAATAAAGGCCTCTGCAGAGACACTCTGAGCCCATTCCATGCCTTCCCACACAACTATAAGATTATCAAGAATGTATTGACCTTTGACAAAGTCAGTTTGTTTGGGATGAACAATTTTAGGCAACAAATCAGCTATGTGAAGAGCCAAGGCCTTGGCAAGAATTTTATAAGAGACATTTAGGGTGATGGGACATCAATTATTAATTTGTTCTAGGTCACCACCTTTAGGGATGAACTTTATGTTTCCTTGATTAATGAAAATCCCAAGAGAATTTCATTGAAGAGATTCATTATAGACGAGAAGGCAGTCAGGTCCCACAAAAGACCAAGTGGCTTTGTAAAATTTACACGGGAACCCATCCAGACTTGGTGACATGTCATCAGCTAAGTAGAGAGCAAGGTTGCATGGAGCTCCTCCAAGGTGAGTGGAGCATTGCAGTGGGCCCGCTCTTTAGGAAAAATCTTAGTAGGAACCACGTCAACACATTTCTATAAGGAAGCAACTCGCTCAATCGAAACCTCTTGAGCTTGAAAAACCAGATGGTAGTGCTTGACAAAAGCATTAGTGATCTTTGGAATCTCTGTGAGCCAGATGTGAATCATAGATAGCTTTGATTTGTTGATGAGCATGTTTGGCGTGGAGGGATTTGAAAAATATTTTAGAGGCTTTGTCTCCCACCTTAAGCTAGTGCATCCTCAACCGGATCTGAGCACCACGGGACAAATGAGACTCAATGAGCTTGAGCTTGTGTCGGGGTTCCACTGCCTGAATCTGGAGAGGAATATTAAAAGGATTAGCCTCGATAACAAAATATCCGTTTGAATTCTTTGTGCAGAGCTGAATAATATCTCTTACGGACTCGATCCACCTACTTTCTAAATCGCCAGAGAAACTGGGTGGTGCGTTGAATTGTCGCTTCCCACCATAATATCCAGTTGGAAACAAAGGGCGGACATGGCGCCATGTTCCAAACCTTAGCAATGAGTGGGACCACCCGAGGTGACTCAACAAAGTGACATTAAGATAGAATTGATTAGAGGGAACTTTGAGAGGGCCCCCGCCAAGTAACCTTAAATGTAATCGAGTGGTGATATGATAAAAGCACGTTAGACCATACCTTGATAACGAGAAAGGATCCTTGAATGTCAAAATAAAAAAAAGTCTGTTATGAAAGAAGAGCACGGTCAAGGCGTTTTAAAACCCGATCATATCCTTCTTGAATATTGTTCCAAGTTTACCAAACTTGGGCTTTAAACTCTTGTCGTCGTTTGAGAAACGAATTAGAAACTCCCCAACAACTTTTAAATAAATACCAAGCCACACGCTCGCCAACACACTAGTGCATAGGGAGGGGCCACATTTACCATACAAGATGCTCTATCATATTAAAGTTTCACCACACACCAACCAATAAGAGAGAGGTAAGTTATCACCTAACCATTTCCATAAAGGTGTTCTTTCGGTGTTGTCATTAGGGGAATAAACATTGAGAATACCAAAAGTAATATCATTAATAGCCATAATCATCCACACATCCCAATTAGCAAGATCTGGCGAGGTAGTGATTAAGGCCGAAAATTTCGATAATGGAAATGATAGAACCACCTTTACCATCAATCCGTTGCATGTGAAAATGCGTGAAATCTGGGGCAATGCAAGTTAGAGTATTCTGAATAAAAAACCTAGAAATTTAAATTTCCTATAAACAAATAATATCTAAATTGTCAATACGCTGGCAAGCTAAATGAATAGATAATTTTTGAGAGGGCTCTATCAACCCCAAACATTCCATGAGATGAAATTCATGAAAAATCAGACATGTCAAACTCCCTCTTCCCGTCCTCAAAACCATCCTCCGAGCCGAGAATGGAAAAATTATTGGCAAGTGGAATATGGTCTGAATTAGAAAGCTTGACTTAAATGGAGCGGTGTTTGGCCCCATTATCCCCTCGCACGCTATGGGACACCTCCCGAGGTGGACTGCGAGAGTGTTAGAGGAAGAGAGGTTGAAGAAAGATTCCCAGAATTCTCAGAACTTGAAAGAAAAACCTTAGCTCTGCGAGGGTTTGGAAGGAATGGAAACTAATAGGCGGAGTGGCTTTGAGCCCGACTCATCCTAAGACAGAGGAAGAGAAGGAGGGGGTAAACGGAATCTCTTGAGTGGGTTTCACACCAAAGCCCTTTTTATTCCCTACCGTAGTCCAACCATCATTCAGAGGGTCAGCCTTGGTCTTTGAAGCCGTGGGTTGTGGCACTGCTAGCTTGGAACGAACTAGCAATAGACAATCACGAATGCGGTGGTATAGGGCTTGACAACAAAAACACTTGTTGGGGAGGTTAAAATAAACTACCTTTTGAGAGATACGTAAGGACCCAACTTGAATATCTAGGTGGTCAGCAGATCTTTCACAAGATCAACTTTATGAGACACATGTGCTTGTTCGGATGAGTGAAGAAAAAACACTCTTGTTCATGGCAAATCACCCTGCAAATGGGTTTCACAATCTCTGTCAAAAATACCAAAGATGAACAGGAAGACCGGGAAGTTCAATCCAAATGGGAATTTTTAACGAAACCTGGTTGTTGGGGCTAAAACATGGTTTCCACCTTAAGGAGGGCTTGAAGTTGAGAAAGCACTAACGGTACTACCCCAGGATACCATTGGATAAGTCACCTTAAGGAGGGCTTGAAGTTGAGAAGCCTCGTGAAACTTTTAAAAAGATAAAACCCCTTGGTGAGGTTACAGATACCTAAAACTAGGATACCATTGGACTCTTAATGGTTTTTTATCAAATAACACCCTCGATTTGTCATGTATGTGTGGATGAGCAATCAATGTTTTTGGGTAACATGGGATTGTATATCAACGAAAAAGGGAATACGACCACTAAAAATAAGAAATGCAACTATCTAACCTTATTCTAAACTTCAAGGGACTAGGGAGAGAGAGAAATGCATGAGAAGGAAAATCCTACACTAACATCTAGGTGATAACACCAAGAAAAGGGCGTGCAAATATCCTGATGAGGGAGAAGGGAGAAGGAAAATGGAGTAGGGAGAGGCCAAAAAAATGTGACACATACCCAAGGCTTCATTCACCATTTGTTCTCCATGAAACACAACAATATGAACCTACTGAATAAGAAATTAATTCATAGAATACAAGAGCAAAAATGGAGAGGCAATGAAATACACTAAAAAAATGCTAGGGTTGAATGAAACGCCACAAAACACATTTTATTGCTTTCAGAATATGCACAATCCATTACATGTGAAGAATAGAGGCACAAGAACACTTGTCAGGCCCATGTGAAGGCTTATAACTCATTGGTGTTGAATGCATAGTTTGCGTAGTTTATGCTTTATTGGTATATGGGAATACCCTAAGAAGGCTAAGGAGGCACGGTTTGCAGATCGAATGGTAGCGAATGCATGAAGAAAACCTAAGCAGTCGAAGTTTCATTCTTTAGATCCATAATTAAAATTTGGGTATTTATAATATTAAAAAATGATCTTGTACTTTTTGCATGTTTTATTGTGCAATTATAAACCTTTTAATTTTGGCTAGTATTAAATATATATGATGCAAAACATACAATGACATTAATTGAGAATTCCTCTACCATGGCCGAATAATTATAACTCTCTTCTTATTCAATTATTAAAATGTTAAATATGATTTTTATTTGAAAGTGGCAAGTCATAGACCGCCATATCCCAGTTAAGGTGGGAAGACTTCTTCGGCTAAGCATCCAAGGACTGAGGGGTTTCCATTCCACCAAATTTGTTTGGGGCACGATTCCAATCTCATCCCTTATTATGATATCTCCTAGCTTTGATTTGGCGAGAATTGAACCCTGGTGGGCTCTTTAAGATCAAGCATCTTTCACCATTGAGTCAAATGACATCGATATTAAATATGATTTGGTTTTTAATGTTAAAATTTTATTTTAATATATTTCAATAAATAAAATAAAAAAACATATGAATTATTTGTCTTTTAATTGGCTAGTAAGGATTAATTTGACAATTTTAAGGGTTTATTTTAATTTATGTTTTTAAAATTATAAAATAAATCTAAATTTATAATCACAATGTTTATAATTGATTTGACGACATTAATAACAACTTTGGTTTACTAATTACTATTACTTTTACTTTTATTTTTAGTATTTATTATTATATAATATTGCTTATAAATTTATTTATTTATTTTTAATGTACTTTTAAAATACCCAAAGAAAATTGCTTCACACATGTCAAATCACAATCATGTCATAATCTCCATAATTTTGTTTTGAAATGGAAATAAAGATAGATATAAAACAAGTTCAATAATGCGCACAATCTTGAAACTCATTTAATATTCAATAATATACACAATATTTTTCATGAAACTAGTCTAATAGAATCCATTCAATAATGTGGTCAATAGCATTACTTTAGTCTTTATTGTTAATATTTTTTTAATCGATGAATGATATTATGATTAAAATGTTTTGATTGGTCATATATTTGTTTATCAAATGTATGTGAATGTTGGAGAGTCAATGCAATATGTTATTGAAAAAATCAATAAACCATAATTTTCACTACCAACTTTTAAACTTTAGGCCTCACAATTTGTTTGTTACAAAAAAAAATCCATCTATTACAAGACTCATATTCATAACTTCATCTATTTCAATCCCTCATTTATAGTTTAAAAGTAGGAGCTAGTCCCTACATGTCACTTGTTAAAAGGTTGTCATGGAAGTATAAAATGACAAGTACTTTTCATATTAATGTAATGTTTAATATAAACTATAAAAAGACGTATGTTGTGGACAATTATGACATTAATGCACCGCTTTTCTTTTTGCCGCCATCGCACCCTCCTCGGTTGAATGCTCATGCCCCTTCCCCATATTTGTCCCCTACAAGTTATTCCTCCTACGCACTCACCTCCACACACGCCTTCCCTCTATTTACTTTCACGCACTGCCTTGTACTTGCGTGCCTTGCGTCGATCCACTGTGCCACATCATATGTCAGACTTGAGTGTGCTACTGCGTAACCTATCAAGCCAATAAGGCACCGGACCACGGCAACCAATCGATTTGTGACACGTGGTAGAAATGACAAATCAAATGAACAGTTGGAAAACTCCTTGATCGATCTCTGTGTGACATGTGTTATTGCATGTCGAAGCGGCGTTTAGACTTCGATAGCCATGACTTCTACTACGGTACGAGATTCCGTCCACCTGGTCTCATTTGAAAGTTGTTGACATCAATTACACGTTGGAATTTTCAAAATCAGATTTAGGTGGGATTTAGTAGGCGAAAAATAGGGAAACTTATTTTTGATCATCCATGCACACATTGAATCAAGCTCAACCACCGATTTCAATCAAATCCTACTTTCTTCCTTCTTCCACACACCAAAATGACAGACATGGGAAGCGCATCGACATCCTACAGGTGGTTTTGCAGGCATTTATCATTTGTTGTCGGTGGTTGAATATTTGAATCTAAGTTTACCTCCCTTTCTCCTTCTCTTCTCTCCTTGTTCTTCTATAAATAACATATTTATGCTTTGTAAAAACATCCCTCTCTGTTGTAATGACACCATGCCAAAATGGTGGCCGACTTCCCATGGGTTTTAGACCTTGGCATGGTCTCTGTAATGTATTCTTGCCTCCTGCCGTGAATGTAAATGATTGTGCATCCCTTAAGCAATAAAATCATGTTTTGTGGAACTCTTGTCTTCCCTTTCTCATTTTCATTGCATCTCGCCTCTCTATTTGCGTTTTCTGGCATGTTGTGCATATTCCCACTTACAGTCCCCATGTTCATGTGTTGTACACGCTGGAAGGCTAAGCCCACGTGTTGATCTCGTGGCCCACACCATCCGCCTTCTTCTTTGAGGCCCTCTATGTTTCCTTCTTCACTTGTGGAGAGAGATCAACCCTTTCCTGGCGTTATCACCTTCCTTAGCTTAGGATTTCCTTTTCTGCACATCCTTCTAACCCTGGTCCCTTGGCATGTTTAGTCTAGGATTTTCTTTCAGCATTAGGAGTAGCAGTAGTGTTAGAGGTAAGTAGAGGAACCAACCTTCTCTGGAGATCTGTCCTAAGTGCGTAAGGTCCCACAACTTGGGGACGGTTCCATTGTTGTCTCAAATGACTTGGTTCTTCTAAAACGAGACACGGGTGCAAATTTGACCACCAAAATCTACTATCAAAAGTAAATCATCTTTATCTACATTTGTTTCACCCTCATCTAACCCATCTATAAGCTCTTCACAAACCTCACAAAATAAACCTTTCTTACAAATTGTGAAAAGCTCATATGATGACCACATTTCCCAACATTACACACATCACCTCCATAAGTCTATCACATGGCCATGTACCCCTTTATCTAAAAAATCAACGATCATGACCCATGACCATCCAAATCCTTCAACACAAAAACCAAAACACTTACCTTCCATCTTAGGGGCACATCCCTCATCCACGAGTACCTGTCACTATCACATAATCAAAAACCATCCCTCGGCACATACCTAAAGAAACTATACCAAAGGAAGTGCTTTTAACACCTATCAATTCAAAGGAAGTGTTGATCCCTTCAACATCTACCTCAAAAGGACATTATACATTGATACTTGAAAGGCTTATCCAACAATCCATCATCACATTAGCTCCTCATAAAACCTATGTCTCTCGAGGGTGGAATCCTTCTTGGTATAACTTTGAAGCCTTTTGTGATTATCATTATACACCAGGACATCCTATAGAAGATTGTAAAGCCCTCCAGGATGTTATTAAAAACCTTGAAAATAAGGGCCTTCTCCCTCATATTTACAAACATCAAAATCATCCCACAAGACATCTACGACCACTATATCTAAATCAACACCTACGCCTATAACCACTAAAATCAAGGAGTCTTATAATAAGGTCCCTCCTCACCAAATCGACGCAGTACGTATTACCACCAGAGCACGTAACCAAAACCTCAATGTTACCAATCAAAATAAATCTAAAGTATCCATCCCACTCACTCCGAGTCATCAACTCCAACACCCCTTACTAAGGCCAAGGTTTCTATCCTTGCCTCCTCTCACACACAAACCACCACCTTTGCAATTCAGAATACCGCCATCAAACAACTCCACCAATCTAGTCAAGATGTTCCTTTTTGAGATGGTGAAAACATCGCCTTCACATTGCCAAGCCATGATCGAAGCACTTCAATCCATATCAATACCTTCAGATGATCCACAACTTTTCACAAATTAAGTTAGTATTGTCAAAATATTCATTGTCATATCCTTTGAGGATTAAGAAATACCATCACTACAACTAAAGGACCATGACCTCCTATTGTTTAGGAGATTGTTTTTTATAATCTAATCTAGTTAGTACGTTGGTAATTTTAGGGATTTTGGCATTCATCCTAAATCTTTTAGCATTTAAATTCTACAATCGATGTCTATTTTGGCAACGAATATAGTCATTGTTTAGGTTTTGGGGATTTTTGGATTTTTTAGTGACATTTGTAGGAGTGTTAGATGTGTCAAAATTAGATTTTACAAACCTCACAACTCTCAAAGGAAACCACAACTTCTTAAATATATGCACTCATGAAATGTCTTATAATACATAACAAATCAAAACACATGTGTTGGACATAGTGTCATGGGTGTTGTCATTGATGTCAAGTTACATTGATGGCAGTGGGTGTCCAAGTGGAATAGGATTCAACACAAGGTTTCAATCATCAAGAAGCATGAAGTTTGATTGGTAGTTCCCTATTTTGGTGTCATGAAGTGTTGCATTGGTGAAGTGTTGTTTTGGAACCAAAAGGGGAAGCTTCATTGTTTTGAAATTCTTCATGACACCTTCAATCCTTAGAGAAAATGGATGTCTCCAACATGTAGAGGATTCACGTAGCTTTTCAATTCCTATTTTTTCCTCCTAACTCCTTACAGAGCTCCTAGAATCTTCTAGAGAAGTCAAGGTTTCACCATTAGAGTGTTTGTTCCCTGCACCTAGAAAACCCGTTGTTGAGCAGATAGTCCTTGAATGATCAAACCTTTCCTAAATCTTCCTAAATTACCTTCAACACTTCCAATATTCCCCAACATCACCTCTTGATGCTTAATATATTTCCTAAACTCTCCCTGGAGGGTGTTTTATTAGCTCCAGAATGGCCAAAATAACTAGCATGGAAATTGAAATTTTTGAAGCATGATAACTAAGCCCTTAATTAAAAATAAGGCTTCTCATTCACTGTGTAATATTCCTCTGGTGATGTAGGAGCATATTGTTAATAATCAATTTTGGCTTTCTTAGGTGACTAGGGGTGTCTTGGGTCCACTTGAGATGGTCATAGCTTGTACTAGTCCATTTGGACTCCATAGGAAAGAATAGGGAGTTTCCCTCCAAATGTATAATTTGAATATTTGAACTAGCTCTAGGTATGTTATAGGCTTAGGTGTTAAGTTACACAATCCTCTCAGATCAAGATATCAGATTTAGAGGTTAGAGACTATTTTGCAAAGCATTTTCACGTGTAAATATCTTGTTTTGGATTGTCTTCTTATCTATAATGGTGTTCAAGGATTCATGGAACCCTCATAGTGTCTAAGGAATGGAAAATAGATAGAAAGACTTACATATACCACATTGCAAAGAAGAACATGAGCACATTATAATATGTTTTTGTTATAGCACCAACACGTTATAATGTGCTCACGTTATAGAGCGATCACTTTATAATGTGCTCGTGTTATACAGCGAGTGTGCTTATAATGCACCCACATTTTAGGATTGGTAAATATGAACCATAACACGATTGTGTTGTAACATGACCTTGATTTTCCATTGTCATGTTATAACGCAACCAAGCCATAATACGAGTTTGTTATGGCAAAAATGATCAAAAATCATATTTTGGTCCACGTTTTAGCCCCCCAACTTGGTGCACTTACCCATATTGTCACATGCCTTCAATCAACTCGCAACTACTTAACACCATCATCGCTCAAACACCAGTTGTGCTATGAGATTTCAACAATACCATCACTCCCACATTGGGTATAGTCATCTTGCCACTCAAAATTAATTAAAACACTCCTGAACTCTTCTACCTAGTAGAAGGATAGTTCTAATATAACGTACTATTAGCCGACCACGGATACGTGTTATGCGTTGTATCCCGTCTACACTCCACAAATGTCTTAACTAAAAACATGAGGGTAAGACCAATACAATTCCCCGTGGATCCAAACCCCTTTAAGGCATTTCACATGACATACCACCCCTTGACGTACTTGTCCCCAAAATCAAACTCGAAATCATCTAATGAAGCCTCCACTAGTACATTCATTCCCTTCATCAAAACTACCAATGAAGCTTCATTTGATGATGTTATGCAATGTATTTCCTAGGAAATATATCTCCTTATGCTTAATTCACTTCCCACACCAAATACATATGGAAGACCTAAAAACAACCCATGTGTAAACCCAACGTAGAGATTCCATCTCCTATAGATCCACCACATCTAATTAAAACCTTTTCTATAAGGATTGATCTCCATTCTACACACCCTACTTATCAATGTCATGTCATGTCATTCATATTGGATTTCAAATTCTTATATAACCAATTCTTTGCACAAATGTATCCTCCACACTACACTTAGAAAGGATTTAGATTGGACGTTATGAGTAGGTATCCATGACTTAATTATTGAACATTCCCTCAAACCACATGAAAATACAAGCTAGGTTATGAGAAACCTTTTTGAATCCTCCACACATACCACATCTCAAATCTATCATAGAACCTGAACCATCCTCCTCATCTACACATGATGATCCTATGGACACAGATGACACCGTCTCCATCCCCCTAACTTTTTTATTCAATACTATTACACTAGGACCACTGACCTATCAAACTAATCACGATATTAAGACACTTCCACTCATCTGGCCTAAAATGATAGAGGTAGACTCACCCACTATCAACATCCTTCAATGTCATGATGACCAATCCATCCTCTCTCACATGAGGGTGGAAGACCATTTCTTTTAGAAAACCTTTCCCCCTGACACCTCGACACTTCTTAATGAATCCACTATCAACGTTAACATAGGGACTCCATAGGAACCTCATATAGTTAAAGTCATCCAATCTTTAGATCTAAAGGAGTTAAATGACTTCACCACCTTCTTATCTAAATATAGTCAAGTATTTTCTTGGTCATATAGTGATATTCAGTATCGATCCCAACATTTTTGTCTAAAATATGAAACTTATCTAGATGTTAACCAATCAAAAAAAACTACATAGGATGCACCCTCGCATATCTCTTCTCATCAAATAAGAGTTACAATGCCTATTGTCTGCCAACTTCATCATACCCATTGATTACCCATCCACATGGGTCTCTAATATTTTACACGTAACCAAAGCCTCAAGAAAGTTACATATCTACACTTACTTCCAAGATCTTAATCTAGCATGTCCTAAAGATGACTTCCCTCTTCCAAACATCAAACAACTCGTCAATCTAACCATTGGCCATGAGATGCTCTTGCTTATGGATGGTTTCTTTGGTTATAATCAATTTCTTATCATCAGATGATCAACATAAAAATTCCTTCATCACTCCTTGGGGGACTTTTTGTTACCGTGTTATGCCCTTTGGACTTAAAAAATGCAAGGGTCTACTTATCAATGCACCATGACATACATCTTCCACGACCTTATCCATAAAACCATAGAAGATTACGTTGATGATATTTTAGGGAAATAAAAGAAATGCAAGGATCATCTCACCATCCTTGATTCAATCTTCACCCATCTTATTCAATACTTTCTTTCCATCTCAACCCCACTAAGTGTGTGTTTGGTGTTCTCACCGGTAAGCTCTTAGGGTTCATCGTATCTATTAGGGCATTGAAGTAGACCCGCTAAGATCAAAGCTATTATCAAAATGCCTCCTTCGTCAAACCTCAAGCAACTACTCAACCTTCAGGTAAGATTCATTCCATCCACCACTTTATATCACAACTCTCAGATCATTATCAACCCTTTCATCATCTCCTTTAAAAAGATGTTAACTTCATATGGGACCACAATTGTCAAAAGGCCTTCGATGACCTCAAACAATACCTCTTATCACCACCTGTGCTCACACCTATATGTGAGGAGGATCCTTTCTACCTTTATATATCTGTTATGGATCACACCTTGGGTATCATGCTTGCTCATCGAGATGAGAAGGGTCATGAGCAAGCCATTTACTATATAATCCGCACTCTCCATGAATACGAGACACGTTATACTGAAGTTGAAAATTTGTGTTGTGCCTTGTACTTCACAACAACCAAGCTTCACCATTATCTACTCAATCAAAATACTTACATTGTTACTAGCTTTAATCCACTTAAAACCATGCACTCCAAACCATATCACTCGGTGGTTTATGCTTATGACCAAGTTTGACCTTGAATTTATCCTAAAAAATATATCAAAGACAAGATATTGTTGATCAGATTTATCAAAGCTCCTCTCCTAGAAAATCAACCACCTCACAAACAATTCCCTGATGAATCCATTAATATCATTATCGATCAAGAATACACCCTTTCAAAATGAATTTCTTCTTTGATGGATCCAAATGCCAACAAGGGGGAGGGGCCGGTGTCATCATCATACCTCCATGGGGACTCCCATCCCTCTATCATTTAAAAATTTTAATTTCTAATAACATGGCCAAATATGAAGCTCTAATCATGGGTCTCCAAACCTCTATCATGCTTAGTGTTCAAATCTTGGACATCTATGAAGACTCATAACTTGTCATCAATCAAATCAAAGGGATTTATCAATGTAAAAATGAAATTCTACAAAAATATAAATCCATTGTTGAATTCATCCTAGAATCCTTTGACTATTACAATATCTAAATAGTTCCTTGATCATCTAACAAATTCGTAGATACCATGGCTTCTCTCACATCTCTCATCCCCTTATCAATCGATGACTCAAATGATGAAGCTAAATTATTCATTTTTGTCCACAAACTCGATCAACCATCCCACAACAATGAACTCCCTTATCAACATCATCGAAAGTAATCCAACTAACCTTTGGTATACTCAGATATTTGACTATCTTTCAGAATCCAAAATTCCTCCTAATCTATCTAGAAACGCTAAATGATATTTTCTTCAACGTGATTACCCGATACGTCATTATATGTGGTGTTTTGTATAAATGTGGATTTAATGGCCTCTTTTAAGATGCCTTAAATATCATGAATCTAATAAAGCCATTCAAGAATTCCATGACGGTATATGTGGTGAAATTTCAATAGTATAAATTTCACTAAACATGTCCTTTGAATGGGCTATTATTTTCCTACTATCAATCAAGATTTTTTGCATATGTTAATAAATGTGTTAAATTCAACAACACTTGAATCTCACTCACATCCCCAGTCAAGCCTTACAAACCATCTCAAGACCTATGGCCTTTCTCACAATGGGGATTAGACCTCATTAGCACTATCAACCCTCATTCATCACAACAACATCATTCTATCATCACAACCACTGAATACTTCACTAAATGGGTAGAATCCATTCCTTAACATCCACTAAAGATAATAAAATTGTCAACTTCATCTATTAACATATCATATGTCGCTTTGGTATCCCTCATAAACTTATCATTGATAATGGAAAATCCTTTAAAAATAAAGATGTTAAGAAACTTTGTGACACATTTAACATCAAACTAAGCTTTTCATCATTGTATTATCCCCAAGAAAATGATAATAATGAAGCTTTTAACAAAACACTAAACAAAATTCTCATGAAGACCATTGATAAAGTAGGTAGGAATTGGCATCTCCAAATCTTGTTCTCTGGGTCTATCATCACACTAGCATCCGTACTCCTACATGATGTTACGCCTTTTCTTTAGTTTATGGCTCGAGGTGGTTTTACCCCTTGAATTTAAAATCCCATCACTCCGTGTATCCCTCATAGATTTCATCCCTGATGAGGACTACCAACAAGATCGTATAGCACAATTAGAACTATTAGATGAAAAGATGCTTAACAACTCTCGAACACCATCATGTCTATCAAGAGTGCATAAACACACATATAACAAACATGTAAAATAACATGACTTTAACATAGGTGATCTTGTTCTCAAGGAGAAAATCAAAATGTCACTACTAGAAAGGAGTAAACGTGGAAAGTTTTCCCCTAACTGGATTGGTTCGTATGTCATCACTCACAAGTATAGGTCGTGAGCGTATCATCTAGCCTCCGTTGATGGTATACTTGAAAAGGACCTCTGAATTCCTTACACTTGTGGCCTTTCTACTATTAACACATCGACCATCATGACAGTAGTCACATAAAAGATCTTATTTCACCACCAACCGGCCACCTTATCATCGTAGTGATTTTAAAGTATGTGGTCTTCTGTCACTATCCTCAAAAACCTTAAATATGAGCACCACGACTCTATTCATCACATCTTTCACATGGAAAAGTTCCTCACAACAAAACCCCTAATCATTACATCCATCCACCTTGTATACCAACCAAAGGCATGTCATGGGTACACATGTGTGGTTTGTGTACACATCTCTTCCCCTCCTCGAAATGGTCTATTAGGGACTGCTCTCAACATAAAAAGAAAGTCAAAAATATCTATGGATGCATCTTGTCAAAATTATAGATTAATCCCTCGAAGGACAACTATCAAATATCAAAATCATATTATCAAAAATAAAAGTAGATTGATCCCTTAAAGGACAACTACCTGTCAAAATCATAGATCGATCCCTTAAAGGACGGATATCCAAAAGTAAAAAAATTAAATTGTAGACCACTCCCTCGAAGGATGGATACCCATGTAAAAAGGATTCCCGCATCGATCAACCTTCAAAAGTCAAATATCAAAAGCATCCTAGGAAATCTTCCCACATCGATCAACTTTCCCATCAAATAAAACTTCCCACATGATTAGTTTGCATCAAAAAAAAATATATATAAGTTAGGGCATCTCTCTATGAAACTATTGAAAGGAGAACCTACTCTCCCACACAACCTACATATGTTAACCCTTCTCATGTCCTAGGAAGGTACACTTTTCACTTTTTCATCTATACCTAAGATCCCACACGTGTGACTACCCATTGTTAGTCATATGTTAACATTTTTATAAAGGCCAAAAGTGCAAGTGCCTTCACCATATTAATTCCCATCACATATGTATCAAATCCAATATAAAGCAATCATTCCCATTTTATTCTTATTCAAGATGTAAAACACATTTTGATATACATTTTAATCACATTAAATTCAAACATCCATAATACATCACATCAACATAATACCATTTTCTATCAAAACATCCATCAATATAAAATACAATCATAATTAAATCACATCACATTAACATAAAATCATCACACACGAATCATGAATCAAAATCATCATCATCATATATATAATCATCACACACACAACAAAATGTCTCCATACATCATCTAGAGTCTAAAAAGCTCTATATATCAAAAACTATACATGAATAAGGCTTCACAAAGAGCCGTATACATCAAAATATAATCACATCTATCCAATAAATTGCACACCCACAAAGAAATCACTCCCATGAACATTTACTCCCCGAGCACCCCCAACACCATTGTCACCACCATCACCTCCATCATGTCCTCTCTACTCGGCCCTCCCCCATCTAGACCTCTACTCGGCCCTCCTCCATCTAGAACCCAGGTGGTTGATCCACACTCACAACTCTAACACTAGGTTTTTCTCATCTCTAAGCTAGATATGTTGCATAATAGAGAACAATAGGTAGGTTTTGTACCACTATATCCTCATAATATTCCAGCTCATCACGTATTAACTAGTAGTTAGCTAAGATAACCATACCAGGTGGTCCCATCGACCACTAACTTTGAGTCCTAATTGCCTCTAATTTGACACCTATCATAAAGTACTGTAATCCCAAGAGCCTTTCTCACGGTATCTCGATGTTGTTCTATAATGATCAATCAATCAGCTACATCCTGTGCTAACTAGTTGCTGACCCATACTATCCTACTCACCTCTCAGTCCATCCCTCTCACCTATCAAACCATCCCACTCCACCCTCAAACTATCTCTCTCCGTGGTCACAACATCTCGCTCAGCCTCCAATACGGCCTTCTCGACCTCTAAGCGTGCAATATAACATCTAGAGCTGCCATGTCCTTCATCCCCACCCCCACTCCCATTACCTCCCTCACCACCATCTCCATCACCTCCCTGGTGTGCTCCCTCCACATGATCCCGCACCCGTCTATCTCCTCGAGCAGGCTGGCCCAGTTCACCATCAACAAAAAGCCTTTGTAACATTGACATCATCTACTGAACCCAATTCTTCATGATCATCAACACCCATGAAACCCTCCTCATCGGGCATAGAACGAGGAAACCAATACACTAGTAATGGTGTCCCCCATCCTCATCCTCCCATCTATACAATATCATAGCCTCCAACACATCTTGAATCAAACAAAACTATATAGCATGACATGACCAAATTGAATAAGCTCCCATTATCCTCCTCATCTTCCTTACACCCATAAATCTTGTTAGGTAGCATTCAACTCACCCTCCTCTCCCTCCCATGCTAGAAACCCAATGTATGGTCTCCACCTGATGTCTCCTGCCTATAATCCTAATAAGAGTTGTCTATAGTACTCCTCACACTATACCCGCCTTGTGTCTCCCATATCATAACACCATCTCATAAATCCATATGATCTTGCCTAAAATCAATATCTCCCCATGGAAAACCTCTAGGACAAGCCACGACAATATGCTCAAAATCCCAACATTGTAGTAAGAAAAGCAATATCAATCCCAAACCTCTTATGGATACTCCACACCCACATCTCCCTATATGTATATGCTAGTAAATGTAGGGGCCCATGAAAATACAACCCTTTACTCCATCATCTCAGCCACTACACCCTCCATCATCCAAAAAAACCGACCCCACCAGAGTTGGGAAAAGAAAACATGTAATCCCTATCATCATCATGGTCATCAAAAACATCCCTCTATCTCAAGAGCATATAAAGTATGGTAGTAAAATCCACCCATTGTGTAACCCCACACCATCTACATCATCCCCATATAATCTCCTCATCACATCCTCCTCTCCATATCCTCAATCAAATATATGCCCTCTCCATGCACAAGTAATCTCATAATCCTATGAACATCCTCTAAGGTGATAGTCATCTCACCCGTTGGTAACCAAAAAGTACAGGTAGTAGGATCCCACCTCTCCATCAAAGCAACATTAGTTCCCCACTGCCTATGGAAATGGTCTTTAGTGATGCATCGCCCCCAAACCCACATCCTCTAAATGCAACCAATCCTCATCTGATAACTCAACCCTCACATCCTCTAAAATCACTAGAATCTTGTCCCTGATAGTCAATTTGGCCCTCACCTACATCCACAAAACATAAAAACATGGATTAGAACAAGTTTCAATTAAAATTTTATCAAATCTACACAAAAAACACCAATCGTGAGCAATTCATCCTAATCACCAACGATCCATAGAAATGTCTCGCGATCCGATAAAATCATCGGGATTCCGGTGATTTCAAAAGCATGTGCCTCCATATGGGCATTAAAAACAAAAAATTAAAAATCATTCAAAAATGCACAAAAACGACAAACAAGGGTAACTCACCTCAACCTAAGTGGGCCTCCTCTACCTTCCAGATACTCCTGCAGCCTCCATCGCTCAATTATCACTCTAAAAATCACTCGGTTATACCTCTAAACTTGTAAATCACACAAACAAATGAAAAATTTCTTAATCAAATAAACTATTTATAACCCTCGATTATCCCGCATAGGAATCGTCGACGATTAGCCATAATCACCTGCGATTCATTCCAAATCACCCATGCGATTCATATAAATGCTAGTGATTTCCCTTTTGTCATTAAAACCACCATTTTTCAACACCAAAAACTATTTTTAAAACAAATTTAACTCATATAGCATATTCATCCACATTATACCTCATTTTGAGTACCTCAAAATCCTTACGAACAAGAAATCCTTTATAGGATTTGTTTTATGACCTTAGCACCGGTAAGCCATATGTCTATAGGTCATGAACCCTTTGGTTCCCCTATCACTTGGCTCACAATTATATTATCAATCCATGTGAATCATATGTCTATAGGACATGAACCCTTTGGTTCCCCTATCACTTGATTCCATGGTGATATCCATCTTGTTTCGATACCTTATCTTGGGGAAAATTCAAACGAAACACACATGTTAAAACTATCCAATCAACTCAATCAAATTGGTGATCCTTGCACTGTGTCACAATCACCCCAGTTTGAGGGGGGATCACCCATCCAAACACAAAGCAACCTATCTCACACCATTTTTTCCACAGTAGTTTGATTGTGCAAAATACTCGATAAAAAGGGGAAAATGTAGACACCGGGTTTTCTTCACTTGCCTACTTCCTCCTATACACACATTATTTAATTAAAACCTATCATTATATCATTTATCCTAAGTTATCTCCCCTCATCCCGTAAAATCAATTTTTATGCCCTCATAAATTACTATTTACTCATCCTAAATTACATTTATCTACCCTAAACTACCTAACCATCTCAAAACCACCTCAAACTCATTTTATCCTAACACTTTAACCTCCCCAACTTGACATTTAACCTCTTCCCAACCATTTTCCCTTCCAAATTACCTGAAAATACCATTTAAGAAGTGGTTTCAACCACTTTTAAATGTTTTCCTGATAATTCTAGATCGCGCTGCGATTCTAACCAATCACTAGCGATTATAAAAGGAATTTTTTTCTCATTTCTCAATGATCTTCAGAATTCTTTTGCACACTCCTGCACTTCATCTTCAATCTAGCAAACAAATCTTTATAACTCTAAAGATCACCAAGGTCTTGTATCAACCCCAAGCTATCACAATACTTCATTTTGGAGGATCCTTTCATCAACCCTCTTCCCAAGAAGCTCAACAATCTGCTAGCACTCCAATTTATCCAACATCTACAGAAGCTATTCATCCTACTTCCACATCAAGAGGTATTTATTTGTGTTGTTTTATCATTTTCATTTCATAAAAACATCAAAAGAAATAAAAATAATCATTCAAAAGCTTTGTTTATCATTTTTAGAAAATTTTATCATTTTCAAGATGTCGCCACCGATTGTTTAAATCACTCATGATTCAATCCTATCACCCATGATTCCTCTGAATCACCAACGATCCTTATCAATCTGCATCTTTCAATTAATTTATCATTTAGTATCAATTTTCATTAATATTTTGGATTTAACTTGTCCTCTGCAAGTATGGCTTTACTTTAGATGGCAATACCTGGCCGGTCTCATCCCATTACAAGCATCTACGACCTCCCAATTGTGCAATAACCATTCTCTTAGGAACAATACAACATCTATGTGAAATTAGATTTTCCATGGAAATTAAAGGCATCAAAGATCAATTTGATTTCCTCCATGAGATCCATCAGAAAGCGAGGAATTTTCATACGATCTGCTTCAAGTCCTTCAAATTGCCTCCACTTTGGCTTGGGCTACGTTTGAAGTTCACAAAACTTAACCTTCAATCTTGAGTTCTAAATATTTTTTATCAATTATCCATCCATCTTTGTCATTTATATATCATTATCATTATTTTCCATCTGCTTAATTGTATTATAACAGTTGACATCCTCCAAGGAAGTCCCTTTGGATTCTTGGAATTGGCCTTTTTCGAGCATCTCGTTATCCCATTTATCTATTCCATTTTGTTTAGTTGTCTTTGATTTGCAGGTTTCTTTGTTGGCAAAAGAAAGAGGATCTACATCCAACCATATTAGCATTCATCATTGTGGGTATCAGTAAACCCGTCGTCATCTTTTGAGGTCAAATTTTTGTTATTACATTTTATTAAGTTAAAGTTGGAAAGAAAAAACTCTCTGGTAGAGATATTTGGTTGGAGCAAGAGATATTCTGGTGAGATTTCCTTTAGGAAAAAATAAATCCATGTTAAATCATTTAGATAGTAAAGTAGCAAAGTGCTCTCGTCCAAGAGAAAAATTAGCAAATTTTTAATCAGAATCCATCATCAATCATGAATGTGGGGTTATGTATATAAATGTTTGCCTAGAGATATAGAGCTAGGTAACTAGAAGTCAAGTAGAAGGGGCGAGCCTTTGTTAAAATTATTATTTTTGATAAGGTAAATAAAATTTGGTTTTGAAGGGACCAAAAACCTTTACAAAAAGTGAAGGATGATCACTACAACCAACCGTAAAAGAGAAAAGGGCACCAAGTCAAATAGGATTGGTGGAAAGCAACCTCAAAACAAAGCCGAACAAGAAGGTGCCTGTAAATTATTAGAATAACAATTTATTTCTACAAGTAATACCATAATATAAGCCATATCTAGGATTAAAATACGAACAACGTGGAAAAAACCATAAGTTCAGCCAGAGGTCTATCATTATTTTACCCTTTTGGAAGGGCCTTTACTGCGAGTCCTGACGCTCGGACCACTATCTTTTGATCCTGTAACTTTTATGATCACCCTTTTAGGCCTTTTGTCGGTATTGTCTTTGACCTATGTGTCCATAGTATCTTCACTGTCAGAGCTTCTCAACTCAAGCCTCATGTTTTGCTTACCTCCCTCGACCTTGGCAACCCGATCCTACAAAATAGAGATCCTTTGTTCTTGCATAAATATCTCATCATTCATACCCCCAATCCTCTTATTCTAGACATCAATTTTGTGGTGGAAATCTTTGACTTCCTAAACCGGGTTCTTGTTAACAAGAAGAATGATATCCACCATAGATTCCACTCTCAACAATCTGGCCTCCCAATCCACAAGATCCCTCTCTCTTTCTTTGTTGTTGGAACCTTCTCCCCTTTCTTGGACCCCTTTTTTCAAGTTGCAGAGAACATCTACTATACCCTCTATATTGTCCTTCCCACTATCTTTCTTGAGATGCTCCATGGCCACAACAAGGGTTTCATTATCAGATTCAATTTCACTGGTGGTCACGGGATGGGCAAGGATTAAGGGTTTTCCATTTTGGAAAAATAATAAGATCAAACCTTGATGAAGGGGAATGTCTGCCTTATCATTTTTAAAGTTAGAAATAGAAGTAGATAGGGATAAAAATAAAGGAAAACTCATGGCTTGATTCCTTCTCAAGTAGTTAAGAATGGATAAGTGATAAGAGAATATCTTCCTGAACTTACCCTCCAATGTAAGATACTTCATAACCACCAGAAAACATCATCAGCCCACTAGTCAGGAAGAAAACTACGAGCTATGTCATCATCATACATCAAAATTCTCTCACTAGGGCCAAAGAAAGTGGTGATTTCATGTTTACGCCTAGTTTTATCTTTAAAAATTTAAGACCCTCCATAGATAACCCAATAACATCAACAATGGATTCCTTTGTAACTCTAATTTCAACCCCCTCAAATTAAAACTCCCTCCTCCTAGGAATTTCCAAAATCCACAGAGAGCTGAGGATCATTACCTTTGAGATGTTGAATATACTTCAAGAATCCTCCCTTCGCAACAATCTCCAAAGGGTGGTGTCATTCTTGAGATGGAGGAAATAATTCAGCTATGTTCTAACTTTTCGCCACCCATCCTTAGGTGAGCTCCCTTCCCTACTTCAGACACTACCAAAATGGAACCATAAACACCAAACATAGAGATTGAACACAAAAAGTTCGTAATACATTTCCTTTCCCGAAAGATGAAGGGCCTTCTTATAGTGTCAAGCGTGTGAAACTTGGGTACCATCATTACACAACCTCCAAGATCTTATCATTATTAATCAAATTTAAAATACTCGACCAAGGTATGAGTTACCCGGCCACATCATCAAGTCAATCATGGTATTACCATAATTAGCGAGACCATCCATAGGTTTATTACCTAACTGTAAATGTGGTGAATTTCCACGCTTTCAAATGATGTCAAAGCAACACCTTGGATTCCATGATTATATTTCTTAATCTCCATCCATAGTTGCTCTTATTTTTAAGGGCATTAATCACGCATAGAAAATATCCTTCAATGATGAGAGATTTGATGTTCATAGCCAAATAGTGTTTAATAACCCAAAGCATAGCCTAAGCCTCTGCATTATTATTTGAGTGATTTCCCAGGGGCACATATGCTCTTAAGCATCTCCCATTGTGATCACGAATAAGGCATCCACCCCCATAAATCCCCTCTCGTAGTTTAGATGAGTCATCAAAATTTAGTTTGAAACATCCTTCGGGTGGACAAACCCATTTAGCTTTGTTTTTTTCTATGCTCATATTTTTATTTTTATCAAGGCCTTTGGGACTGATATCCATACTGTGTAGGATAGTTCTCTCTGAAACATGGAATAACTTAGAGGACTTAATATTTAAAACCTAAGCATTGTCCTTAAGAGTCTGTCTAATTCTCTTAGACAAGTTTTTAATGCTTAAAGATTGATTCTAGAAGATTCAATTGTTTCTCTCAATCTAGATACCCCAGATAGTATGAGGTAGAGAAAATTTACATATCTCCTTAGTGATTTCATGTTGAAACTTAAAACACCATTGTTCTGGAAGTAAAGAGACATCTCCAGGAAGAACCATTTGTAACCTGAAAAAATCAAGGACAACAGAGAAGACTTGGAAAGAAAAGGTACATTCCAAAAAAATATGATTAATCGTTTCATCTTGTTGTTTACACAAACTACATCTATTTATAATGATCATACCTCTCTTTCTAAGCTTATCCACCGTCAACATCTTTTTTTGAATGAATTCCCAAGAGAAGAAGTTAATTTTAGGGATAAGGTTTTTATTCCATATCCTCTTCCAATAGCTATTTGGTTCAATTTGCTCAAAGTTCAGAAGATAGCCAAATTTAACCTCATACTCTCCAGAGTCCATGTTCCTCCATATCATTTCATCTTGGGCTCCTCTTTGAGGTAAATGACATTCCTTAATATTCTAATTAAGATCATCAAAAGGATGTAGAGGGCCGTGTAGGTTGGGGGTGGAAGGATCTGAACCCAATTTCTCTCCTCATTCCAATAATTGCTAACCATCTCACCAAATTCCAATATAAAAACATGTCTTAGATAACTCCATGGCTCTTCATTTTTAAGAGCTTTGTCCCTAAGCCAAGGTTCATCCCAAAATTTAATCTTTGTACCATTTCCGAGATTCCATTTTGTCCCTTTAACCAAGTACCTTCCTAGTCCGACAGAGGTTATTTCAAAAAAATTAAACCTTTTGGAAGCTCTTGTTCTGAAAAAAATCCTAAAGTTTTTCCAACATTCCGCAAATATTTCATTTTCAAAATATTTGTCCAAATGCCTTCTTCTTTATGAAATCTCCATCCAACTTTAGCTATTAAGGCTTGATTCATAAGCTAAAGATTCTTTAACCCAAGACCCCCTCTATCCTTAGGCCGAGTGACCTTATCCCATGTTATCAAAGGGATTATTTTCTTGTCTTCCGAGCCTATACATAAGAACCTCTTTTGAATACCCTCAATAGATTTCCTAACTCTTATAGGGATGATGAAAATGGACATTATATAAACTGCAACTCCCTACAAGCTACTTTGAATAAGTTGAGCTTTTCCATCTTGTGTAAGCAAAGAACCTTTCCAGGATGCAAGTTTTTATGGAACCTCTCAATCAATTTATTCCATCCCCCTTCTTCCATTTTTTTCCCACAAAGAGGCATACTAAGGTAGTTATCCAGAAGAGGTTTTGTATCACACTCGAAGATGTTAGATAGCCTAGTCTGTTAATCCTCCTTAACATTAATAAAGAAAAAAATATCTTTCGGAAATTAACTTGTTGTCCAGTGACTTCTTCATAAAGATCAGTAATATTTTTGAGAAGCGTGCCTCTTGAAGAAGATTTCCCAAGAAGATTTGTTTCATCCTCAAATTTTTGCATGCTCTTGTTAACCACCCCATTAGCTACCTTGATTCCCTTTAGTCTACCTTCAGATTGGGCCTTTAAACAAATCCTATTCAAAGCTTTTGCTACAATAATGTAGAGAAAGGGGGAAAGAGGGTCATCCTACCTGAGACCTTTTTCCAAATTGAAGAAGCCATTTGGTTTACCATTTATAATGACAAAAAAATGGGGGAAAAGTACAAACTTGGATCATTTTTATGAAGTGTGGGTGAAACCCCAGTTTAAACAACAAGGAAAACATGAAATTCCAAGATATATGATCATATGCTTTTTACATGTTGAGTTTAATGAACATAGCCTCTTTATTAGATTGTTCCACTGAATGGATCGTTTCATGGATTGAAATGATGTTGTCTAGAATCTATCTTCCCAGCACAAAGGCACCCTGATTTGGAGATATAAAATTACAAAGGACTTCTTGTTGGTGTAGGTGGTATTTTTCTTCACTTATTTAGTGTTATTCCACCTCACCGGGTGAGTCATCTCACTTAGGTGGACATGGATCTAGGTGTCATCTTAGTTATGACAGATTCTCTTATAGAATCTGTCATATGTGTAAGTGTGTCATAGGAGTTACATTCCCATTTGGGAAAGTAACTCCTCTTCTCCATTATGGAGGAATCTTCTCTTACATGGGAGTTACACATTCACTCCCCTATATGTACACCACCTCTTTTGATCTATGATAAGCCAAGCCAAGCAATTCCATTCTACTCCATTTTTTAATCTTGAGCTCTCATATGCATGCACATTGCTTTACAAAGCTTGCTTGCTTTAATCTCACAACTCCTACACTTTGGTGAAGTGCAACTATTCGATGCATGTGAATTCCTTCCAGGTCTTCGTCCTTCACTCCTTCATGGTATCAAAGCTGAGGGACTGGAATCACATTGCTCACCATTGTTGCTCCACCATGTAGTTGCTTGTGCAAGATCTCGCTGCATGTGCAAGATCTCACTTTTGCATGTGCTTTACTTACATATTTTGAGATTATTGTGGGTGTATATTTTGGGTTTAATGTGTTACAGGAGCCCGCTCTCTACCCAACTCACGGCTCATACTCTTCTTGCATTGATTTCAGGGCCTTTATACCTCCATTTGGGTTTTTTGTTCGAGTTTCTGGTGTTTTTCGAGATTAGTGTCTTCGACCGCTCGATTCTCCAGGTTTGCATGTGACTTTGGAGGTGTTTTTATGAGGTGTATTGTGTTTCAAGGTGCAGACTTGAGTTATGTGTGTTGGTTTTGGGAGTTTTTTTTTTGGTGAAAGTGTTGTCCTTGAGGGGAAACTTGGCCCCAACTTGTTGAATAACTCACCTTGCACTTCTTCTTGGCTGGTCTACGTTTTTTGCATTACCTTTGGGTTCACCATTTTTCGTGCTTCTGTGTTTTATCTACTTGTTTTCTCAACTTTTAGCTCGAAAGTGTTTTATTCTGGCTTCATGTTTGAGCCTACATACACTTGTGGTATTGGTTGACAACTCTATTGGAGATCTACGTTAGAACTGAACTGTTACAACAACACGATTGGATTTTCTCTACCACCCATGTCTGTCATCATCTTTGTACTCAATGGTCATTCCTCTAGCTTGGTACGTTGCATTGGTTACTAACTCGGTCATATTACGAATCTCTTCGTTGCTGAAATCAACGGGTTCTCTCTGTTGGTTCTGATAGACGTTACACCTCTGACATGCATGTTCACTTTCTCACATGGGCTAAACATTGCACACTCTCCGTTCAGCCGTTACTCTGTTGGTGGATTTGATTTCTGCTAGCTGTGACCCATCCTGACTCCTGGCTCGAGCCATTTCATATACTGTTATGTTACTCTTCTCATAGCTCCTCGAGTCTGCATCAAGCTCATGTAGCCTCCTACTCTCTCTGTTCGACGGTTACCAAAATCATTCACTGCCATTTCTCTGTAACTAGATATGTCTCCTCTACATCTAACCTACCCCACATCGGTTACTTTGAGCACCTGAGCTATCTCTAGTCGGTGACACTTTGCGCTCAGCCCACTCCTCTGGCTCGTGGCTTCCTTTGACCCTAACACATGGACCACCTGCATCGAACTTGGCACTGTTCAGGCGTGTTGATGCGACTTGGCCTCATTCACACTTAGCTCGATCTGCTTTGTAACTCGGTGCATCTATGGCTTGACAGCCATCAGTTGGGCCCATCCCTTTTAGACATTGTTTGGTGGTCAAAACAATCCCTTTTTTAATATTTAAGGTGAAAAACATTTATCTTGGCATTATAATAATTTTTAGGCTCTAATTTGTTTGTTATTATGTCCTTCATTCGTGTGTCGAAGACGGAGGGCGAGGTTCGAGGTTAGCAGGAGGCTAATCCCCCTCGCAAAAAAAAAAAAACCCTACTTAAAATTTGATGCCATTTCCAACGAGTACCCACATGACACCCATTTCGGGCACTTTTTTAATAAGTTTGCAAAGCTTATTGGCATTTTCCATCAGTTGCGGGAATTGTTTTCTTACTATAACTTTTGACTCGTTGCTCGGTTTTGAGTGCTTCTTCAGTCAAAGTTGCATGATTTTTCACACATTACAAGATGACATTGCCAGTTTTGTAAACACACTACTTTATAAAGTGCTACATTCTGGGGGGGTTCACTAGTGCCCTTGGGTTTCTACATGCAGATGCATTATCGGCCAAGTCTAACGTCTTGCTTTTGTGCACCTTGCACTTTTGATTCCACATCATGGAGGGTGCTCTTTCTAGACTTGAGCATCGTAGGATCGATTTACAACCTCTGCCACTTCTTATTGGGAGAGAGAACTATTCAGCTTGGCATGCTTCCATGGAACATTACTTCACTCACGTGGGTCTTTCACCCTTCTTACTTGGGCCAATTCCTACTGATCAACATCATCTGGAGGACTTCCTTAACACTTGTGACCATGTTTTTGGTCACTTGATGATGCATGTCTCCAAATCTCTTTGGTTTCACGTGGCAGACTTAGATCCACCCCATCGTGTCTGGAGCATTCTTCAGTCCCTCTATGGAGACCCTTCACATACTACTGTCGTTGTTGTTGTTGTTGATCCTGTTGTCTCCTCTTCTTCGTGTGATGGCAGTTCCACTGACATAGACTCACTTGGTTCTACTTTTGATGATGAGGATTGTGCACCTAGTTTTGATGTCGAGAGTACTACAGAGGACTCTTCTCCTCCTTCTCTCACTATTCCAGAGAGTGTTTTCACCCCTCCCATCTCATCAGATATCGAGCAGTCTCATATTCAGTCTTATACATTCATCACACCCGCCTCTTTTCCACCTTTAGTGTGTGAGGCCCATTTCACTCCTCTACCTTCATTGGATGACTCATACCTATCTGACCTCGCTCTTCTTTTTGTTGAGCCCCCTCATTGGGATGAGTATTTTCCTAACCTTGGTCATCTTTTCGCAGAGTACCATTGTGATGTACTATAGGTTCCTTATCCATCTACAGGTATTTTAGAGGAGTTCATCATCTCTATTGTTGGGAGTGCCCCTTCTAGGACTCTTGCCACTTCACTTTTCCAGAGACCTTCATTGATCCACCCTTGCTTGTGGATCCATTTTCTATTGTGGGGGATGTTTTTTTGCCTTCACATCAGTTGGACATCCTTTCTACAGGTGTTCCCCCTTCATACTCTGATAGTTCTACACTCGTGATGATGCGCGTGAATCTAGCAAGAACTTGACAAGGTCATAACTTGAGCTCGGGTGTCCATTTGAGTCCGTTTTTTTTTAAACCATGTGTTTCGATGAGACGAATGCACAATAACATCCGCCCTACCGGTTGGGGTAAGTTTTCAACACGCTTTTTCGGGCCCTAAATCCACCATCTTGAGGCCGAAAATTAGGATTTAAGTTATAGTTCGGTTTTTTCCTATTTTTGAGCATTAGTTAATTTTAGTCTATTAATTGCATTATGAGTTAGAAAGTTGGCAATTCCTCTAATTTAGGGATGTAGAAGATGCATGGCAATTTCTGTGCCCGTAGGAATAAGCATGTGAACTTACTAAGAATAGCAGGTTCTAGTAAACTGCTAAAAATAGTAATTTCCGCCACCTAGAGTAGATTTAGTCAGAGTTAGCTAGAGTTTACTTGGCAACTCGAGTTGGGAGTTGTTTTCCTATTTAGGAAACATTGTAATTCATTATTTGATAACAAAGAAGGAGATCTATTTTCTTTTGGAGTTCATATTATTTGCAGTATATCTGGTTTGTTCTTAATTTGGCTACATTACATGACATTACCTTCGGTTCCTTCGCACTCACTTGCTAGACCTATGTCACACTTTCATGGACCAAACTCAGAGTTATTTGTGCTGCTACCCTTAGTTTCCTTCGTGGAGTGGGCAGACCTCCAGCACGTCATTTATGTCCTTCTTAAGGGCAGGCACACAGTTTGGTGTGGGTGGCTCTTCTTCATTCCAGAGGCAGAGGATCTCGTCATCGACATTCTTCCATGAGACCTCCTAGATTTGTAGATTTCAGATCTATCCATGACATCTTCTACATTCCTCTCGTCTCCCTCTTCTTCTCTCTTCTTCTTCTTTCCGAGAGATTGCCTCTTTTACATGGGTACCTTTACAAGCTCGTCTGTGGCCGGGACCCATCTTTGGCATCTTTCTTAGATTAGAGAGTGGACTTGTCTCTCTTTTGGGGGAGTTTTTTCCACTGGGTTTTCTCCTTTTACTCCACTTTTTGAGAGTTTCTTGTATGTGGGTACCTCATTAGGCTTTGTGCTAGGACCCATTTCTCATTTCTGACTTTCCGCCTCATCCTAAGTTACGATGAAGGGGGTGTTGGTGTAGGTGGTATTTTTCTTCACTTA
Organism: Taxus wallichiana var. yunnanensis; assembly: GCA_018340775.1. Classification (NCBI taxonomy): domain Eukaryota; kingdom Viridiplantae; phylum Streptophyta; class Pinopsida; order Cupressales; family Taxaceae; genus Taxus; species Taxus wallichiana. Next base: position 893,795,170 of record CM031240.1, on the reverse strand, counting down.
TTTAGTGTTATTCCACCTCACCGGGTGAGTCATCTCACTTAGGTGGACATGGATCTAGGTGTCATCTTAGTTATGATAGATTCTCTTACAGAATCTGTCATATGTGTAAGTGTGTCATAAGAGTTACATTCCCATTTGGGAAAATAACTCCTCTTCTCCATTATGGAGGAATATTCTCTTACATGGGAGTTACACATTCACTCCCCTATATGTACACCACCTCTTTTGATCTATGATAAGCCAAGCCAAGCAATCCATTCTACTCCTTTTTGAATCTTGAGCTCTCATATGCATGCACATTGCTTTACAAAGCTTGCTTGCTTTAATCTCGTAACTCCTACACTTTGGTGAAGTGCAACTATTCGATGCACATGAATTCCTTCCAAGTCTTTGTCCTTCACTCCTTCACTTCCCTTATTTTGAAAGCCATAATTTTGAAATAAGTTTGTACAAAGTATTACAAAGGATTATAGGTCCGAAGTTCCCCAAGTCATCGGCACCTAGATTTTTGGTATGAGAGATATGAAAGTGTGGTTGATTTTCTTTAGCAGATTTCTCGTGTGAAAGAAATCCTAAACAACAGTAATAACCTATTTTTTAACTATATCCCAATACATCTAGAAGAAAAATGAAGGGAATCCATCAAGTCTTAGGGTTTTATCCCCTTCTATATCTAATAAAATAGCTTTGAATTCTTCTTCCAAAGGAATGATAATCATATCTCTATTTTCCTTCGGTTGGTGACAAAGCTAGAACAAATTTAGAGTTTCAGCAATAGAGATCTCTGAAGGGAGCTGACCTTTTGCAAACAAATTTTTGAAGAAAGAGACAATGGTGTTTGAAATATCCTTATCCTCAATAGCTATAATTTTTATTAAAACACATTAATAAATATCTATTAATAAAAAGGATAAAGTACATATAGTTAGAAGAAGAGGGCAATCAAATAGCTCAAAAGTTAAACAGACACAACATGAAACAAGACTCTATATATAGAGGACCAAGAATCAAAGCTACAAAATTGGGCATAACAACAAACTCAATGCCTTGACCGAGTAATGATATCCATACTTGGAATGATAATCTCATATATGATCTTGGGAAGTATTCATTAGCAATACACTTTTTCTTTTTCTTTTGATAATAAGATCTCAAGTTTGTGTTGTTTTCACGAGAAATCTCAACACAAGTAGTTTCATTTAAACCTTTATATATAACTTTAAAATATCTTTAAAAGAGTTCATTTTTGTTTTGGAAAGGTCAAAGTATTTCAACGTGTTCGCAGTTACATTAAGTAAACCATTGTCATGAAGTTTCTTCACATATCTTAAAATGCTTTAGAAGATTTGTAATAGATCATTATCTCATCTTTTTAAATGCTTAAAACACTAATGAAACTAGGTGTTAATATCATTCGAGATCAAACTTTCTCCTTCTCGTCTTGCCCCGCCTCGGGACAACGAACCAAACCAGATGTTACTAAAAATTTGGGGTAAATTTTTTTTTTTTTTAAAAAGGGCTTAATTAATACTAATCCATCTCTTATACTCTTTCTTGATCATAACTAATTTTATACTATTTTAATTTACCTAATTAAATTAATTACTAGCCTAAACCTGAATTTAATTATTTACTTATATTTAAAAGTTACTAGGGCCATAAATGATAAGTCTACACCCCTTCTATTCTATTCACCCTCTCCTTATTTACTTAACTCATCACACTCCCCTTTTTATTTAATTTATTTAACTTACAATTCCCACAAAAGGGTACAAGACCTTAAGTGTGTAGGGATAAACAAGAGCCCTAAGATCTAATCCAGTCAAATCAAATCTGACCCTTGATTTCCAAATTACCCTAATGTTGCCCTAACTTTCTCTTTGTTATTTTCTTCTCCTTCTTTTCATTTCTCTTCTCATTTTGTTCTCTTTTCTCTTATTTGCAGGTTGTTGGGAGAAGCTATGGAGTTTTTTTTTTTTTTTTTGTAATACCCCGGCTATATTATTCTTTGTTATGGGGTAAATACATACATACATACATACATACATACATATATATTTGAAGTGTGGGGTGGATTTTTTTGTTTTTGCAGGGGATTGTGTGAGGGGGCTGCGTGGAGGAGTGAGGAAGGGGTTGGAGGGACAGCAGCGGGGGTAGGTGTGGAGTTGGAGGTCGAGGGGGTGTGGGGAGTCGTGTGGGAGGGGGAAGATAGGGTGGGAGTGGCGCAGCGGCGGCGGCAGGGGGCAGTCATGCTTGCGCTGGGCAATAGAAGTGAAAAGGGGGTCGGGCGGCATTGGTGGCCGGACTTTAACAGAATCGGGGGGGTGTGGGGGGCGGTGGCCCTGAGAATAGTAATGGGGATGGGGGTTGGCCCCCACCAATATATATTTTTGTTTTGTTTGTTTTTCTTTTTAAATTTTTGTTTATATAAAAAAAAAAACATATATAGTATAACATAAATAATATATTATGTATATTATATTTTATTCATATATATATATATATATATATTCTCTTTTTAGGCAAAATGAAATAATATTGATTTCCATTTAATATATATATACACACATATACATATATAAAATATATATAATAGGTATAATGATTTTCTTTTTTTTTTTGTACTTAATAAAAACAACTTCTAAAACTACTCATAAAAAGAATCCAACTTTCATTTCATTTATTTATTTTACCACAATTACAAGAAGAGAAAAAAATGGCATGAAAGAAAGTATTTCCATTCAATATTATTCATGAGATCCAATGCTAAAATTTTATATTTCATTTCCAATGTTTTAACAAAACTTACTTCAAATTTTTAAACAAATGAGATTCTTAACAAAGTAAGATTATTTCTGATTTTTTTTTTTTTTTTTAAACAAGTAAACCTTCCTTTCAACACACAAAAAAATCAGATTCCTAGAACCATAATAATCTACAAGGGAGGTACATTTCAAAAATAATAATAGTTTTTACAAAGTTAAACAACAAGTTTCTTATAACAAAGTAGATTTCCTTTCAAATAGACAATTTTTTTTTTTTTTGTCAATAAATATTCCAACAACAAGCACATTACGGGAATGTAAAAATACTTCCACTAAATGTATTTTAAAGAAAAACAATATTTTACAAATCTTCTTTTGCACAATCTCTCAATAACTCAATACTTCATATTTCACAATCATGCCTAAATACATAGGAGACAACTATCAACTCCTTTCCAAGATTGAAGAAGTCTTTCAAATACAAAGGAAAAGGAGTTACAATAAAGAGGAAGCCTTCCACCAAGCCATATCCCAAAGGGTTACAATGCAAGGAAGTTTCATAAGGAAAGAAAGAACAAAGAGAGCCCAAGATGCCACCAACTCCAACTTTGAGATCCAATCTTCATGCCTTCTAGAATCCAACCAAGGAGAAGAGGCTTGTTTACCACCCAACCATAGGCATCATAACATGTCTTTCCCAAGGTTGGGATGCATGCTAGCCTCCCCCAAGCCCATGGGAAAGAGGACTACCATCCACAACTTGCACAAGAATGAGGGTGAACTAACAATGATACAACCACACAAAAATAGGACAAAATCTAAGACAAGACTCAAAATTTTACAAGGTGAAGCAAAGAGGAGAACCCAAGTTCTACCTCTAAAACAATGGGGAAGAGAGGAGAGGAGTTCTCCAAAAGTTGTTACCAAGATTGTAAGCACAATAACAAGACCTCCATACCCTCCTTATTGCTCCTATATCATTTAAACCCTCCTTATTCCTCCACCCTTTCTCCAAGTCCTTCTTGGAAGGATTTTCAAACCCCAAAGGGGTTTCCTTACCAAGAATGGGGAAGGAGATTCAAGCCAAATGAATCAACTTCCCCACCTCAACCATTTGAGGGGAAAACACTAAGACCCTACAAGGCTTGTCCATCAAGCCTTGAGGATTGAGAGGAAAAATCCCTCTCTCTTCCCCCACAAACTCCAAAACTCCATCATGCCATATGATGGAGGGAGTAAAACAAGCAAACAACAACCAAAATCCACATGCAACAATAAAAATTCAAGTAGCCAATCTAACAACTAAGATGAATACAACACATGCAATAAGACATAAGAGCCTACCTCAAAGAAAGCTCTCCAAAAAGCTTTCCAACTTCCAACTTCTCCACTCCTTGACCCAAGCAACTTCTAGCTCCAAATCACCCAAGCATCCAAACAAAAGCTTAAAAAAAAAAGGTCCTCTTCTTTTCCCATGAAGGGGAATTTGAAGAGGAGCAAGCAAAAATCCACACAAATGAGGGGGTGACATGTGTCACCCCTCTCCTCCTTCAAGGTCAAAGATGCCAAAACAAAAGAGAGAAAGGGTAAAATGTCTTTTAGCCCTCTTCTCCCAAATTACTCTAAATGTTAACAAGACAAAACTAGTGCAACTTTTAACAAGCACTCAAATCCACACCCCTTACATGGATGTGACCAAACAAGAGGAAAAAAGGGAGGGAAAACTCCCTCTAGCCTTGGAAATAAGCCCCCTACCCATTAGGTAGGGTCCAAGGGCTCATTTTTATGTTAAGGGAACTCCCAAACTAAAAAGGGGTCCCTAAAAATGCCCAAAATAACCCAATTTCGGGTTTGGCAAGATTAGGCACATGGTTAGAGGGTGTGGGGACCACCCAAGGGTTCACATGTGACCCTAAACCCCCAAAATTAAGTACATCATTAAACAAAAATCAAAACTTAATGAAAGTGGGATCATTAACTCCCAAAAACAAGTTTACAACACAACCAATTACCCTAAGCAAGGTTAATAATTACAAGACATAATACATTACAAAAGAGGATCACCCATGGTGTCCAAAACAATAATTCTAACGCTAAGGCCTCAAGCAATAAACATGGCTAGGGCTTAGCCCGTGGGCTGCTTGTGCAAGATTGTGTAGCTGGCCTGAATCCCACGTTCTCCTATAAACATGTCACCTGCACACTCATTGCACACATTAACCGCACATGTCCGATAAAATATAAATCAACAACTCAGTAAGATGTCAATGAGTTCTAAACTAGCCTAACATCCTACTGAAATCAAAATGCGACAACGTGCACAATTATACTCAATTCTCCAAAAGTTAGACAAGATGATAGAGTGACATATAACCATAGAATCCCAACATGCAACAACTAAGTATCCATCAATATAATTATGTTCCAAAAACAACATCATATCCGTTAGTACCCATGACATCATATGATAATGCGACAACATAGAAATTAAGCTAAATTGGCGCTATACGCCTAAATGTCCACACATGTCTAATAAGATCAAATCTCTAATATAATGTCCAAGATATAACAAATCTCTATCAAAACATGTCTATGAGCAAAGAAACAACTAGTTACTGATCTATAAAAAGTGTGGGCACTACACCTTCCCATTGGAGACAAGTTTAGATTCTTTGTTCCCCTTTTTCCAACCATTTGAAAATCTTCTTTTCATTCATTTTTTTACAACCATCACAAGTTCTAATGACACCATCACGAAAAATGGTCATGAGATGACACGTCAAAGCGTAACATCATATCTTGAAAATAATATGATGTAGTGTTGTATTTTGTTTAAGAAATGTATTGATGTTTCTTTTCCCAAGTTCTTATATGTTTATATTAAAGTACATTTATCATCTAAATGTGGGAAAATATTTACTAATATTAAAAATAATTAATAACAAATAACCCACGAATGTTTTGTAATGCTAGAAACAACAACCATCATTTGACATGTCAATATCTATCCTTTACAATTGAAATTCTATGTTAAAAAACTTAAATATTAATATTAATTATTTTAAACAGATACAATTAAACAAAACTAAGTTTTTCAATAGATATTGGTGGTTTAAGAATGATTTGGACTTTTTAAAGTCATATTCCATTGTTAAATTTCCCCAATTCAGTGGTTATTTAATAGTTATAGTTATCCATATTAAAGAAAATAAAAGTTTTTTTAAGTTTCATAAATTATTTATGTATTTTAAATAAATATACTATCTAACATAATTTAGATTAATCAATTTGTAGACATAATTTTGATACAAGTCTATTTAATTACTTTAATACTTGTGTATTTATGTGTTTATCATGTGTTTATTGGTGCATATTCCTTGTGTCATTTAACTTTCGACTCACCTATTTTGTAATTATGACTTTGCGTTGATCATTTGTGATCTTGTTTTCTACTTATTAAATTCTTATTTTTCTCTGTGTGCTCTATCCAATTCATTATTTGATTTCTTTTGCTACTCTGGTTTACTTTGTCCACCCTTTTTCCTAGTGTTTAGTGTATTTTCACTTATGTATTGTACAAAATTGGTCATGTTAGTTGTTGTCTATTTTTGCACCCCTTGCAAAAATAGAACAACTTAGATTGTTGTGGACTATGAACAAAGGCCACGAAGAGTTGGAGTATGTCGTGGCCAAAGATGAAACAACCAAAGTCCGAAGGCAGCCACGGATGCAAAGTGGAAGGCCGTGGGTTAAAGAACAAAGACCACAAATGATGATTCAAAGTCGTGCCAAACTAGAAGAGGCCGCGGGTCAAAATAGAGTAGTTGATGAAACCACGGAAGCATTTCAGCATGTCGTGGTTGAAAAGAAAAAGTCACAGCTAAGAAGATGGAGCAGCCAAAGTCAAAGAAGTCATGAGACAAAGAATGAAGCCGCGAATAAAAGAAAATCCAATAGGTCGCGGGGTGAAGGAAAGGAAGTCCGCGGATGTTGACATAAAGTCGCGATGCACTAGAAGTTGCGGAATGAAGAAGAGAGATAGGAAAATCCGTGGAACACAAGGAAGAGCCACGAAGGTCAAAAAGCCACGCAAAAATGAAAGTATAAAGTCATGTATTAAATAAAAATGACAATTTTCCGCGAGAGACTAAAATCGCCATATCTTTCGATCTGATGATCCGATTTTTACAAACCTTACATCGATGGAAACCTCTCAACATCCTATATGCAATAAAAATTGGATTTCTTAATTTTACTAAGGATTGATAAGTGAAAAAGGTGGAATACTTCTCCAACACACAAAAAGGTGTAGTTCTAGGCAACACAACTACCAACATTTAATGTGGTATGGGCACTCAACAAGGCAGGAGGCATGTTGCAGTGGATAACCAAAGGCGCCCAAATTTTTCAAAGAATTTAATATTGGTGGTTGAATTTGAATTCAAGTTTCCCTCTCTTTCTCCTCTTCTTCTCTACATATAATCTATAAATGTAAGAGCTTTGCTCATTAAAACAGATCCTCTTTGTTGTAACGGCACCATGTCAAAATGGTGGCCGACTTCCCATGGGTTTTAGACCTTGGATTGGTCTTTGCAATGTATTTTCATCTTCGCCATGAATGTAATCAAATGTGCATCCCTTAAGCAATAAAATCAGATTTTGTGGTTATCTCTCTGCCTGGTCTCACATTTTATTTCTCCTTGCCTCTCTTTTTACATTTCTTGGCATGTTGTGTGTTTCCTTTACTTACAGGATCCTTTTCATGTGTGTTGTTCGTGGGGAAATTCATGATCTACGTGGTTCTCTTCTATAGCGTGTTTGTTTCGCCCTCTCTCTCACATTTTCCATCTTCCTTTCACCCTTGTGGAGAGTGATCGACCCTTTTCTGGCGCTATCACCTTCCCTTAGCTTAGGATTTCCCTTATGCATCTCCTTCTCACCTTAGTCCCTTGGAATCGTAGTGTTAACGTTAGAAATAGGTAGAGGAATTTGACCTTCTTCGGAGGTCTGTCTCAGTTCACAGGTCCCACAACTGAGAGATAGTCCCATGTTGACTCAAATTTCAGGTTAATACATGATCCGAATGCAGTGCACATTTGAGCTCTAACACTAGTTTCGTACTCCAAGAACTAGTCATTAGTGTTTTGGTCCATTTTTACCCATGAGCTAGGTGCCTTTATTTTTTTCCCCTTTACAAGTTTCATACTTTATGGAATTGAACATTTGTATTGTGTGCCCTTTTTACCCATGAATCATATGCCTCAAGGTTTTATCCCTTACTTTTTGACCTTTGTTTTCTTATTGTGCTTATTTACAAGCTAATCGCTCCTAATATAAATTCTGTAAATTTATAAATACAAAGATGCACTAGTGTGTTTAGGAAATAAAAGGACATATAAGCACATAAAGAGAAACCATAATGGAGTTATAAGGAAGAATTTTTAAATTTTGAAGCATCCATGTGGAAAAAACTAGAGTTCAAGCATATTGAGAAGCAACCGTAAAAAGATAAGGTTTGGAACTTTTGCACTACAAAAGAATCCTTGTTGAATAAATTATACTTGTATGTTGATTACCACTTTATTATCATGTTGAGGGACTTAATAAATATCAATGAAGCTCAAGTTTTTATTTAGGTCAACAAATTCTTCAAAACACTTTTTCTCCTTATGCCTTACGATTTTACCTAAATTATAGATTAGGGATTTGAAGGAGGGCAATTTCCTAATGACTTACAAGTGATTCCTATAAATACACACAAGGTTTTTGAGGCTCAAAAACAAAGAAACACATTTTCATACCTTGTTTTTCAATTATAACACATTTGGTTTTTTCTTAATGTACTTAACTCACTATGCCATTTTTGTACTCTTACATAAGGGGCCAAGTGAGATACATGCAAAGTTTGATTTTTTTGTTTCAAGTCATCTTTTTATTGGACTTGTTTCCTACTATTTTCCATTAAATTTTTTTGTTATTGCATAACCCTTCCCTTCGTTTCAAAGTGATTTCCTTTTAAAACAAGGACCCTCTTTGGTTTAAAAGATATAGGTGACATTTAAATATCTACCTTTGATCTTCAAACTGACCTTGTTTCATCTAAGTCATTACTTGGTGATTTTCTTTTAAAGCTACTTAATATTCACACTAAATTAGATTAAGTCTTCATACTTAGTTGAAATTTAGCACTCGCACTTCAAAATTTGGTACTCACAATTTTCTAGTAAAAGCTTCTTAACTAATTGAAAGTTTGGATACTCCTCAGAGTTAAAAAGGTGAGAACTTATACCCCAAAGTGTGAGAATTTTAGAAAGAGAAACTCGCTTAAGTTTTTACTTAGGCGGTTTCGAATTGAAGAGTCGCAAAAGTCGAAAATGCAATGCTCCATGGGTTTGCAAAACTTAATGTTCCGTGGAAGTGGAAAACTCGTTGTTCCACGGGTTTGGAAAACTTAGTCTTCCAAGAAGTCAAAAATTTAGTGTTGATAGAATGTAGTAATTTAGTGTTCCGCGGATCTCGGATAGCATAGTGTTTCACGGATTTCACTAAGTCCACACAACAAAGGAAAAATTCATGAAGACATATGTCGTGAAACAAGAAAGAAGAGCCATGCGCAACATCACGAAATGTTAGAAGTTGAGTGTGGAGGAGATTAAAAAAATTTACGCAAGGTTGAGAAACTATGAAGCAAAGTTAAGAAAGGAAAAATTTGGAACAAAAGAAAAGTCATTTAACAAATGAAATACCATGGCGAAAAGAGGAGCGACATATAAGAAAATCCATGTAACAAAGAAATTTGCGGATCATTCAAAAGATGCTAAAAGCCACGAAAAACTACAAATATCAAAACCAGTCATGGACAGGATGACCTCAAAGACAATTCTATGGAACAATATGGAAAGGTGAATCCACACTACAAAATATTTTCACGACATTATCGGGAATCTTCAAAACGTCATATCTCTTGATCCAAAGCTCCATTTGACATCGATGGTCTCAATTGAAGAATTTTTAGAGATTATTTGATTGCAGCTAAGAAGGGACCCACATATAAAGATCCATATAATTAGCTCCTATGAATATTCAATACTCTATGTGGCACATTGGCCATAATTCTTGGTATAATCATTAGGTAACAAAAATCGTTAGGATATTTTATTTAAAGCAAGTTGTTTTGGTAATATTCTTTTGATTTGGTATAACCCTTACTAGAAACAGGGGTGGTGAAATGAGGCCCTCTTTTTATAAATATGTGTACTCCTTTGTAAAAGAGAAGTGAAATTTGATTAATGAATGCAAGTCAATTTTAAAATTAGCCTAAACGAGTTGAAATTGTCTATTTTTCATCTCCATTTTTATGTTGTAGATATTTGTGTGTAGAATTATTGGTATTTGAACTATATATTTTCTTTCTTTATGATCTTTAAATTTTTCTATTGCAAGTTTACACGAAAACACCATAGTAGGCTATAAATTGGGTTGATCAAATATATGTGTGTTTAGGAAATTTTAATGATATGTCCAAGTCACGGTTAGTCTATTTGATTCTCCTTTAAATCTCTCGCATCAATAACATACAGATTTGAGTATAAACTAGATTTGATGTTCCTGGTAAACAAGGGGAAAGCATGTAATTTCTTATTATTAGATATCAATTTATTGAAACATAGATTCTACAATAGTTTCTTTTCTCTCTGCCTTATCTTCATTTTAGTTTTCTCTTGTGTAACACCCTTTTAGTTATATTATATCTAGGAATTCTTGAAAGGAAAATTTGGTGAAGAAGGTATAGAGAGTTGTGTTAAAAGGATTTAAAATATCTAGTAAACAATCTCCATTGATTTCAACTATCAATGCAATGTAACTCGTGCATTGAGTTATAATTTAAATCTAAAATGAGGAGGACATAAGAGCTTTTCATTCTCCTCTTTTTGGCATGTAGTCTATATGGATTAAATATCTAATAAGAGAAAAATTTGATGGTAGAAGGAGGGCCACAAATCCACCGATTCATGACACTTAACACACATAGGTTCTTGAAATCATAGTTATATAAATTTATTTGAAACTATCTTGAATTTGGTTGTTAAATTGTGTATATACGCTAGATTTACCAAGAATTGTAATTAGGTATCACTCGATATTGTATTATCTCACATTTTTTTGAATTTGCACAAGAAACCATGCTCTAATAAAGATAAATCAAAGATTACAAAGGCCCCTTTAAGTACGCCCAAGATAGGTAAGTCTCTAAGTCTTATCAAGTCAATAAATTCCTCTTTTAGAGTATCACCCATAATGGTGTGGTTGGCTAGGTCATCCATTAATATCCTCGGTTATGTACATGGCTTGTTAAGAAACCAAAATAAATACCTTTTGTTATTTTATCCTATTAATAATATCCCTTCGAATAACATATCAAGACATTTAAATCATTTTTAAGGCTCCTAAAAGTAACCCATGAAGATGTAGCATGTAGGCTCTTCCCATTCTCACTTATAAATGTAACACATAATTAGTCATTAAATCTACCGTAAGAAGAATCGCCATTCTTGTATCAAAGGTTCACTAACTGCGCAAAGGAATGTTAACGAACCCATCTAAGATTTCAATGTCGGGTTTCAAAAGGTCTACTTGTTTGACTACCCAACCATATAAACCCACATATAATTTGGCACTAAAAATTTAAAATAATGCTTTAGATCCTATGACCTTGGTCTTCTTAAGGAGAACTCAAAATATCAAAACCTTAATAACCGTGTATGTGTTGAAGCCATCCAAATTGATGAATTGATGTATCCTCAGGATATGTGACTTTTCTTTCCAAAATCCACATCTTAATCGATTTTCTCATGATAACCAAAAATTTCCAAATCCTATACATACACCAGCTCATTAATTCTTTTCCCATTAGTTTCATAGCCCCAAATTAGCAAAAAGCTCGGTTAATCTCACACCCTTCATTGATCCATAAGCAAGTGATAGGCAAGACTTGGTCCCCGTAAACAATATCAATTCACATGTGCCAAACTAAGAAAAATCAAAAGGAGATTTGCATTCTATCAAACGAATGGTAAACAAAATTGGCCAAGACTTCTTAAATCTACAAAGGCGGGTAGGTAATATTGAAGAGGGTAACTCGCATAGAAATGATAGTTACAAAAGGTACAATAATAGGCCCTTCAATAAGAATAAAAAAATCAAATACAATCGTCCCAAAACAAAATGCCAAAGATAAATGTTTGTGAAATTGCTTTACCAAATTGGTTTAGAGTCCATAATACAACCAAACATGGTGAATTAGATTGTGTTGAGTTTTTCCATGCTTTTGAAGTCTTTAAAATGAGTTAGATAACTATGAAATAATTCCAAATGTAAATGATATTTCTAGTTCATCTAACTCATCTAATAACATAAAATCATCTAGTATTAATATGATGGTAGATACATATTGTTTCCCTGTAGGAGGATAATGAACTAGAGGAAAAAACATATGAGGCGCATACATTCCAATAGTATCGAAGTGAAATTATGTATTAAGGAACAAGACAAATTATACTACTTCAACGCCCCGAATATAAGTACAACTCCAACAGACCCAAAGGCTAACAACGATCCTCCCCTATGTCCAGTAAGAAGTTGTCTCGATTATTCCTAAAACCGATTATGAATTGTAGAAGATATGAAAAAAGTAAGGCAAACATTACTTTACATGAATTGGTTCAAATCACATAACAAAGAGACTTACTATTAAAATATCTAGCTAATAAGACCTCTAAGTAACCTCAAAATTCCTCTCATACTAATATTTCCTTGTATAAAAGTAAATTTGAAGTCCCCCTTTCCTACTAATTTTTAGGACATTTGTAAAAGACCCACAAAATTGTCTAGTTGACTCTAGTGCCTCTCGCCAACATTATACCTTGAAGCATATGCAAGACCAATCAAATATGATAGGGTGATGGTCGAATTAGATAATTCCAAGGAATAATTAATAGGATAATTCCTTAATGTACATGTGTAATTAGCCTCTAAGCATAGGATCCAACAATTAACGATTATTCATGTTGTATAAATCCCATAAGCTTATGATATGTTGTTAATTGGTCAAAAGTCTTGAATGGTCATATGTCTATAAACTATTTCCATATGTGGTTTCCATGGACTGACATCCCAAATCATATCAATATAGAGAGAGAGACCAAGATGAATATATGATTACAAAGTATAATAGAAAAAATGAAGAAGTCAAGTTTTTCTCAATGGACATTGGGGTATATAAGTTGGATATGGAGGAAGCAATGAGCCACTATTAGAACAAAACCAAGATACCTTAGGAATATGGTCTTTATAATTTGATGGGGATTTCTCTAAACATAGATCTAGGGTAGGAATTGTCCTAATAGGCCCAAAGAAACAACAATATTCTTCCTCGTACAAAACTAAAATTTCCCCGCACCAATAACTTGGTGAGTACGAAGCTTAGTATTGGGACTGCAATTCATTATTAAACATAAAATTAAAGGGCCAATTTTTTTGGATATTCATAAGTTATAGTTAAGAAAGTTAGGAGTAAGTAAAATTCAAACAATATTATCTCAAGAGGTACAAACATAGAGTCCGGGAGCTTATTAAATACTTCAATATGTTCAACATTTTACTTTTCCCTAGGAAACAAAACCAATAAGCTAATGCATTAGCTACTTCGATGTTACTCTCATGCTCACCCAAGAGTTGAAGAAGGAAATAATGTTAGTGGAAATAGTCTCCATTACCTCAGTACAGACAACATAGATCACTTTCATGTATTCAATGAAGAGGCATCGGATCATTGTATTTATGAACAATTTGGAAGTGTTTGCATCTCATATCATTAATGAAAAGGCTATAAATGAATTGATTGGAGATGACGTATTGAATCTTAAAGAGAGAAAAATTCCCAAAGGCATGGTAGCCCTTGAACAAATGTTTGATCTAGATCAACAAGTTTGAAACATTGTTAAGCCCAAAGCCAACGATAAGGATTATACTCGAGATAAACCTGGCACTAGGAATAGCCCAAATTTGTGAACGTAGACTTGACATGTTTGAATGATGGGAGGAACAAGATAAAAAAATCTGCTAAGAAACTATAAATATGTCATAGATTGGTCTTATGATGACTTGAAGATCTTTGATCCTATATTTATTACTCATACTATAACACTAATGGAAGGCCACAAACCTTTCAGAAAAAGGAAAATACCAGTAAACCAAATTTTAGAACCCCAGATTCACAAGGAAATAAACAAATTACTAGCTACTAGGATAATATTTCCCATTAGACAATCTACTTAGGTGGATAACCTAGTCCCTTTTCAAAAAACGAGTGGACAAATAAGACCGTGTGTGGAATTTAGGAACTTAAATAGTGCCAAAAAAAAAAGGCAATTATCCCCTCCCCTCTCTAGATGAAGTTATAGAAATAGTAAGTGGATATGAGTTGATTTATTTTCTTGATGTTTTTTCAGGATATAACAAGGTATTGGTGGACAAATAAGACACAATTAAAACAACTTTCGCCACCAAGTGGGGAGCATTTACATATAATAAAATGCTCTTTGCATTATAAGAAGCAATATCAAAGGTAGGAGAGTCGTGAGATGTAGCCATAGTAGTTCTCGATGAGGGGGAGAATCATTATGAGAGCTATTTCTAAGACCTAACATATAATCAATAAGAAAATCATCTATAATTTCCTTAGATAAGTCAGCAGGAGGATCACTAGTAGTCGTATAACATGGTGTACAATGAGTGAAGGCTATCAAATCTAAAACAATATTAATGCCAATGGGAGAATTTTCAAAACTAGTAGGTACATATTGTTGACCATCTAAGAGTTTTTACTAAATATGATCGGTATAATAACATTACTATAGAGAGTTGTGAGCTCAATGATAAGTAACCTCATCATAAATTGGATTGACACTAACATGAGACATGATGGGTTGAGAAGGAAAAGAGATATCCTTAGCCATTATGGTTTGAAGTGGATCCCTAGGGAAAAAATGCTCTAAAGTATGGGTTCACCAAAATGATTAACTAAAATCTGAAATTTTAGTAATAATCTAAGAAGTACATCAATGTAATAACTAAAATATAAATGCTAAGTAATTTATTTGATATTTTAAATGAAATAGGAGGGAAAAGGTACTAACCTAAAAATAACTTACTTGGCAATAATCTGGGACTAGACATAATGATATGCTCACAAAACTAAATATAATGATGAACCTCAAAAAATTGTAGGAGCGGTAGATCGGCGAGTGGGACGTTTGGAGGAGTATAGGGGTGTCTGTGGGTGTCTTGGTCTAGAATGTGGGTGCTCTAGTCTCACCGAATGACTCGAAACCAAATTGGATAGGGTCTTTAAACCTTTGCAATGTGTTTCCTTTTACCGAGTTGGTGTCATACTTGATTCGTTGGTGGTGTTGTAGATCTCTAATGAATACTCTTCTACAAAACCCCACACAAAAGCTTCATACGCTAAAAAAGAAAGATGCAAATGAATGGGTCACATTTTCCTTAGGCACATCAAATGGATGGACTTATGACTGAGCATTGCACTACATCTCAGACCCAATGTATTTCTATGTTCTTGTGTGTGCAGTCATGTGCTTAGGGTTCCCTAACACCAATGACACCAAACTAGCGGGCAATAGCTAGATGTAAGATGAAAATGGTGGGTGGAATAGAATGAATACAACATTTCCTATGTAATGTGTGATACTGAGAATAGTGCCCAAATGCAGTCCCTTTCCTTATGTAGATAGCTAGCCCTTAGTAGAAATAGTCTTCCCTTAAGATAGTGTGTATGTTGTGTTTATATAGGGATCTCTTGCTCAAATTTTGACACTAATGAACTAACACCCCGACTAATACCTAGGGAATGGGAGGGAAAATTATAAAGACCAACCTCAAAAATTTAAATGAGAACCAAGTATGACCAGGACCAGGGCACCTAGGAATGAGGACCGGGGCACCCATGGGTGCCCTAATCCCTCCCTAAGCGCCCTAGTCAAATACTAGATATTATAACCTGGGTAATTGATATGAGATGAGACTCCCTAAGAGACAACCGAACTATGCAAAGCAACTCGACAATTTTTTTAAAAATCAATGACAAAGACTAACTAAACTAATGATAGGACTAGGGGATGCATCATTAGTGAATACTTTTCTTACGCAAGATCCATATCTAAAACAACATACTTGCAATATAATTATAGTAGTAAGTGCATCATTTTTTCACTACACCTATGCAAGTTGAAGTTGTCTATTTCTCATCTTCATTTGTTTGATGTAGATTTCTATGTGTATAATTATTGATATTGAAATAATATATTTTCTTTTCTTGTGATCTTTAAATTGTGTTATTGCAAGTTTAAACGAAAACACCATAGTAGGCTATAAATTGGGTTGATCAAATAGATGCGCATTTAGGCAATTTAAATAATATGCGTAAGTCACGGTTTGTCTATTTGAATTTCCTTTGAATCTTTGCATCAGTAACATACAGATTTGAGTATAAGCTAGATTTGATGTTCTTGTTAAACAAGGGGAAAACATGTAATTTCTTGTTATTAGATATTAATTTCTTGAAACATATATTCTACAATAGTTTTATTTTCTCTCTACCTTATCTTTATTTTATTTTTATCTTGAGTAATACCCCTTTAGTTAGATTACATGAAGGAGTTCTTGAAAGGAAAATTTAGTGAAGAAGGTGTAGGGAAGAGCACTAGAAGGATTTAAAAGATCCAATAAACATTCTCCATTTAATGCAATGAGTTATAATTTAACTCTAAGATGATGAGGACATAAGATCCTTTCATTTTCCTCCTTTTGCGTGTAATCTATATGCATCAAAAATTGTCCCTAAATTCAAATGGAATCGAGTATTATCCTACAAATCCGAATTGCCTCTAACACTTTAATTATTTATTTTTTGTGATTTAAATGGTCCAATATATGGCAATTGAGTATGTTTTAATGATTTACAACAAATTAGATTTAATTGAAATATGTTATGGGTAGCAAATGCCATATTAATAGTGTAAAACCAATTTCTTATAAATGCACATGAGATTTTGAGGCTCAAGAACAAAGGAACGCATTTGTGCATCATTTTTTCAATCTATTACATGTACCTTTTTTGTAATGTAATCAACTCACTATTTCATTTATGTACTCTATACAAAATGGTCAAGTGAGATGTGCGAGTTTGAGTTTTTTGGGTTCAATTCACCTTTTTGGGTGAAATACCTAAAAGGAGTGTATTCAATTGAGAGGACTCAATGAAAGAACACAACAAGTATTGAAGAAGTTACTTGTTGGCAAAATATTTTATTAGGGAAAAATATAGCTATTTTCAATGCTCTCAAGACTAGGTCCCTCGGTTGTAGAATGGGGTAGCTCCTTTTATTGAAAGTTGGAAATTATATACACTAATTCTAATCTTGAGGGTGATCAAAGACTAGAGAATGTAGAATCACCGTTATTGTAACTAAAACATATTAGAGAGGGGAAAATTGTAATTTGAATAGGAGAAAAGTGTAGGGAAAGAAGGGGAAGTGAGGAGGGAGTTATGCTAATGGGAGTAATGCATAATCCATTAACTACTAACTCAAAAAAAAATCTAGCTCAATCGGAAGGAACATATAAACACATGTAATCATATAAGGATCATGAAACAATGACACATATTAACACAAAGTTCAATCAATAATTCTCATTCCATTTTAGTAGGTACAAATCCATTACTTCCTTAAAAAATCCCAAATGATCGATTTGAATATCAGAGAGAGAGTGAAGGAAAATATTTATGCAATAAATAGAAGAATGCAACATGTTAGGGAGAGAAAAATCTAATCCTTTGGAATGAATAATTCATTCCAATATATAGTCTATTTACGTGAATTTTTGTATTCCCATGTGACTTTTCATATTTTGGATTTGAAATAAAACAATTTTTCTTACTTTAAGAAAAGTAAGGTACAATAGAGGAATATAAAGTCACTTAAGTGAATAAGATGAAATTAGAAAAAGTGCACCCCAATGAAGAAATAGAAACTCTAAGTGACTCAAGTCACTTTTACAAAAGTTAGAGAAATAAAAGAAGAGAGGGGATGCATTCAAGTGATGGTGATCTAGGATGGAATTATGCTCTTCCTTTATTGTGGAGATGAATTTTGTAATTAAATAGTTGTTTCCCTAATCGAGAACATGTCCCAAAGTCGGGAATAATACTTTAACAATGAGATCTCTTAGACTTGACAATATCAAGAACCTCGAGAATCATTAATGGCATGATTAGTGCTCTTATGAAATATATAAATCCTCTTAACAATAACACCTTATATTTGTGAGATGAAATCAAATGTTGGAGTGATATTTCTCTTTTCTTTGAAAGGAAGGACTTGTTGCTATATATTCTCAATGGAGAATGAGAAGAAAGGTATCCTGTCATGGAAGTCTTCAATTGATCCAATTAGATATTGCACATTCAACAATCCCCTTGTGATATCTTCTTGAGTTAACGAGAATCATGAGATTAGGATATTCAAAGCTCAATACTAATATATGTCCAGTAGCCATAGAATTTGAATCTCGTTGTTAAAGTAAATTGAGTTGGAATGTTTGAGAAGTGAATTGGCACTTGAGAGAGTTTGCAAAGATGGTTTTTCTTCCTCTTCAAGTGTTTTCATGGTCTTCAACGAGGTTTCATCTAAAACAAAAATGTGGTCACCACGAATGAAATACTCACTCAAACAAAACAAGAATAAATTCAAATGAAATATTTATGGGAAATTAAGATATTCTCCAAATTTGACAAAGATCTACTTTCGGAATCAACATGAAAATGCAAAAGAGTTTCGACTAACTAGGGAAAGAAATAGCTCTTTCATCCAAAATTTCATTTTGTGGATCAAAAGTAAATCATTATATGGCAAAGTATGAAAATTTAGGATCATCTTGAAGGAAATTTGGAGTGGATCATCAAGTCAAAATTTGCTAAATTTTTGCCCATGGAATCACCAGGAATGATAAAAAATGTGTTTTGATAAACTAGGGCATGAAGCTAGTTTTTATGGAGTTTGAGGAGAAAAATGGATACAATTTCATACATTGAGGTTCTAAATTATATTGGAGGTCTTAACGATTTTGAACTCACTTTTTGGAGGGAGAACCAAGTTACAAGCGTGCTTTATGACCCAAAACACTATTTTGAATGGATTTGAGAACTTAAGGTATAAAAGTGCACTTTAGAGAATGCTTGGGTACCACTTAAAGTTAAAAGGTGCACTTGGAGGTGATGGCATGTAATACAACACATATGCAACTCACCTTTTGTACCAAAATGCACTTTAAGTGGTTCTTCTGAACTTGTAAGTGAAAAAGTGCAATGTCAACATGAAAATAGAACATGGGAGGTGGAAAAGGTTCCAAAAGCACACTTGAAGGGTGAATTAAGTACAAAATTTAAATTTTAACTCACTTTTTATAACAAGGATGCTACAAAAGCACACGGACGTGGTTCCATGAACTAGAAGTTCCAAATGCTCATTCTCACCCTCCACAGAACCTAAATAGTGATTATCTTCCTCTTGAACCAAAAATGGGAGTTCCAAGGAGTTATGATATATGATTTTTATTGAAAACACCCAAAAATACATTCCCACCATTATCAATATTTGGAACCGATTATATTTTTATTTTTAGCGATTCCAAAATATTACTCGAGTATACCAAAGTGTCTAGTATACTCTGTTTAATTTCCTATGACTATACACGAGATATTTTAAACCACACATAACTCTCACAAGGCCATTCACAAGTTAACACTCACAAAGGGTCAAAATTTACATTTTGGGTAACTTTCTCGAAAGGGAAGACAATTTGTTTAGGGGTTGTCAAGATAAATGACTATAAACATTTTAAATTCCAACATTACTTTAGATCTAGAATTAATTTTCTATGATAATTCAAATTGTTAGCGAGGAATTTGTCGGGTGGACAAATTTGTGAATTCCTTGCCAACGCTCTAGGAATCTAAGTCCCTCTACTTAACTAGTGCAGTTTTCGTGTATGCATGTGCAAGAAAGTGTGGATTTTTACGGTTGCCTTTTGGCTGGGGATCAATAGGGGCACTCCACTAACCCTACGGAAAATTCTTACAATTATCTGCAAGGGGGAAATTTTCTATGAAGGTGGGAAAGGGAGTGAGAAAAGAGGTAGGAGAACTAATGTTGCAGGTAGAAAATCATATTCCTGCACACATTAGTTAGAAACTTTAACACATGCATTTATGAGAAGAAACAACCCTGCAAATGGCAACAAGATGAGATAAGATTGCGAACTCAAAGTTTTTAAAATATCCTCATCAAAAAGGCTACAAAATCCTTCTTCTTGTATTGATGCTTAAACAAAAGTTGTACATAATGTGGGAATGGAAGAAATTTGAAAATGGAGGAAGTAGAAGAAAATGGCTATCTCCTTTGCTTTCTCCAGGTACAATGCACTCTCGAGTCTACAAGATCAATCACCCACCATGTACAATGGCATGAAGAAGCCATTAAATATCTTGCAAGAAATGGTTACAACTTCTTCTTTGTTAGCAAGAAACGGTTTACAATCTTTTCATCATTCGCATCTATTTAGATTCTTGATTCGCAAAGAAATGCCAATGGCGAAAAAACCATACTTTTCATAATGTTGTCGTTACACTTGTTTTGTAACTTTGAATTTGAACCATTCATCTTGTCTTTGAAACTTTAAACCAGATCCATCCACATGGGATAAATTTACTTGAGCGGGCGTGGAGGATGCCTTTTGAATTTTGTGACTTTATGGAGATTTGGCATTTTTTACATTTTTGGTCCCCCTTCCGCTTTTGATATAAGCCTGACACGTGGCTTCACTTGATTGGAGATAGAGTCGCAGGTCACTTTTATAATTTTACATTTTTTCAATGCGGGTTCAAAAACACAAATTGCTCTGCCGGCCCACCTCCCTACTTTGACCTTCGATGCGGGCTTAAGATTTGACTTTTTCCTTTGTGTTTGGCGGGGTGCGGGTCACTTTTTAACTTTAAGCCCCTTTAATGAAAAAGGCTCAAATTCTCAAATCTCCCCGACGATCCGCCTCCCGCTTTGACTCTTTTGATGTGGGCTCAACATTTGACTTTTTCCCTCATAGCATGATCGGGGCTGTGGGTCACTTTATGACTTTTAGCCCTTTTTACATAAAGGCTCAAAAACACAAATTGCTCTGCTAGCCCGCCTCCAATTAGATATGTCCACGTACCCATGGATAATGGGGCCAAAATTTGACAAGAAAGAAAACGCCGTATTTCACGACTGTGGAAAAATGCAGAGAAGAAGAAAACTCCACCATTTCACACCCGATTTTCAAATTTCTTTCACGAACCAAGGGATTGAAAACAATACAAGGTTTGATGATCCATGGCCATATAAAGATTGACAATTTCATTCAAATGAGGGCAATAATAAAATTTTCACACGTCAGATGGGGAAAACGGAAAATTTATCAAAACATGCAGACTAGAGAGTTTAAACAACTTCAAAGCATGAATTTCTCTATCTTTTCGGACTTCCAGCTTTACTTGAACATGCTTCGGAGGGCACGAACTCAAAATTTTGAAGTTGACTTAAAAAGGATGGAAGGATTTTGAGGGTGACAATAGCTGGCTCTAGCTTGGGGACATGACATGGACTGAGCATAGTGAAGACATGACATGGGAATCCAAAATCTCAATCTCTAGACCCTGTAATTCGTTGACCAGTGCCTTATCCATTGGGCCTTGCAAGAGTCATATACAACTTCGAGAAATAAAGAAAAAAAAAGGCCAACACATAAGCACACAACGGGAAGGCAACACATGACACACAACAGAAGGGGAAACAAAACCACATAGTGGAAAGGGAAACACACCTATGGTACAAGGCGGGGGAACAACTCACTTTCACTGATGATACAATTTCCAGGATTGCCCACTCCGAAGAAATTCACGCGGTGTTCCATCCAAATATGAGAGAAGAAAAGTGTTCTCTCCGCAAGCTTCACAAATCGGAATGGACCAAGCCATGGGTAAATGTGCAAGTTGGGGGACAAAAAAGGGGTCATAATGGGACGACATATATTGCAAATAACAACATAATATCAACTTGTAGGGATTATTAGAAATACATACACTCAAAGTTAGAAAAACTAATATCAACACGAATCTTAGCATCTGGAATCTAGTTTCTAAACTACTATTTTTTTTTTAAAAATGGACAAGTTTAGCTATATTAAACACTCAAAATTCAATGACTTGGTTTTTTTTTTTTAAAACGCCTATAAGATTATAGTCTGTTTGCCCGCAATTTGGATGATCAAAAATTGATATATATATTTTTCCTTTGGTATAAGTTATATACCACTATCTATCTCGATATATATTTTATTTTTATATTTTTGAGCAATATTTTAGTTTTTATGATGTTTTCCATGAAAGTGGTCTGAAAACATAAAGAAAACATAGCAGTTTCCGTTTTCCCACCATAACTTCATCAAAAATATTGAAATCAAATAATTTTTTTTTAACATGTATATAATTTCACCACGGTTGGGATGGTATAAGTTTTATCACATTCTGACAAGTGAAACAAAATTTGTAGTCTTAAATGTAGACATAAACATTCACGGGAAAAAGTGTCTTAAAGACCTACTATTAGTAAAAATTATAAAATGATATTTATCCTATTCTATTCACTTTAAAATCAATATTTATACAAAGCTAATAGTCTCCCCTACGCGATGGTACCATTTTTATGACATATTTTTGACTTTTCGGCATGGTTCAAGTCCATAGAAGACTAAATTTTATGTTTTGTTATTTTTGATGTAAAATTTAGGATTTGATGTCCACTTAATTATCCCCCAACTTACTGCACTTACCCCCATAATGAATCAAACTTTCCATGGCTTCCTTTTGGTTCTCTTCTCTTGTCCCATAGTAGGATGAAGTCTCCAACTTTGAATTCTCTTGCCTTGGCCTTCTTATCAAAAATATTCTTTACTTTCAATTGGTGCTCCTTAATGCGATCCACCACTTGGAGTCTATTTTCTTCTAGCTTCTCAAGAAAGAGGATCCTCTTGTCAATGGAATCCTTGTACTGACCATATTCTATTTCATGTAGCAGCTTGAGAGTTGGCATCTCGATCGTGAGAGGAATTTTTTCTTCGACTCCATACAATAGTTGAAATGGTGACATACCTATTGCCTTCTTGGGAGTGATCCTATCCACCCACAATGCGTCATACAACCTTTTGTGCAATTCCTTTGATTCTCGTTTACAAGCTTGTGGACAATGGTCACAATGTTCTTGTTGCTTGATTCGGCCTGTCTATTTTCCTTGTGGATAGTAGTTAGAAGAATGAGATAGGGAGATTTTGTAGCCATAAAAAAACTTGGTCAACTCTCTTGAAGAGAAATAGGTAGCATTATCTGCTACAATCTTCTGTGGCACTCTAAAATGGACTATGATATTCTCCTTGATGAAGTTGCATACTGTTTAGTGTTGGCTTGTTTGGCCAGAATGGCTTCCACCCATTTGGTGAAGTAGTCTATTGTTGTGAGTACATAGGTGTGCCCCTGCACTTGAGTGAGGGTTCAAAACACCAATGAATTCCAACCCCACTGTTGAAATGGTTCTTCAATAACCACATGCTTGAGTGGTAATGCAATGAGTTGTGGTCTTCCAATGAACTATTGGCATGCTTTGCATTTAGAAACCCAATCTTGAGTGTCTGCAAAGATGGTGGGCCAATAATACCTTCCTCGAGAGGATCTTATGTGTAGTGACCATTGCTGAAAAAAGTTCATCACATGCTTGGTTATGGTATGCTTTAAGAAACTTTTCTTATTGCTCTTTATCTATGCACTGAGGAAACAACCATCCAGGCCTCTTTTGTAAAGTGCATGATTCCAGATTACAAATTTAGCTACCTTCAACTTGAGTGTTCTCCTTTGCTTGTAATCAAGATGGGGAGGGCATTCTCCATAAGTCAGGTAATAGGCAATATCAACATACCACTCATCAGTAGTGGTGACAAAGAGAACCTATGGGTTGTCTTCTGAACAAGTTGAGAAAGCACAATTTTCTTTGCCATGTTAAACTTTGAGTGTTTCATCTTCAGCAATCAACTTGCACAAGCCATTTCCCCTTACCAGATTAGAGGGTTGAATCTCCAAGTCATATTCTTGAATCTTTTCAATCCAATTTCCTCTTTTAGCTCGGGATCCTACTATGTCAAGATGGACTTGATTGCACTTTTGGGGACCATCACCATAGTTTGGGAATTGAGGATGTAAAACCTAAATTTTTTACAACCTTGACCATTGCATAGGCATGATTCTCCAATTGGTTGTATTTTAGCTCATGATTTTTCAAAGGACAACTCATGAAAGCAATAGGTGCTTCCACGCCTTCATCATTTTTCTGAACGAGAATGGCAAAGAGTGTATGCTCTGATGCATAACAATACATGATGAATTCTTTGTTAAAATCTGGAGATACAAGAGTCGGAGCCTTGGCAATGGATTTCTTGATTTCTTTGAATGTTTCCTTCCCTTCATTGTTCCATTTGAAGTTTTCTTGTGGTTTCATCATGGAAGTGATGTGCTTCATCAACTCAAAGCAAACTTAGGCATAAAACGACAAAGAAAGTTCACCTTTCGAAGAATGAATGAACTCATTTCTTGCTTGTGGGAAGGGCTAATGCTTGAATGGATCTAATCCTCTTAGGATCAATGTGTGCTCCATGTTTGTTCACAATGTGCCCCAATAACTTGCCTTTTGTGACTCCAAAAATGCACTTTTTTGGATTTAGTGATATGCCATGTTTCCTACACCTTGCAAGTACCTATTCCAAGTGATAGATATGATCTCCCCTCTTCTTTGAAAATATTGTGAGATCATCAAGATATATGAAAATGCAATGCTTGAGATCTTTGAAGGAAAAATCCATCACCCTTTGAAATGTAGCTCCTGCATTGATTAGGCCAAAATGCATTCTGTTGTAGGAAAAAGTGCCCCAAGGTGTTGTAAAGGTTGTCTTGGTGTGGTCCTCCTCTACCACTTTGATTTGATTATATCCTGAGAATCCATCAAGTAATGAAAGCATTTCAGATCTAGTGATTGCTTGCAGGATATGGTCCATGATAGGAAGAGGATAATTGTCCTTTAGTGATGCCTAGTTCAGGTTGCAAAAATCTACACATATCCTTATTTCACCATTCTTCTTCCACACTGGCACAATGTTAGCCACCCACGTTGAATGGTGGATGGGAAATATGATCCTTGCATTAAGCATCTTCATTACCTCCTCCTTGATGGTATCAACAATCTTTGGGTTGTATGGCCTTTGTTTTTTTCCTTGAAGGGCTTAACACCTTGCTTCAAAGGAATTGAGTGATGCATTTCCTTTGGTTGGAAGGATTTGAGTTTATCATAAGAGTAGGCCAAGACATCTGAGTATTTCTTGACTAATGCAACAAACCTTTTTTTCTTCTGGGAGAGCAACATTTTCCAATATTGACCATCCTTGGCTCCTCAGGGTACCAATGTTTTCTTTATCAAAATCAGCTAGGCAACGAGAAGATTGATTTTCTCTCTCTTAATGAGTATGTCATGTTTGTCAAAGAAGTCTTCTAAAGAGACTAGGCCTTTGGGAATTTTATTCCCTTTCAATTTGATTACTCCCTCCTCATCAATCCCTTCAATTCCTTATTTCTCTTCTTTGGGGACTACTTCTTGGTGTCTATTTTCACCTCCTTGAAGAAGAGATTATTTAAATTATCCCTTTTCTCTAAAAAGGATAGAATTTGGTTATCATCATTGAAGACTTGCCAATGATTTGCATTATCTGGTACACTAGGCCTGAATACCATTTCAATGGTCACTTTTTCTTTACCAAAAGAAGGATGAGGTGTCACTAGGGAAGCTAACACTGCAAGAGAATTAGCCTTTTCATTTTGTTCCCTTGGAATAGCTTCAATGGAAAATGCATCAAAAGATTCAATGCAGTCCCACACTCTGTTTTTGTAATGTTGGAGTCTTGGATTCTTCACCTGATATTGTTGGTGGACCTGCTTTACTACAACCTTTGCATCACCTTGGCATCTCATTTTCTTGATTCCCATGTCCTCTGTTGCACTCATGCCTAAGAGTAGTGCTTCATACTCTGTAGTGTTATTTGTATTATCAAATTGCAGCTTGTAGGCAAATGGGTACAACTCATTGGAAGGAGAGTACAATACTACACCAGCTCCCGAGCCCGCACTGGAATGACTACCATCAAATTCCATTGTCCAAATTTGATCTTCCTCTTCCTCCATGAGAAGTGGCAAGTTCTCCTCTTTTTTGATGTGAGGAAGTAGTTTCCTAGCCCACAATCTTGAAAGAGAATGTTTGCTTTCGAATCATTAGACTTTCATATTGTGAACTTCATCTTTCTTACTGGTAGCAAATTCTTCATCTTGCCTTTTACTAGGATAGTTGTAGATGACCAATCCATTTTTATCTCTCCACCCAGGTCTCTGCAGAAACTCCTACTCAATAGCATACCAAAGGATGTTGGGATGTCTACTACCAGTATGGTTAGGAGCACCTTCTTATCTGGAAAATCAGCTAGTGCTACTGTGCATCTTTGATTCTTCCTACCAATGGCACTTGTTTAGATTCCATTGAGTATAGGTTCCATTTACCCAAGTCAAGGTGAGGCCTAGAGCATTTGTAACTTTGGCTGGCATCACATTGTCTGAGGCTCTAGAATCTATGATACAATTATTTAGCTGGAAGCCTTTAATGAGGAGTGACAGGTAGAAAGGTTCAACCCTATTGGTTTTGGAGGCACTGAGGGATAGCATGTTTTGGGAAGGTGGTGTGGATGGTGTGGGTAGTAAGCCTTTAGAATTAGGACTCAAGGATACAGGGTTACCACCACGAACTGTATTAATGAACCTATCAAACTAGGTAGGGTGTGTTTGTAGGTATTCTATTTTTGAGAGCTGGACTTTGGTTTTGCTTGCATGTTCCACAAAGTCAAATGGGGTTATGGTGAGCAAGGAAGAGGTTCCGAGAAATGGAGGAAGATTTACATGGAAGAGGATTTGCTACTTTGGGTGTTGAGTTCTCTTTTTCAAGTGTAGCAATCAGCTTGGAAGGGGGTGAGGGTGTAGCTTTTGATTGAACCTTAGATGTTTTTACAGGAACAACATTTAAAGGAGAATTGTTCTTAGCAAATTTTGAGCTGGGAGAAGAATTAGATGACTTACTTGGCATAGTAGCATGATCCCTGACAACCAGTGAGTCTAGTTTTTCTTTGGCCGACTCCATAGAAGGTGGTAATGGTGATCCTCTGCTGATGATTTTATTTTGTGTGACCTCTGGGGGAGAATATTCTTTATTCTTCTTATCCTTTACCACAACCATTGAGGATGAAGCACCTTTCTTGGATTGTGCACAAGTGAAAACAACACATGAGAAACTTGGAGCTTCTTCATCATCCTCATCTTCATCATCAACGTACTCAATTAGGCCATTGTGCATATCAACTTCCTCGACCTCAAGATAGTTTTCATAGTCTTCCATATTTTCTTCTTTAGTTTCATCAATTTTTGCTTCCTCCTCTAGCTCTTTGGTGTCACAGATGGCATTGACTGGTGGTGCTTCAAGAGCAAGCCGATGAGGAGGTGGAGCAATCCTTGGCCTATCTGGAGGGTTTGGTTTCCTTGAAGCATTCCGCATTGTGATCTGAGATAGCTGCTTCTTCAAGGCAACCAAGTCATTTTCCATTTTTTGGAACATCGATATGTGGTGACAGAGTTTGAATTTTGACCCTTTTGCTTTCCATTGGGGCCTTTCACCTTTCTGGACAAGATTAGATCATCATCGGTTTCTATTGCATGGTCTTGAGCTTCCCTTAATGTTCTTGGTTGGGTTCTTCTAAGGAACAAAACTACTACATGATGGCAAGGTGCTAATGAAGAATCTCTTCAAATTATTTTAGGAGGCACCACATCTTAGGGATTCTTCTTATCACTCTATTATATCTTGCTACGAAGTCCCTCATTGACTCGAAGGTTTCTTTCTTCATTTGTACCAACTGGACCAAAAGATCCTGAAAATCTTTTGTGCTCTTAAATATGTGTTCGAATGCATTTCTTATATCCTCCCAATAAGTGACGGACCTCGGGGGTAGCATGTAGAACCATTCAATAGCTTTCTCTTAAAGTGACTCCACAAAGATTGATGACACATCTTCATCCTCAACACCCAACACACCGCAAGAAGTGATAAATGTTGCTACATGCTCTTCAAGGAGTTGAGAACCATCCCCTAGAATTTTGGGAAGTTTTTTCTCGAGCCTCTCGGTAGCTCATGGAGTGGTTGAGCAAGAGCCAGTGGACCGGTGTTTCCTCCCCATGGTACATTAGGCCTACGGGCCTCACGATCACGTTCATGCTCACGATCATGATCCCCCATTCTATTTCTATTTCTATCTTCCAACCTTGCTAAGGTTGCGGCTTGTTGTTGCTCTTTCATCTACCTCGGCTTGAAGTCTCTCAATTTCTTCGAGTTGAGCTCTTATTTCTTTATTGGCTCTCACCTCTCTTTCTCTAGCTTCTTCTTCGATCTTCACGTCGTGAAATATTCAAGGTTCTCATTGATGTATGGAAATTCACCATCCAAAGGATTGGCAACACTCAGGTTCCCAACGTGACCGTTGCTTGAGAAGGAAGCCTCTAGATTTTGAGTAGCTCTTGTCTCCTTTGAAGTTCCTCAAAAATGGGATTAGTTTGTCCTCCTTGTCTCTGTTGTTGGGTGAATCTTCTATCCG
Organism: Taxus wallichiana var. yunnanensis; assembly: GCA_018340775.1. NCBI lineage: Eukaryota > Viridiplantae > Streptophyta > Pinopsida > Cupressales > Taxaceae > Taxus > Taxus wallichiana. The sequence continues at coordinate 893,766,458 of CM031240.1, read as the reverse complement.
CTAGCTTGAAAATCTATGCTCTTCTTTGTGGTCTTTGGAATTTGTCTTTGCCTCTCAATTCAGTAGTGCATTCTTCTTCAAGGTCTAGAATTCTCGTGGCAATGAAGTAGTGATTGGCACTTTGTCTATTATGCCAGATAGCTTCCCTCAAATCTAAAGCAACGTCTTCTTGGATGTGGAAGAGAAATTCGGGTCTTTCAATAGGAGGGTTTCCTGGAATAGCCATGATTTGAATCCATGTGGCTCATATAGCCATTCAAATTCTAGAATTTTTCTCTTTTTTGAATTTTGAATTTTTCGACCTTGCCATATCATTTAGGTGCGAGATGTTGCTAAATGTGCCCCACATTGGGCGCCAAAATTGTTGGTGAGGGAATTTTTCGAGGTGGAAAAATTTGTGAATTCCTTGCCAATGCTCGGGAATCTAAGTCCCTCTACTTAACCGGTGCAGCTGTCGTGTATGCATGCGCGAGAAAGTGTGGATTTCTATGGTGGCCTTTCGGCCGGGGATCCAACAAGGGCACTCCACTGACCCTGCGGAAAATGCTTGCAGTTATCTGCAAGGGGGAATTTTCTATGAAGGTGGGAAAGGGAGTGAGAAAGAGGTAGGAGAACTAATGTTGTAGGTAGAAAATCATATTCCTACACACATTAGTTAGAAACTTTAACACATGCATTTATGAGAAGAAACAACCCTGCAAATGGCAACAAGATGAGATAAGATTGTGAACTCAAAGTTTCTAAAATATCCTCATCAAAAAGGCTACAAAATCCTTCTTCTTGTATTGATGCTTAAACAGAAGTTATACATAATGTGGGAATGGAAGAAATTTGAGAATGGAGGAAGTAGAAGAAAATGGCTATCTCCTTTGCTTTCTCTAGGTACAATGCACTCTCGAGTCTACAAGATCAATCGCCCACCCTTACAATGGCGTGAAGAAGCCATTAAATATCTTGTAAGAAATGGTTACAACTTCTTCTTTATTAGCAAGAAATGGTTTACAATCTTTTCAATCATTCGCGTCTATTCAGATTCTTGATTCACAAAGAAATGCCAATGGCGGGAAAAACCAAGACTTTTCATAATGTAACCATTACACTTGTTTTGTAACTTTGAATTTGAACCGTTCATCTTGCCTTTGAAACTTTAAACCAAAGCCATCCACGTGGGAGAAATTTACTGGAGTGGGTGTGGAGGATGCCTTTTGCATTTTGTGACTTTATAGAGATTTGGCATTTTTTACATTTTTGGTCCACCCTTCCGCTTTTGATATAAGCTGAAATGTGGCTTCACTTGAGTGGAGATAGAGTCACAGTCACTTTTATAATTTTACCTTTTTCAATGCGGGTTCAAAAACACAAATTCTCTGTTGGCCCGCCCTCGCTTTGACCTTCGATGCGAGCTTAAGATTTGACTTTTTCCTTTGTGTTTGGCGGGGTTGTGGGTCACTTTTTAACTTTAAGCCCCTTTAATGAAAAAGGCTCAAATTCTCAAATCTCCCTAACGATTCGCCTCCCCGCTTTGACTCTTTTGATGTGGGCTCAACATTTGACTTTTTCCCTCATAGCATGATCGGGGTTGCGGGTCACTTTATGACTTTTAGCCCTTTTTACATAAAGGCTCAAAAACACAAATTACTCGCCGGCCCGCCTCCAATTAGATATGTCCACGTACTCGTGGATAATGGGAGCCAAAATTTGATGGGGAAGAAAACGCCCGTCATTCACGATTGTGGAAAAATGCAGAGAAGAAGAAAACTCCACCATTTTGTGCCCGATTTTCAAATTTCTTTCGCGAACCAAGGGATTGAAAACAATACAAGGTTGAAAATCCATGGCCATAGAAAGATTGACAATTTCATTCAAATGAGGACAACAATAAAATTTTCACACGTTTAGATAGGAAAACGGAAAATTTATCAAAACGTGTGATTGGAGAGTTTAAACAACTTCAAAGCATGAATTTTCTATCTTTTCAGACTTACAACTTTACTTGAAAACTTCTGGAGGGTGTGAGCTCAAAATTTTCAAACTTGACTTAAAAAGGAGGGGAGGATTTTAAGGGCGACAACACAAATCTTTTTCTCAAATACTTAAATAATAAAAATAATGATTATCATATAAATAAAGGACATTCGATCAATTGATGTTTCATAATATTGAGACACAAAATCTAATACTTCATTGAAAATGATCACATTTTATAGATGATATAGCTCCACATGCTATAACTAGAATGACCACACACAAAGAGAAAACATATCATACTAACAATGTCCATATGACATATAAACCAAAATACACTCACATGCCAATGAAACATGAAACACATTCATCTCGAAGGATTTTTCAATGGAATATTTGATGTTTTTAAGAAGAAATCAAAAATATTTCAACCACATTTACTAAATAACATATACCAAATGATAAGTCAAAAGACAAACATGTAGTCATTTCAATACTTATAGAATGTAAATAAACATATGGAATGTTAAGATATAATGACACTTAGTTGAATATATACAAAATATAATTTATGCATAACATTGTATATATCTTGGATGACTTGGCCTATTCCTATCTAACCACATCTAGATACAATACCATTTGGGAAAATCTTTAGGGTGCGTTATATTACATGTTTAAATAGACCAAAGAATATTATAATATTATTTGATGCAATTCCTACTATAGTAGTATACAATGCATCTCTTGAATGAACATAGATACATTAGATGGAATTTATTTCTTCTATAGTACAATAATGTGAAATTTAGGTTTAAGTTCCTACTTATCTATATTAATTTTGCAAATATGATTAAAAAACAATTAATTATCCCTGAAATCCTAAATTATGTAAGGAGATCATGCCATAATATATATCATAGATTCTAATGAAAGCATAGTTATGATTTAAGGGTAGAAAGATGTTACTTGTGTCAAAAATATGGTGCCTTGACAATAATATGTGTAAAAAAATCCCACATATATCGTGAGGGAGGTGCCCTTTATCAAAATACAAAATGCACAAGAAAGAATATGTACAATATCTACACTAACTTGCAGGGGTGGGTTTTTAATTTCATGAAATGAATATAAATTGAAAAGCGAGAAGAAAGGAAAGAAAATTTTAGAGATGAATAAAGAAGGAAATTACATTTTAAACAAGTAAACATGGAGATTATTCTAATCTGCAAAGAGATTATTCAATGTAAGAAATGTTTCTAATTAGAATTTTGCATGCATGAAAGGAATGAAAAAGGTAAACATTTGTTAGAAGAACACGTGTTACGCCCAAAGATACCATACACAATTTAGAAAATATCCTTTTATTTCTTCACAAAGATGAACACAAAGTCTCATACACTTTTCCTCTCAAAAAGATCTTGTACAAAATTATATGAAACAAAAAGTATAGCTAATAATCCCTTTAATTCCCTAGCAATTCAAATCCCTCAAGAAATGAAAAATGTCCTTATACAATATCCTATACATCTCAAACTATCTCCACATTTCCTTGAAGAAATATCCTCGGAAGTATCACAAATTAATTCCTCTTAAAAGTAAAAATATCTAGAGATATGAAGAGTATTTTTATAATGATATAAAACTACATACTTATAAGAGTGAGCTCCTATTTTCCGAGTGACATGCAAGATTGAACAATTCAAGTTTCCCAAAATAGAAACTTATAAAAATGACAAATTTGATTTGCATAACCTATGAATTTGGTTAATTCAATTTACACAAGATGAGAACTGTGAAATTGATGGGTAATTATTACAATAATAAAGTGACATTTCATATACACAAAAATCAACATCCAAATAATTACAAATTTTACTTAAATAATATATAATTTCAAATTAATTATTTTCTATTAGCACATTGTCTTCCTTATCAACTCCTTCTTTCAAATTTACAACCTTCTATATCGGTGTGGTTTCCCCAAACAATTATATATAATTTAGTTTCACTAGTGTGGTGTTGAGGAGGGATTCCCCTTTAAGCTCAAGGGGAAACAATCCGAGAAAGGTCTAGGGTAACACCCCGAGCCTGCTACCTATCATGGTACAAGGAGGTCGAGGGAAGTTCCCCAAAATACAAGCACAATTTGAGCTTATCTTCCCAAGACTTGGCAATGGTTTTGAATTGCACACACACCTTAAAATTCTACCTAAGACATGGTCGGTGCTGTAACGCCGACACTTTGGATACATGGCCAAAAATGAATAATTTTTTTAATCCAATAACATCACTTGGGCCCACATAACAACATGACAATGTTTGAGCCAAGAGTAGCATGCATCACCTCATTGACAATAAGAAAAAATGAGAGAGTTATGCCAACATAATAAAAAGTGCACAATATATAACACATTCAAACCATCCAATGGTTTTTCAAGGGGAATATACCATTACTTCCACTTATCTTCTACTAAGGAAGGAAGACTAGCCTTTGGTTATTCCAAGCAGGTCATGCAACTACGCATCAAAAAAACCTTATCCCATCATGATTATCCCTCCACTAAGGCTAGTCTCTCCAACCTTTGTTTCCTCCCAAAATAAGCAAACCCATACACCATAATAACACTTATCCCTCCACTATGGAAATGCAAATCCCCAACAATCATACATACACAATCATACCAATGCATGCAATAACATAAGCCATCAAATAGATGAAACATGCTCTAATGAACAACCAAAGTGTAACAAAATATCATTAATTTAAAGAGAGGGTGATAAGAACATTTCACCAATATACATATTTTCATTTCCAAGTCTACATAGGAGACTTGCAAGGGGAGAGATCATCATTGCAATCTACCACTTATCTCTCCACTAGGAAATTCTAGCTAGCCTTTGGTTCCTCCAATACAAACATACCATGAAATATATCAAATATACACTTATCACTTAATTTGAAACAACAATTATCACTCCACTAAGACTAGCCAAGAATCTCCTTAGTTTTTCCATATAAAACATACAACTCATTATTCCTCAAAGCTTCACTAACATCACATTATCCCTCCACCACAATGATGAGTTCACCCCACACATGTACACAACATGAAATCACAACAACAACGAGATAAATGTCACCCTTTTCTTTTCAAAAGAAAAAAAAGTACACAATAATAGAACTATAAACACAAGAGAGGGATAAGAGAAAAGGCTTTAGCCACATCACACATAAATTACTTGGTTTACGTATTGTTACAATTAAATTTCTTTTATTTTTAAGCATTGGTTTGCATAATATATAATGTTCATAAGAACAAACATTCACATTTCAACATAGTAAGTTTCCAATTTCATTATAAGGTTTAAATACCAACAATACAATTCATTTAGTTCCATTGTTGTTACATTTACATTATTTAATTTAGTAACTTGTTGGCATTGTTTTAAAACACATATGATTAAGTATAGCACTCATTTCCCATTTAGGGATTTATGATTCCAAGGAGCATGGTCCCACATAAAACAATTCATTTTATTGTTACTAGGCAACCCAAGTTTAAACCACATTATAAGTGAAAACTCAAATCCTTTTTACCCATTTGAAAATTCTTCTTGGGTACTATTTGAAGTGTTGGTATATATTCCAAGGTTTCATCCATTGATAACCTCTTAAGAGGTCTTAAGATTAACTTGTTTGATTTGTAAAGACCATGACCCACCATGGGGTTAATACTAGGATAAAATAATATCCTTTCCTCACAAAATTTTTCCACCTCATGGTTATATTTTATTCATTAAATAAAAGGATGAAAAACACCTAGGATTAACATCCCACTCTCATTTTGTGTGGCATAATTTAAATGATGATTCACTCATTATACACAAGAGAAGGATACTCATGACACTTCTAGTTAGCTTGATATAATGATGACATGATGGTAGGGAAAATTATAGGGAACAAGATATATTATCCCTCAAGGGTGTAAATTTTCTAGACCCAAGGATTCAAGGGTCCTCAATCCTAGTTCGAACATTGACAACCCTTCTTGCAGAGAAAGGAAAAAGTTGCACTATGTGACAAGGACCACTCATGGTAAGGGAGTGGTCCCATTATTAAGCTCCTCATATGTTTACTATTGGATACCAATTGGTAAATATATTAAGGTCCTCACATATGATGATGATAGGGGTTTATCCATCTAGTCACATCCCAATTGAGAGGAGGTACACATAATGACATGGTTTAGAGAACTTGTTTAGTTTCCATGTTTCAGGTGCTCTACTCTACGACCACTTATTTCACAATGTTACAAGGGAACTACAAGGATAATTAATGTATGGAATTTATATAATGTATCTAAATCATAAAAGAACCACATAGAAGTACAATTTCATATCGGTTTCAATGCATATACGATATAATTGTTTTTCCTTTCAAAGAGTACCAAAGGAATGATTATTCAAATTTTCATTCAATTATAATGCATACATGTTATAGTAAATTTATTTCTCTTCTACATTATACTAAAGGTAGGAATACACAAAATGAAAATACAGTTTTTTATTCTGACAATATAAACAATTACATTTCATATACAATTTTTGATTCAACATCATCATTCATTCATATTCTAACATGCTACTTGCAACCTATGAAATCAAGTAATTATGAGTCAACTAAAAATGTTGGCATGGATCACACCCCTCCCATATAACAATGCTAACAAAATTGCAACACCAATTTAGAGAGAGAGTTAGAGAGATAAAATTTACAATATCCCGACATATCAATTCATAACCACATATTCTGAGTTTAGAGAAAGTTAGAGAGAGAAAAACATTCATTATCTTCTTGCAAGTAACCAATTGTTCACATAACTAAAAGAAAGGAAAGAAATATTAGTCAAATTTATTTCCATAACTCAAGTTTAAAACATGTTTATATTTTGGTGAATTTGTTTGATTTCAATACACAACTCTTGTTTTCACTACCGCTGTAGGAGATCCAGACAAGAAGCATGAAATTTCATACAAATTAAGGTATTTCATTTCCATTTTGTTTAAGTATACCAATCAAATTATTCATGGTTAACATTTATGTTTCTGAACATCACATTTGTTTTACCTAAATAATGTTTCTATGAGGGTCAACACAAGTCCACAGGATCAATTGCACTATTGTGTAAACCAACCAAAGTGGCTATGGAATGGCCCCGTAAAAGGATCACAAAACACTCAAATGGAAGGTTACTTACTTATAAGCTATTCTCTGTTATACATAGAATCCAGCGAGACCGACAGACCCAAAACCAATAATTGTACCTCAAATTGGAAGCATCTCTCTAGATCTAGTTGATGAAATTTTTTTGTTACACTTCAGCAGCTTTAAGCCAAGTGGCTCTAAAATGGGTATGAAAATGTGTTTTCGATGAAATTATGCCAAACCAAAAGTGTTGCATTATCCTCTATATTACAAAGAAGAGGTTTGCAAAGATGGATTTTAATTTTGGGATCCATACTCCTTTTAAATAGTGTGATTCGAAGGGGTTTCAAAGTGTTAGACGTCAAACATTCGCTTTAGTGAAGTATAAGGATTGAGAGGAGATCGTCATATAACAAGGAATGAGTTACAACATTTAAAATGAGGTAGATGGATTAAAGAGTCTATTTTCTAGAATACAAAAAGTGAGCCATCAATGCTCGGATCAAGAATAAATCTCAATTCGGAACCTCGCGGTCCCTACCGATTTATGTTATATGAAGGTTGATAAGCGTAGGTGGCTTGCAGGATAATAACTATATCTTACATGTCGATATTTTAGATATCTAGGGTTTTAGGGATTATTATGGTGTGTAGGGTGGGATTATGCATTTGTACATTTCAATAAAGGTTTGGTGTTTAAACATCTTGAGGGTCCCGAATATTCACAAAGGCGGGGGCTCTCAATGCCCTAGCAGAGATTCGAGAACTCCTTTTGGAACATGCTAGAACCACAAAGTTTTCTTACGTTCAAAGTTGTATAAAAGCAAAATAAATAAGGGTTTCATAGACATGGAGGTGGACATGTATCCTCCTCTAGGTGTTTTTCAACAATAGGGAGATTCACCACCGTAAAACAATAACTTTGCATGTTAAAATGGCATAACTAGGTTTGCAAACCAAATAATAATATTGATGTGTTATTAATCATTTGAACCATTACATAGTTATATAGGAAATGTCTTTCATATATTCATGGAGATCATATCTTATAATATCTCACTAATAATATTCATGTAAGATATATCGTATATATATATATATATATATATATATATATATATATATATATATATATATATAGTTTTAACAAACTAACTTACTATATACGTAAATATTGTTTTAACTGCAACAATAACAATATTACAATATAACTATATATATAAGTTTAACATATTGTAAACTTGCTAGTTAAATGTGAACACTAACCCAAATATTCCTAACACATGCAACAACAAGGAGGTCCCCCAAATAGGTAAGGCTTTTGAATTTCAATTGCCTGATGAGTTTGTTGAGATTTCTGCAAATGGAGATTTCCAAGCACATAGTTGTTTTGTTTTTCCTTAGAGGTATTCCACCTGAAAGTGATTTTTATAAATGGACAAGGCAAGTCTGGGAGGAGACTAGGGGGTGGAAAATCGATTTTGTAAGGGGTTTAGGCAAAGGATATGTTTATGTTCTTTTTCCTCTTTTGATTTTTCTCAGGCAACCCTTCAATATGGCACATGGGTCATTTGTGGTCAAGTTTGTTATCTCCAAGGTTGGAAACTAAATTTTCACCCTGAAGGGCCATCCCGATCATAATATCCCATGTGGGTTAAGTCCCCTTTCTCAACTTAGTTGTCATACCCTTTCTGCATGAGCTTGTTAGGTAGTTGGGTAATGTTATTTGGTGTAAACGAGACAAGGATAAATTCTCAGGCCTTCGAAATCATCCAAGAGTTTGTATTGAGATGGATCTCTTTATGCCACTCCCCACTTCAATTCAATTGTTTGGCCCAAGTTTTTCTCAGCTTCACTCGTGGTTTATCTCAACAAACCTAATTATTGTTTTAATTGTCATGAAGATGGGCATTTTAATCCGTGGATCGCTAGAAATGCAAGCTCAAATAAAAATGGTTAGATGAACTTGGGGCTCAAAATCTTGTTAACCGTGTTTTGTCCGCCTAAAACCCCATCTCCACTTTTGAGTGATCTTGGATCCAATATGCTCACTAATAGTCAGAAAACTAATAACACTCAACTCCTTTATGCTATGCTAGCTCCACTCATGATTCTATCCTCGAAATGCAGTTAATGATATTCATCTACCCGACAATTGGAAAGCAGTTGGCAAAAGATCTCGGTCCTCCTCATAAGTTGGAAATTCATCTCACAAAACTAATGTAGCGTCTAAGTCTATTGTTGAGGTGCCCCAAAAGGTTTCTAAAGATTCTCCTCTGTTGGCGGAGGGAAGGATCATTTAGGGAAAAAAATGGAAAAGCTTCTTCTCTTTCCCCTCTTCCTAATCCTACCTCCAATCGCTTTTCCTTGCTTGCTAACAATGAGGTCCAAAAGCATCCTTTCAAGGTGGTCAATGAAGCTCTCTATACTCTCATGGAATGTTCGGGGGCTCACCCTCCCTGAATGGAAATTTCATGTCGAAGGGTCCCTCAAGAACAGGCTTATGATGTTGTTTTTCTCCAAGAAGTTAAAGTTAGTGACAGTGCTTTATTATTCAATCTTCATTGCATCGCCAGGAACTACTCGCCTTTTGTACTTCTCATGAGGATAGAAAAGGTGGTGTAGTTATCCTCCTTTCGTCATCTCTTTCTTCTAAGATTATTGCCACAAGAAAGATCCTGAACATAGGTGTGTTTGGGTCACGCTATGTGTTGGAGAGCTAATAATTGGTCTATGCTCCATCTATGCCCCAAATTCCGCAGCAGAGTGTGTCAATCTTTGGAATCTGGATGTGTTCAAATCTTCCCCCAACTGAGTGGATTTTAGGAGGTGATTTTAATATGGTGGAACACAAGAGAGATCGTAGCTGGTCTCATTCCTCTCCTCTCACTTCTAAAGAATTTTCTACTTGGCTTCAGTGTTGTAACTCCTTGGGAGTTTTTGATCCTCTTTTTGGACACCCCAACCCGTGCTTCAACAATTGGTTCACATGGTCTAATAATCATATGGGATTTCAAAGGAGGCTCAACAGGCTTGACCGGTTTTATGTCAGCTCCTTTATCAAATCACTTCTATCCTCACCTTTTGTTTCCAAGCTCAATGACATTATTCTCTCTTATCACTCCCCCATTTCTTGCACTTTCAGTTTGAATCCTTCCTCTTCTCCCGTACACATCTTCCCTTCAAACTTAATATTTCTCATCTCTCTTCACCTCAAAGTGCATTGCTCAAATCTTAGTTGTTTGGGAGTTGCAGCCCCATCCTAATGCTTCCACAAGATGGATTTTATGGTGGGAAGTAGTTGTGGCTAGAACTGTGAAGTTCTTTGTGGATATGGAAAGCTTATGGCCAAGGAGAGACGGAAAAAGAAAACAGCCTCAAGCATGAGCTTAGTCATCAACATCTTTCTCTTGAGGCACATCCCCTCGACAACAACATCCAAACTATTGTTGCTAAAATTGAAAATGACTTAAGAAAATTTGAAAGTTATAGGTGTCAAGGTGCTCGCATGAGGGCTTGCTTGTTTTGGATTCAACATGGTGACCACAACTCTAAGTATTTTTTCAAATACATGCAGCATAAACAAAGACATGAACATATCCCACATATCATTTCCGAAGATGGGATGGAGTCTCACTCGCTTGATGACATCAAGGGAGTTTTTTTCAACATTACAATAAATTGTTTCAGGAAGAACATAATCTTGAAGAGTATGAATCTTTTCTTGAAGAATGGATGTGTGGATGTATCTTGTGTAAAGTAAATCAGGAATCTAGTCAACTCCTTGAGTAACAGCTCATTGTTGTTCATCTAGAGACAACACTTTGGGAAATGTAGTTAGAGAAGGCTCCTGGCATGGATGGTCTTCTAGCTGAATTTTTTCATGCTCTATGGCCCACTCTCAAGATGGACTTATTTCATGTTTATAAGGAAGTGGAGGCCAATGGATCGTTGGGGGCTATCATTAACCATGGTCTTGATTAAACTTATTCCCAAAGCTAGAAATAAAAATCAGATATGTGGTTGGCGCCTATTACTCTTCTCAATGTTTCATATAAAATCATTACAAAGGCTATTGCTATGAAGTTTAAATTGATTTCCCAAGACATTGTTCGGCCGGAGAAAACTGGTTTCTTACAAGGCAAGTATATATTGGATAATATCCTTTATGCTTTGAAAACTACTCAATGGGCTGAAGATATAGATCAAGATGCACTTTTGGTCAAAATTGATTTTGACAAAGCTTATGACCACATCTCGATGGCGGTTTATCCTCAAAATGCTTGAGTGGTGGGATTTGGGCCCCGCTTTAGACACCATATTCAAATGCTTTTTTTCTAAAGCATGTGCTCAAGTTATGGTTAATGGCAGCCTCACAACGCCCTTTGACCTCCAACGATCCATTCGACAGGGCTGTCCACTTGCTCCTTTCTTGTATGTGGTGGTTGTTGATGCTCTTGGGTATATGCTCCAATGAGCACACCATCAAGGAGATTTAAAAGGAATTTCTCTTCCTCAAGATTCTTATGCTCTTAACTCTCATTTTGTTGATGAATCTCTCATTTTTTTTGCAAAATGATGAAGTAGAGATTGATAATGCCTAGAAATTCTTGATATTTATTGCGATATGTCTGGCTCCAAGCTAAGAAACCATAAAACGGAAGTGATATACATTAAAAGTGATCCAAATATATCATGGATTCCTCCAACTTGGGCTATCATTCCCCATGGGAAGATCACTCGTTACCTAGGTATCCCTTTTGGCATTCACTTATCTTCTCGGGATATGTGGGATTGGGTGCTTAATAAAATTCAAAAGAAGATTGACAATTGGTCGTGTAAATTTCTCTCTTGCTGCCAAGTTGTTGGTTATTAATCGATTTTTTCTGGCTAGTCATGCATATGACAAACTCACGAAGTTAGTTCGCAACTTCCTTTGGAGTAATAATTATGAAAAGAAGCAAATGATGCGTCTCTTGGACACTTTGCACTCAGCCTAAGTCCGCTGGTGGACTCAAAATTATTGATCCGCTGCAACAAGGGAAATGCCTTGCAGTGAAATGGGTGGCAAGAGCCACTCAAGGTTCTGAGCCTTGGAAGATTCTTGTGAGGGAACAAATCTGGCAAGCCTCTTACAAAGGTGCGTGGATTCGTACCTCGTGGGAAGATAAATTCTTAAATGCAACCTATTTTGATATTTCTAGTTCCTTTCCTCTTAGGCACAATTGGACAATGTGGCAGGTTATGGCCTCGTTTCTTTAATGGTGCCACCAATCACCTCGCATGGATTAAGTATTCCTTCATCCAACCTCTAGGTGGAATCAGGGTTATTCAATCCAACAACCTTCCGCTTGTTGTCCAGCCTGATTTCAAAGCAAAATACTTAGCAAAAAAGGCATCATTACAGTTAAAGACATTTGGGACAAGAACACTGCAATTGGCTCTCTTGGCCACTGTTGTGCCAAAAGTTCAACCTGCCCATTAAACTTGAAAATGTTTATTCCACAATTTTATCATTGATCCCGCCTGAGGTCCTTCTCAAAGTCATAGATAATCCTTCAACTCTTTGGAAAGATTGGCGTTGGCCAACCTTGGCTGCCATCAACACTGTCACGCCAAGAATTTTGTATCGCTTGATTCAGCCCCCATTGTCACTTGAAGACTCCCTCAACCACAAGTGGTCTATGTCCTTTTCCGCCTCTCAATGGTAGCATATGGTGTACACGATATGGCAGACCCAAGCTGAGGCAAAATGCCAACTTTTGGGATGGCAGATTCTCCATATGAAGCTTCGTTGGCCTCACCCTAGCTAAGCTTGGTCTTGTTGCCGTCGATGATTGTATCTTTGTTCATTTCAAAGTATTCTGCATCTCTTCTGGCACTGCCCATCTGCTGCTCAACTTTGGGATTCTCTCTGAACCTCCACTCCAAACCTCTTTCCTTGCAATTTTAATAAGAAAACTACCTTGCTTGGCATTTCTTCCCCCTCCATCCTCACAGCCATTTGGAACACTTGTCGTCTGATTATCCTCTTTCACATGGAAAACTGATGCCAATTGTTCACTGAAATGTACCACTTTAGTTATTCAACAAACTCAATTTTTTACCTCTTTGGATGTAGCTATATAACTTCTTCGTTAAGACTCCAAAGGAGCGGGCCACTCTCAAAAAGATAAAAGGGTGTGTGGCATTTGTTGGACAAACCGTGACAATTTGATAGGAAAACCTACACACTTGAGAAGAATGGGAAGAAGCGTACATTGAGTCTATTGAAGAGGGAAAATAGAAAGAAGTGAACAAAACTCTATAAGTTTGACCTATTTTTAAAAAAGATTAAGGGGAGAAACTTGTTTTACTTTCGTTCATAAACACATGCAATTTGGGAGAAGAGAGAAAGTAGAGATTTATTTGGAGCAATATACAGAAATTGTTTTCCATAAACTATCCCAGATAACTATTAGGTACAAATATTTTTTCGGGAAGGAAACGGACTCTCATCCTTTTACCACCCTTGTGCTCAAAGTGATGTTTATTAAAAGACAAGGACACAAAGAAGCGTAGAAAATGATAGTCCGCAACAACATCCATTATTATGTAAAGGACAAACTATTACTTAAAAAAGAACAAGGAATGTCAAGACGAAGAGGAAAGAAACGGAAAAACCAATTGGGTGAGAGAGGCTCGAACTCTCGACCTCAGGATCCCTCAACACAATTCAGCTATGAGACCTACGCGCTAGCCAACTGCGACGCCAAAAGAAAAGACGTGTTGGACTTGTAGAATGTGAGATTAGCGTGATAACCAACTACACAACCCAGATACATTTTTACCTGCAGTTTCTGTATTTAACTGTGTTGACTTTTATAAAGGAAATGAAATAACGGTATTTTATTATGTTTCCGATGACGGAGTTACATTACTCAATCCATTATTGACCGGTCTCTCTTTCACTCCACAAATTAATTACTCTTGCAAAAGAGGGAGGGAGCAGATTTCCATTTCTAATTATATTCTATGCCTAGATGGGATGTCGAATTTTAAAACGTATGCCTTTCAAAATTGAATGTGCGTTTGTAAAAGTCCTAATGGGTATGAATGGAGATCATAGCTAAAAGATAAGTGATAACAAGAGATAACTACAAATCAATAGCTAAAGGATAAGTGATAACAAAAGAGAACTACAAATCAATAGCTAAAGGATAAGTGATAACAAGAGAGAACTACACATCAATAGCTAAAGGATAAGTGATAACAAGAGAGAACTACAAATCAATAGAAAATTTAGTGAGAATGTTTGAGCGAAGTTGTGTAAGAGCTCCATTTTCAAGGGGCGGAATCTGGGTTCAAGTATAATCTTGTTTGGGGTATGTCCAGAGATGAGAGCTACAAGGATAACAAGAGAGAACTAGAGATCAAGAGAAATTTCAGTGAGAATGTTTGAGCAAAGTTGTGTTAGAGCTCCATTTTCAAGAGGCAAAGAGTCTCGTTCAAGTAGAATCTTGCAAGCCAACAAGCTTAGTTAGGTGTAGAGTCTCGCGTACAACATTCTTTGGTAGATGTTGTATGATCTTTATGTAAGGTTGTAACATGATTGTTATTCATTGTGTCCGATTCTTTATTTCTTTATCGCCTAATACAAAAAGCTTGAATATTGTTTCTCACAAATTGTATACTAATCTTTGTATATATGTGAGGTCATCTCTAAAAGTTTGTACGCTACGTGGTCTAAGATGGCCATTTATTAGACCCTCCAATCGGGATTGTATTACTTTGGTATTAGATTGGGATTTTAAGCCCGGTAGATGAGTGCTTTCATATCTCGATTTTTATAGTTGCAAGTGTGTTGTTGTTGGTGTTGTGAAAAACCGAGATGACACAAAGAGGTATCCATGTTAGGGGAAGAGGAATTACATTGCCTAGAGTGGCTACATTAGAAAATCTTATAAGAAGATTGATTATATATAGAAACAACTTATGAGAAGATGAGTTGGTGATGAGAACTCTAATGATGATGAGGTATCGAAGATTGATGAATAATAGTTGGATATAAATTTAATTCAAGGATTGCGTAGAGAAATCACACATCAATGTTTTGAATCATTCAAGAAGCTTGTGTCTTGAGGATCTAATAGATTGGATCATAAAATTGGAGTAGTTTAATTATGAATCAATTGAGGGCCCTAAGAAGGTTTGTTTTGCTTGTACAAATATGAAGAGGCATGCACCTTTGTGGTGGGATCGTGTTCAAAATGATAGAGAGAGAGAGAGAGAGAAGAAAAAGAGAAGATTAAAGCTCAAGGACGATAATGTTTTCCAAGCTAAAGGTAAAGTTCTTACTTGTAGATGATCAATTGAACTTGTTCAAGAAGTTGTAAAACCATGACATAAGGAGATGCACATGAAGGATTATGCAAAAGAGTTCTACAGCCTAACTCTAAGAAATAGACTCAATGCAATAATATCTATTTTAGTTCAAGCTTGCATCATGATAAACGATATCTATCTCATCATTGCTAGAGAGACAAAATGACAACATGTCAACTCCTTTTCCGGTACTTGAAACGTGGGGTCTCTAGGTGATATGTTTTAGAGTTGATTTATATGATAGAATTATGAAATTACACAAATCTAAAAGTAATAATGCATTACTTCAACTTTTTAATTCATCATAATCAATGTAATTAAATAACTATTGTAATATAGACTCAAGGTCTTGGGATATTGGCAAGTTACAAGTAGTTTGCAATGATCAACCCAAGTTCCATCCCTATTTATTCCATGGACACTTTCAATAAATGGCCATGGGTACACCATGAGATAAGGGTCGAACTTTTCATCTAGACCGAGCAGTAATACAATGGGGTGATTTGAATGTGGATCACTCGACATACATTAAAGACATAGGCATAATCCCATTTTACATTTGAGAAAGTTATCTTCCACCAATCCATTTCATAGGGATGGTATAATAAATGTGTTCACCATCCAAAATGTAAGCACTCAGGGTTGACTCAAGTGGATGGGATCAACAACTTAGGTTTCCTAGGTCTCGAGTTTGATTTATGATTCAAAATTTGTTGTGCAATGTGGCACCTCCGTAAACCGTATGAGGTTATTCGGGGGAGCTCACCCGTGGTTAGATTCAATGAAAGTAGGTTCGCCCTATAATGCACTACTTTGGGTCCTTGGGCTCATCGATTCTTCGATTATCAAACAAACTAACTATTGTGATATAAGGCTTAAATGATAATTGATTTCTTCCAGACTAATCCAAACACAATATTTAATAGAAATAGATTTTTAATATCCCTCATCGTAACATACTTCATTCCTTGATGTCGAATTCAATAGTGAACTTCAAACGTCGGTGATAAAAAAATTATATAACATATTTTTAAAACCTCTACCAAGCATGAAATGCAACACAAAAAAACACAAGCATTCACAAAAAGAAGCAATTACATAGATAAATATCGAAACCCTAAAAACTTGTATAAATTTGAGCTTACATCAAATCATAAAAGCATTCATTTGATAATTTTGGTCTTGATGCACTTGCTTAGTGCTTGACTTGGATTTGATGCCTGTGGCTTGGGATGTTTGACTCTTGAACCTAGTTTGGGGTGTTTAAAACATATGTAGGGATTTCTCCTAATGTGTGCTTCTACTCTATAGAAATTAAGGAGAGCTTTATATGCCTTTTGAAATATTTTTACTGAGGAGTGCTTGAAAGTGTTGGTGAGAATATGAGTGCATTTGACTTTCTTATACATGGTTTCAGAGGTACATTTTTGCATTAAGGATAACCCATGAATAAATTAATAACCCATAAAATATATCAAATTGAAAAAATTATTGTTGAAGTATCTAGACAAAATTTCCAATTTCAGACCAAACCATTATGTGGTTTGGTCCCTATTTGGTGGTTTTGTCAAAGAAGGGAATGCAAAGTGCTATAAAATTTTGGGCATGGGAATTGTGGCTCGATAGAATGCTTTATACAGATGTGAGATTAATTGAGAGTGGCCAATCAGTACAATGAGGATAGAAAGTCTTACAATAGGAATAAGGATGTAGCATTAGGCTTGGGATATGTGCAAAAGTCATGGTTTAGGGATTAAGCCAATATTAACATTATCAAGTAATTAATCATCAATTTTAGGTGTCTACATATGCCCAAAATTGTAGAAGGTATATTTGTTGCAAATAATACAAAAAATCTCAATATATAAGCAATGTTTAGCTGATTTTCATATTGGTTATAATAAAAACAAGTTTTTTGTAACAATATTCCCATGGATGCGTGTCATCTATTATTGGATACATAATGCTAATCAATAGACAGCCAAACACAATAGAAAATAAAATGCCTACATAATCGTGAATAATTAAAAAAACATACATTTAGCTCAATAAAGATAAAAAGGAATAAGTAAAAAAAAATTAAAGTCCTACCTTTCCAAAAATAAAATTTGAAATAGGTTTAAAGAAGGAGAAAACTTGTTTTTCTTTCATTCTTCGAACCCATGCAAGCCGGGAAAAAGATGAGGTAGTTGATTTTCCTAGTGAAGTGAAGATTGTTTTGGATGAATATGTGGATATCATTTCCTATGAAATGCCAAATGGTTTACCACCCATGAGGAGCACCAAACGTTACATGGATTTGACTATTGGATCAAGTTTTCTAAAAAAGAAAGCACACTGATTGACTCCCACATGACATGAAGAGGAAAATAAGAAAGTACAAGACTTGTTAGAAAATAATTTCATTAGAGAAAGCTTAAGACCATCTTTAGTTTCAATTATGTAAGTACCCAAGAAAAATATGATAATTGTGTATATGTAGAAATTCTATATTCATAAATAAGATAACAATCAATTACAAGTAAAAATTACACGAATAGATCAAGTTGTTATCGTGGGCCCACCCCACCTCAAATGTAATCATGACTTGACCTATATTAATCATATATCTAGAAGAGGTTCGAGGATACCACTAGAGGAGGAGGTCATATATGTCTATGGAGTCGTCGAGGGTATAGATGGTGATATCTATATATGAGTCATTCATCCTCTAGATAGAATAAAAGGGAATGAATGACTTGATAGACTATTTGAGAAAAACGAATTACTTTACATAGATTGATTTTAAAAATAGGTTTCACCAAATAAATAGGAAGATGATCAATGAAATACCACATTCACAAAAAAGGAAGATTTTAATGAGTGGTTGTGTATAAAATTTGGCTTGAAAAACGTAATACAACAATTTGAAGGTTTAATAACACTAGAAGTGACAACATCTAGCCAAGTTATATCTAGAAAATGAGAATAAAATGTTGAAGTAACATGATGATAAAGGGAGGTGCAGGATTTAGATCAAGAGAAGGGAAATTTTGGAAATAACGATGGTGATTCCATCAAAGTGTTTTGGCCCTATGGTTGTCACGTTTGGTGGTTGAAAATTTGGTAGCTTCGAGCTAGATTGGTCAAAAGTGTTTGCTACATATCATAATCGAAGGGCATTTTGGGAACTTGACTAACACATTGTTACTCAATGCAAGTTAGGGGATCGACGAAAGATTTGGTTATCGCATGCGATCTAGGAAATAATTTGTCCTTTAGATCAAGAGGTAATGTTATAGATCTAGCTATTCTTTTCAAATAATTTGAAAAGAAGATGGAATGCATGGTTGATTCTAACTTTGTCGAGTTTTTTCTAAAGAAAATAAGCTAAAAATAGAAGACATTTATGGATATTTGTGGGAAGCCTTCGAAGATTAAGGAATTCAACATCCTTTGACCTTGTTAGGTTAGATGATGAATTTGAAAAAGGATATAATAGGAAGGGTATGTTAGGTGATGTGACTTTATATCGAACTCCTAAATGTTATCCAGAAAACCTTTGTCCTATGAATCAA
This sequence comes from Taxus wallichiana var. yunnanensis, assembly GCA_018340775.1. NCBI lineage: Eukaryota > Viridiplantae > Streptophyta > Pinopsida > Cupressales > Taxaceae > Taxus > Taxus wallichiana. The sequence goes on along the minus strand of CM031240.1, from coordinate 893,747,363 downwards.
GGGGAAATTCTAGGACCTTGTTATTCTCTTCAAATAATTTGAGAGGATGATGGTATGCGATATGAATCAAGATTTATCGAGTTATTTGTTAAGATAACATGAAGAAAATCAAGACATGTATAATTTCTTGTGGGGTTCCTTGAAGATAAAAATTTATTTTCCTATGGTGGAGACTTGAAAGTAGTTGACATTTACCCTCAAGGTGATGTGTTGACAAAATCTACCCACATGTCAAAAGGGTAGTGATTCTCGCAAGATTTGGTGATTCAAGAATGTAAGAGCTTACAGTCTCTAACAATCTTAGGAAAACTCCTTGTGATGATTTACAAAGGGGGGTTTTTGAATCATGGCTTCAAAATATCCAACAAGTTTTTCTAAGATATAATCTCAAATACCTAGCTAAAGGATGGTTTGTGGTAAAATTTTAATGCTCAAAGAACAAATATCAGGTCTTTTGTCAAAATTGGTCTTTTGAAGCGAAAAATATCCGTGTTCAACATCAACAATCAAATTTTATAAAGTCCACATGGGTTGGGGTGGCGGATGTCTATGGATCAAATTGTACTTTGATTGGATTATCAGTAGGTAGGATATTTTTAAAATTTGGTGATCTTTGGTTGGGTTTTGTCATCTTGATCCATGATCTCCATATGTCGCTTTTGTAGGAATGTAAATTAAATTGGAAGAAAAGGCAGAGTTCCATGAAGTCATAATTTTAAATATCAATGGGAACATCTTGTTTGACCCATTTAATATGATAACTTGGTTAAGAATTGTAATATCCATCGTGTGCATGGATCAACATAAGTGCGTGGAGATTTGACATTTTCCTCCCATCGTCCATCTTTTCTTGAAATAAGGTTTATCCAAGGAGGTCATTTGGAAAAAAAGGGTTTGTAAAAGAGGAAAACATATGTGGCTAATGATGTGGAAACACAATCGATGGCTACAAAAGTGAAGCCCTTTCTTTCTCCTCGCACTTCTAAGCACCTTAAATGGTAAGAATGAAGCTCATTCCACATATAGGATTTGGATGTGAATTTGGATGATACTCATTTCAAAATATTGATGGCTATAGAAGTAGATAAGCAATCAAAGGTTATCAAAGTGAAAAGGGAAGTACCGCATTCATGTAAAAAAAGGTTTTAATAAGTGGTTGGGTATTCCTAGCCCTGATGCATGTAGAATGAGATAGAGGTATGAGATTTGGAGCTGATCAGTCTTATTCAAGCATGGTAATAGTGTTGTGACATGATGTATCAGTGTGTGATGAGTTTCAAGTTAGAACTCGGAGGAACAATGCATTTATGAGGTCCTTAGGAAGCAAACAATGAGAGAGAGAGATAGACATGTAAGCATTGGTAAATGAGATTGGATGGAAAGTATGAGAGATAATTGGGTTGAATGGTGAGTATAAATAGTTATAATATGTTGTCATGATGCTTCATGAAAATTTTCAGGAGATTCTGAAGAAGGATTTGTAAGATACTTCAATTTTGGCAAAACCGGTATGTTACTGTTGTGTTTTCGAAGCAAAAGTGGAACTTCTGATGCTCGTTGTGAATTGTATGATTTTCATGGGGACATAAGATCTTTGTAATATATTCTTAGATCGGTTACGAAGGTTTCAAAAACTAATGAGGTGGTTTTATAGTCATATTTTTATGAATGATCCTTAAGAAGGTACCCTAGCTCAAAGCGACTTGGAGAAGATTACTTGTACCAACCCAGTTTTTACTGGTTTTGAAAAAGTTATTATTGATGTTGTAGAGGACTCTTCCAAATTTCCAAAAAGGTATATTAGATCATGTGACTATTTGTGGGCCCCATGAAAAATGTTTGTTTATGAAGAAGTCTAGTTTAAGATAAGATTGTCCAAAGAAATTGAAAAATAAATTGACATAGTTTTTATCCCTATAGTTTTCTATATTTTTGTGAATGTTTCAGATCATAGGGAATCTTATAAATGGAAAAATGTGCCCTATTTATGAATACTAGTTTTGGGGCAGCTTAGAGTAGTTTGTGGTAAAATTGAGATTGTAGGAGCTACATGAAGATTCAGACTCCATTCTATTTTTTTGTGATCATGGTTCTTAGAGATATTTCCATTGGTATATAAAAATTGTGTTTTTGATATGGTATGAAGAAGTTATGACATGTTCTTTGAGGGTCAAATATGGAGGATACTTGATCTAACATGGTATTTAATAGCTTCATGAGGTAAGGTAATGTTTCGAGTTGTTCATTCTTGGTGAAGGTTTTTGAGTGCTAATACATCATGTATAAGAGTGATACATGCTTTTATAAGTGTGGAAGTGAGTTTTAAGGTGATGGAGCAAGTCGCTATCATTGCTTCTTGATTCTAAGAAAACATAAGAAGTAGTTTAAGAGAGATGGATTGGTCAAGGATTTATAATATGTTTTGGAAAGAGTATTTAGAGGGATTTCCATTGGTATATAGATGGTGTCTTTTTAGTTGATTTGATGTGTCTTTTAGGTAAGTTTGTGAAGAATAAGGTAAGTTGATTTTAATGACAAAGTTTTCTCAAAGTGAAAGATTGAGTTAGTTGATGCATGTAAGGGATTGGATGATACTTGATATCATTTGAAAAGTGAAGAGGTATGAATTTTATTCCTATGAAGGTTGTTTACGTCTTTTAAGTGTCGTAGAAAGGGTGAAAACCAGTTGAGTATACAAAACTGGTTTCGGGCATCATGATTTAGAGAAGAAGAAAGTTGTTTTGGTTTGAACACATGGATGTTTAATGAGCTCTAACATTCATGGATGTGATTTAAGGTGTCTCCCGAGAATTTCATTTAGTAGTTACATTCCATAGTTGAATTGATCTTGGATGGTTTTGAGGCCCAAAGGTAAAGACAGGGTGTTGGAAGTAGTTATTTGGTGAAGGATATGAGCTTTTTAGCTTGTGTTATGAATTATTTGATTATTCCAAGATAATTAACGACCATGGATGATTTTTTAATGATATATTACATGTGTGATGAATTTTAGAGCTTGAATAATCATGGTTTTTGTGTTAGTGGATTTACTCATCCTTATAATGGGGGTTTGAGCTTATTTTGTGCAAGTTGAGTGGTTTTGGGCATGACCGACCTATATGGGTCATATATGAACATTGTAATGAATTTATTGGGATGTGTTTGAGTTTTATTGGTCGAATTAGCCATGAAGGACCTACCTCCCTTGGGTTAGAAAGAAGAGAAGCATATTTAAGTAGTGTTTTGAGTTCATTTTTGAACTAGTTGTACATGGGGGAAAAGTGCAACCCAAGAGAGAATATTACAAGTATGAGGGCATGTTTTGAGAGCTGAAAAAATAAGTTACATGTTGAGAAACTTTTGATAGAATGTGTGGAAGGGTTTATAGCCAAGAAAAGGTGTGAAAGAAGAAGAAAGAGTGAGCTAGATGAATGAGGGTTTAAAGAAAGGTTTGAGATGAATTAGAGATTTACATCAGTTGTGGTAGAAACAAATTCAAGAGATCATCATCTTCAAGTGGATGAGTTAGTGCTTAGTCATCTTAGGGGGTCAGAGCCTCCTCGTGGAAGTGGGTGCTTCACTAAATTAGGGGTTGGTGCTCCTTGTAGGGTTGATGCTCTACTAAACTAAGGGTCTTGTGGGGTTGGTGCCTCACTAAATTTGAAGCATGGCAATATAATGTTTTTGTTTCGAGTGGTTTTTCCTTGAGGGTTTTTCACTTATATTTGGTGTTCATGTGTACTCTCTCACTCTTGCTCTTATGTATGGTTGTTTCTATGCTTAAGTAAACTCACATATGGTTTATGGTTGATTGAATGGTCAGATAAATGATAATAAATGGTAAATGGTAAATGAAATACAATTTTTGTAGGATTGATTCACCCCATCCTCTCAAATCCATTGTGCTTCCAATAGAAGAGTGATAAGGGATTGTGATCCTGGCAATGTGAGCCTCTAACGACTACATTTGTTGTTTTGTTTTGTTTTCCTAAACTACTTTAAGCTTCAATTTTAAATAAATAACGTAAAACGAATCTAGTTTAAATAAATACAAATTAGTTTACCCTTTTAATTAACTAGATTACTTTTACCATCATTTAAATAAAATAAATGCATCTATCTATTCTAATTCTTTTTTAATGTTTTTAACAAACTTTTTGGAAAAGAAATAATTAAAATAACTAAATTCCTAATGTTTTTGTATTTTCTGGAATATTTAAAAGAAATAGAAATTGCTTCTACAAACACAGAGAATTAAAAACAAATCTACAATTGCTTCTAACAAAATAAAAACAAATCTATGATTGCTTCGAATTAAAACAAATCTAAAACAAGGAATAGATGGATGTGACTATTCCTCTGTTGCGGGTTTCTATGGAAATACTACTCTAATGTGGAAGTACTCAAAAGTTATTATTTAATGAAGCACAACTTTCTCTTATAGAACTTCTACCTCAAGTTTTTAGAAAGGGAAAGCTTCTCAAAAGCAATTTCCTCTTTATCGTATTACCTTCCCGTTAATGCAAAATCACAACACCCCCAAATGAATTGTTAGATCTGATTTTCTAAGGCGTAGTCATTTGGTGTCATCCGCATAACATTGAGTTTTCTCCAAAGTGTGGGACTTAGAAAATTAGAGAACTCTCTGTGGTTAAAGGTTGGTTCCTATTCCTCTGTTTAGGTGCATGTGTGAAAACTTGCAGAGGGCCTATTCCTAAACCTAATCTAAGTTTTGCCAAGGAGACAGGGGTAAAAGGAATGCAGAAATCAAACTAAGCTATAAGGTGATGCACCAAAGGAATGATGAACATTTGTTTTGCTAATAGACACAAACCAACAAAATGCATACAATAACCAAGCACATATAACCAAATTTATAATGAAAGACCAGATGAAAGCAAAAGAGACAAGAAAGGATCTAAAATCAATCACAGACATGTTTTGTTGCTCTGCAGATTGATACAATGCATTACAAAGTGGCCAAAAGGTAGAAACATATTACAGTCTAGTGGAAGGTTTGAAAACTCCACGAGTTCCTTTGCCAGAAGAAAAGGGGAGCCTGCAAAATAGAAGAATGTCCAACCCTTACAATGAGTCCCGACCCAGTATTTATAGACTCAATCAGAGAGAAGAAAGAAAGAGAGAGAAATGGGAAAAGTAGGTTGAAGCTCAACCACTACTATTAATGCCTCCTACAAAATATGCCCCCAACCGCCTTGGTTGATCAATCTCTCGGTTCGGTGCCTCAAGGAAGAGGAAACAGTGGAACAAATCAAATCTAATCTGGTTGTTGAGGCAGATAGATCCGCATTAATGGCCTTGAAGATGTTTTCTCCATTTTTCTTTACCTAACCTCCCAAACTTAAAGTTTCAAATCTCCATGGCATGGGCGAAGCTGAGATCTTTCCAACGGTGTCAAATTTGCAATATTTCGAGCCCTGAGTCGAAAGATATGCCCCTTTGAAGTTTATATCGAGTCCCATAAAAGGGTGGGAAAACAGTTTTAAAAATGGGCCCCCTTTTGACCTTTGGGACATGTGGAGGGCTAGTGCTTGTCTGAAGGTAACCTCTATATTTTTCTCTTGGAATAGCGCAGGGCTGACACGTGGCTTCCTCACTGGCTCGCTCAATTTCTTTGTTTCTTGGCTAAGCTCTTTGCTTGGCGGGGTCATATTCCTTGACCGGGACACGCGCGGTCTAAGACTTGTTCAAAACCCTCTCTCATTTCAACTTGAATTAACACCATTTGGACACTTAGCACTCTCCGTCGATTTGCTACCATGCATCGACTATTCAACTCGACTGTCCCCTTTTCGAGACCGGATGTGTGGAGGGCTCTTCACACGAAACTCCCGATCAAAATTTTTCCCTTGGAGGAGCATCGAGTTGACACTTGGAAGCCTCCGCAGGTCTTTGGAATTTTCAACGACCTCTCCCTTCCTTTTTGGGCCCGGGGCTACGTGGCGAACTAGCGCGAGTTTGAGTCTCCCGCTTTTGACTTGCATCTTGGATTTTTCGCCGAGCCGACACTCTGGCTTCTTCCTACCTAGCCGAAGAATTTTCAGCGCCACACAACTTTGGGGCTCTGGATGCGTGGAAGCCTAGCACTCATTTGAACTTCCTTTCTTGGATTCAACTTTGGAGAAGCACCCTTTCGACACATGGCTCTCTCCATTGCCTTCTCCATACTTAGCCAATTTTTGGACTCGTTCTGAACTGTTTTGAGTCCGAAGACTTTGGATCTTCACAGTTTCTTCTTTTCTTGCCCCTGGCCTCTCCGTGACACCGATTTTTATCCTTTGACTCGCTTACTCTATTTCCGAGCCCACATGTAACCGTAGAATAGATTTAAAGCTCGGGTTCACTCGACAGAGCCATTTTCCAATTTATCCTACACATGGTTGTTTGATCCTCGCAGCCTCCGTCACTTCCATTACGAGTCCTCTCATATTGCGTGAATCAAATGTGATTTCTGAGTTTCTTTCACATATATGTTTGATCCAATATTTTACCCAGGGGCAAAATATGGATAACACTTCCCTGGTAGAATTGCTTTTGAACTAATCGGAAGAAATAAACAATAAAGAAATAAAATATGGATTTTTCTACTTCTTCCTCCAACCAATTTTATATAAATATCCAAAGGGATAGGTTAGGAAGAGGATATCAAGGGAAGAAATTTTATGTGGGGAATATTTTGAAAATAAATATTGTGATGTATGGAAGTGATGAGATCTTCCTCCTTTAACAGATTGAACAAACTATTTCTTTTATTTCTAAGAAATAATGCATGTGTTTAAAACTTTAAAGAATTGAATACAATTGCAACTTAATCAATACAAAGATTATGGTAGCTTGTTCTAGTGATGTGATGCATCTAATGTATCCTTCCAAAGTATGAGCTCCAATTGATCCGTAAGCAAAGCAAAGGTATCAACAAAAGATCAAGAAAATAGATGGTTGGCTTTGTGTAGGGAAGGTAACTGGAATGTGAGTAATAAGGAAACAAAGTAGAGAATTGGCTATTTGTGTAGACCCTCTCCAAAATCCAACAACATAACACTTCTCAAAATTACAAATTTCTCAACCCATGATACGAATAAAAGTATCATTTTTATAAGTGATGGAGGAGAAGATGTAAAGAACACATGTCGATCAAGAAATAGTGACTCGGCCAAGAGAAGAAATCAAATACTAAAAGGGGAAGATAAAATCAAAGCACACATTCAAAAATGTGTGTTTTAATTTCACATCAATGGTGTCAAAATCGCCCTGTTGTCACGCTAAAGGGGTGGTGTGTGTAACCATCACTGACATACAAGGCAAAAGGTGTTAGGAGATGGTTGTGTAAGCAAAATGAAGATTATAACTTGGAAGAAATGATGAGTTGAGTTAAAAGGGGAATGACAAGGAGAGTGGAAGGGATCTAGATCTCATTTTTACCTTGGAAAGAGTTTTTGTCATCCATGGAAACATGTCGCATTTTTCATGTTTCACCATGTAATTTTGGGTGCCTACAAGCACTGACCATTACATGAATTTATTTATCGATCAAGTTTTCCAAAAAAGAAAGCATGTAGACTAATTCCCTTATGCCCGAAGAGGAAAATAAGAAAGTACAAGAGTTGTTAGAAAATCATTTCTTTGGATAAAACTTAAGACCATGTTTAGTTTCAAGTGTGTAAACATCCAAAAACGATGTGATGGTCATCAATCTTATGAGTTCCTATAAACTCAAAATAAAATCATTATTAGTAATGAGGACATTACATATATTATATAAACGAATGAACAACACATTGCATCATGTGTAAGAAAATGAACATGGAGGAACTCTCAATATCATCGAGTGATGCTAAACCCTAAAAATAAGGTGTAGGAATTGATGCAAAAGTAGAATTTTTCCCAAACATTTGCAAATCTTAAAGTAAGTGTTGAAAAGTCTTTATCGATAGTGTAAGCACTCGTAATTTGGTGTCAAACAAAACTATATATAAGCTTGGGTGAAAAGAATCATGTGCCCTCTTGGTTGCAAAGATGACATCAAAGTTCCACATGTAAGAAATGTTTGTACAATTTTTTAGATTACGTCTAATAAAAATGAAGTTTGGTTTGTCATTATGTCGTTGGTTGTGTGGCATGTTTTGTTGGAAAACTGTGACAATTAGATAGGAAGGTCATACATGATGGTAGAGAAAATACACACTTAAGAAGTATACATTAGAACTAATAAATTTGAAGTGAACAAAAATCTATAAGTTTTATTTATTTCCGGAAAAAAATATTGGGAAAAAAATTAAAGAAAGAAAAAGTTTGTTTTACTTTCATTCACAAACTCATGTAATTTGAGACCGATAAAATAGTTGATTTTGCCAAGTAAAAAGAAAAATACAATTGAAGTTACAATTTTTGGGATTGGAATAGATTGTCATCCTCACCACCACTTGTGCTGAAATTGATGTTTATTAAGAGACAAGAAGACTTTAAGAAGAAAACAATAAAGAAGTGTAGATAAGTTAAGATGAGGTAAATTATAGTCCGCAACAATATCCATTATTACGTAGAGGATAGATAAATTAAGAATTAAAAAAAAATTATAAAAAGACCAAGGAACGGGAAAAGAAAATGGGGTGAGAGAGGCTCGAACTCTCGACCTCAGGATTCCTCAACACATTCAGCTATGAGACCTACGCGCTAACCAACTGCGCCACCACCCCTCTCTCTATACAAGTCGTGGGAGAAAATATTTTTGTTCTGACTCTTTTAAAAAAAAAAAGAACTTAAACATTTTTAAAACTGTTTATCAGAGTGAGGTTTCGATCCTCGGACCTGTGGGTTATGGGCCCACCACGCTTCCGCTGCGCCACTCTGATGAGTTGAAAAAAACACCATGACATATAAATTAAATTAATCTTTGTGTACAAGCGTTTACGAAGGAAAGATAAACACGTGTGCGAGATTAAAGTGATAACGAAATACACCACCCAGACACATTTTTTAACGGCAGTTTCTGTATTTAACTGTGTTGACTTTTAGAAATGAAAAGAATGGCTCTTTGTCTGGTTTTGATTATGTTTCGAAGATGCACTCAAATAACTCAATCCATTATTAACTGGTCTCGCTCCCACTCCACTGATTCATTGCCCTGCAAAAGAGGGAGGAAGCAGATGTCGAATTTAAAGATGTATGAAACTTTCAAAATCATGTGCGTCTGTAGTCAACGGTTATGAATAGAGATAAGAGCTACTTAGATAATTAGAGAGAACTAGAAATCAAGAGAAAGTTCAGTGAGAATGTTTTGAGTGTTAGAGTTCCATTTTCAAGGGGCGGAGTTTGGTTCAAGTAGAGTCTTGCAAAGCCAATAAGCTTAGCTAGATGTAGAGTCCTACGTACTACATTTTTTGGTGGATGTTTACGATTTTTATTGTAAGGTTGTAACATAATTGTTATGCATTGTGTCCAATTCTGTATTTTTCTTTATTGACTATTACAAGAAGCTTGAATATTGTTTCTTACAAATTGTGTAGTGATCTTTGAATATATGTGAGGTCATCTCTAAAAACATGTGTTACCATGGTTTAAGATAGTCTTTTATTAGACCCTCTAACCAGACTCTATTAGTATGGTATCAAATTGGGATTTTAAGTCTTGCAGATGAGTGATTTTCATATATCTACTTTCCATATTTGCAAGTGTGTTATTATTGTTGTTGTAAGAAAATTAAGATGACACAAAGAGGTATTCACGTTATGTTAAGAGAAATCAACTTGCCTATAGTGCCTAAGTCGGAAAATCTTATGAGAAGATTGATTATATATATAAACAACCATAAGAATACAAGTTGGTGATACAAACTCCAACAAATATGAGGTATTGAAGAATGGTGAAGAAGAGTTAGATCCAAAGCCTATTTCAAGGATTGCAAGAAAATTACACATGGACCTTCTAAATCGTTTAAGAAGTTCATGTCATGAGGATATAATAGATTAGATCTTAAAATTAGAGAAGCAATTTAATTATGAGTCGATTGAGGACCTTAAGAAGGTTTGTTTTTCTTGTACAAAGTCAAGAGGCATGCAACATCTTTGTGGTTGGATCATGTTCAAAATGATAGATAGAGAAAAAAAAGAGATGATTAAAGCTTGGAAGATGATGTTTTTGAAGCTAAAAGTAAAGTTATTTCTTATAGATTAACAATTGAATTTACATTCAAGAATTTGCAAAAGTTGAGACATAAAGAAATACACATTAAGGACTATGCAAAAGAGCTCTACCATCTAACTCCAAGCAATAGATTCAATGCAATAATATCTATTTTAGTTCAATCTTGCATCATGAAAACTTATATCTACCTCATTACTAGAGAGACAAAATGACAAAATGTTAGTTCCTTTATTAGTACTTGAAACATGGGGGTCTCCTAGGTGAAAGGTTTTGAGCTAGTTTATATGAGAGCATTATGGAATTACACAAACATAAAATAATATTGCATTACTTCAATGTTTTAACTCATCATAATTAATGTAATTAATCAACTATGTTAGTATAAAGTTTGATTGAGAGACAAATTCTTCCTTGGCCAATCTAAATGCAATATTTAATAGAAATAAGCTATTAATATCCTTCATTAGGAACATAATTCTTTCCTTAATGATGGATTTGATAGTTAAATTCAAATGTCATTGATAACAAAAATTTACATTGTAGATTTTAAACACTTCTACCGGGCACATAATGCTACACAAAAACATACGTCTCTCTTATTTCTTAGGTATCATAAATGTATTGTTAACTTTCTTCATCTAATAATGCATCATAGTTCTCGTTAGTTGGAATCTTCTTTTGAGTAACAAAATCTTATTGGATGGGAAATGTTCCAAAAAAACCCATTTAAAAACCGTAGACAAAAAATAGAAAAACCCTAGGTAAAAAGACTAGTTATAAATATGCCTTTAAGATACATAATTTTATGCCATTTGAAGTGGTTCAATAACAAGAAATGATGGGAATACATAACATTGTGTTTACCTTCAAGGAGTGATGTACTTCATGATTTGGAGGTAAATTTTAGGCCATGGAATTTGCATTCTCATATACCACTTCTAAATGATAATCATGTCTTCATTATTATAAAAGGTCTTAATTAACTATGCCTCCTCCTCTTGTCTTTGTAATCCTTCATCTCCTCACACGACATACCAATGATATCAATGTGATTCTAAAACCATGCATGATAACAACTCTATTGTTCCATCCAAGAATGAAATATTTAGAAATGGAGGGGTCATTTCCAATGATTTTGGTCATAAAGATAGTCGAAACCATCCAAGCTTTCTCCAAACCTTATTAGCCTTAACTTCAACATATGTGATCGGCTCAAGCCTATCATGTTCACCATCCATGTTATGGGAATTGGGATCCTTCTTCAAAAATCTAGTTCTTAAACTACCCAAGGAATTCTTTATTATACATTCTTGCTCGGTATCATTCACAATGATAAATTCGAGAGGATTCTTGTGATAATAATCCCTCACACACTTAGAAACTAAATGCCATTTCTCATACTTATTACTCACAATCCCACACAAGTAGAACTTAGCGGTTTATCGAAATCATTAAAAGTTTTTATAATTATATTGCCACCCTCCCTATCAAGGAAACCTCATACCTATCCTTATTAATATTTTTAGTTATATGGAAAGGGAGGTTCTCACACTTACCCCAATTTGAAAGGGGCTATAAACACTTAGATTAGCCAATCCATCAACACTCTTATTTCCTTCTCTCGTAGATGTGCATCATAGAAACTACTTGATTTATTTTAGAGATTCTATAACATCATCAAAAATAGTAAAACATATCATTGTACAATTCAATCCATTCTAAATTTTACTTAAAATGGTTCAAAGTATTACTTTTAATTCAAAATATGAGACAAATATAGTCTCATCATTTCCCCTAAAGCTTAAGGTCTTATGGTGCCTCCTCTAATTTCTTTCTCCTTCTTCAAAGTTCATGGATTCCAATATCTTGATATAATAATAATCTTGAATCAAAATTTCCCAAGTTTCATCTTCAGGGATAACATGTCTTTTTATTTTGAATCCGATTCTCCATTATTTAAAGGATGCACCAAGTTTCTCATCATATGAATTCCATACATGAGTGGGGGCCAAGAGAGATGTTGGCCTATAAAGCATCCCTATCCATTCGTGCCCAATTGTTTTGATTATTAGGACCATGGTTTGAGCCATTTGGCAGACGATCTCAAATTGTTTAGAAGATGGATTCTCTCTTCTTAAGGTTGTCTTGCATGACTTCCTATCTCTTTGCAGGCCCCGTGAGTCGCACTAAAACATGTCTTTGTATATTTTTCAAAATGTACAATGTATTCTTCCAATCTAGCTAGATAATGCGGTTATAACTACGGGATATGAACTTGTACTCGAAATTTGTAATGAGTTTATTTAGTGAAGGGAATTCATATCTCATCACAATCCCTACACTATTCTATGTATTGTCAAATTCCTTTAGCTTCTCTACCCAAACTTGTTGGCTCCACAATATAGATGTGTAAGCCTTTAGTTGAACCTCTCATATGAATAGGCTAATCTTCAATTTTGTTTCATGAACCAGGATAAATATAAATAGGAAGAACTCACAAAGAAGGTTTTGTAATTTATTATTATTAACAAGTTAGGCTTGCATAAATTCTTTATCATCAACAAGGTCATGGATTTCCTATGAGATAATATAAATAGTTACCATTTAAGAAATTTCTCTCTAAGAAAGGGGGCATAAAAATGAGAGAGCTTTATGTAGGACAATATGGATTCCCCTACTTAACAAATTGATGACAACTTTTATTCCAAAGTTTCATTTTCCTCCTTTAACTTCTTCACCTCTATTTTAAATTCTTCATTTTTAGCTTGAATATTTCTTAACTCATAAAGATCTCGCAATCCATGCAAGCATTCCTTTCGTAATCATAGTTTGTGTATTGGGAAAAATAAAGTTAATTTTTACTTCTTTATCATCCTTCTAAACATGTGGATTTTAACATTACAATTTTGTTATCTTTTCCCTAGCCTCTATGATTTCTTAATGGGAAATATAAACATCTTGCAATTTTTGTACAATTGTCTTAACAATTAGCTCATTAT